>JALDNG010000057.1:1262500-1695653 GCA_024349245.1 Neodontobutis hainanensis
CCCATAGTCAATAAATTGTAAAAAAGTGAAATTGTATGTCAAGTATGATTGACACAATATTAGCTATTGTGTCTTTGTGTCAGTGTCATTTCAATGAAGTCAAGCATCGCAGGAGCATTTACAGTATACTTTTCACGTCTTAAGTCTAGGGGCTTTTACAGCCCAAGATCTGATTATTTATGAGCCAAGCTTTAAATCTAAGCTAATCTCTAAATCTTGCTTGAAATTCCATCTTGAACTGAACCCAACAAAGTGCATGGCCTAACCTGGCCAATGGAAGCACTGACACTGACTGGTCTGGACGTGGTTTAGGTTTGAAGATGTAGTAACCGTTTTATCCTTACAGACGTAAACAACATGGCGCTGCACTGATTTAATAAAACTGCGGTTGATAAATTCAATCACTGACCAGGTTTTTATTGAAGTTCCCTGCCCTGCAAATGCGTTCATCCCAGATGGTTGTGTGGAACAGGCTGTGGAGCAGAATAAATCTGGCTCTGGGTTAGCAAGGTCAAACTGAAATAATTAAAAACATAGTTCAAAATGTACTGTCAAAATGCAGAAAGGGCTATTCATTTTTCATAAGTGAGCTTTATCTTTTTACATCTGCCAAATATCATTGTTAGTGCGTTTGCTTTCAATTCAAATGTAGTCTTATAGAGTTACTATTACTGAGTCAATCAGTCAAAGATATTATTGATGTGCAATAAAATATACATAAACAGTGAAAACAATGTGCTGTACTTTCTCTTTTTGCTGCACAACATCAGGAAAACGTGCAATGCAATAACTATATGGAATATAGTCACAATAAGACTAGGCTTATTTAAATGACCCATTTGACAAAATAAACAGTTGACATTAATAAATGCATAACTCTGGATTAAACTCCACTATCTAAGGTTCTTAAGGGCTTCTCCATAATTTCATGTAGGCTAAAGCTTGACAATTATTTTGTCACGTGAATATCATAAGTAGATTTAGCAATACTTTTTCATTGTTATTGCGATAATAATTTGCAATATATTGTGCAGTCCTTGTCCCAAGCAAAGAATGGGAAGGGCCAATACAGCTGAAACTAAAATGTCACACTGAGGGCCTTTTGATCTCTGTTAGAGAGTGATTTGAGAGTGATAAATGATCAGAGCTTTCAACGGTCAATTTGTTTTTCCATAATCAGTGTCTTTTTTTTCAGCTAATTCAATATATTCATAAACCAGAAGAATAAACAGATGCACAGCCTAAAAAAACTTCCACTAATAGGACAATGTTTCTTCTTCAGTGTTGACAAAACTGTGAATTTTATGAAACTACTTTTAAACCAAATAAATGAAAATATTTATGTTAGCATCACTTTCTATGAATAGGTTTCCTGTTGAAAGAAAAAACAAGGTCAATGTGACATCGGTGTGATCGGAAAAAAGGAAACGCCCTTTTAAGGCAACAAAGAACGGGAAAAGCCAAGAAAGTGTTTGAGACAGAACAAGGGTGAGGAGATGGCTTCTTTTTCTTTCCTCGTTGCCATGGTGAGTGCAGGTTACGGGGAAATGGGGTTCAAAGGTCACGTTTTGTCTGTCCATTCTGCTCTGTCAGCCTCTTAGGGAAGTGGTCCGGGTCAAAGTGCCACATATCCAGTCTCATCAGTCTTCCTCTGCCCGAGATGCGGCCCATACAAGTGATTAAGGTCAAATCTGGACATGAACAAAGATCCTGTTACAGAACCACATTCAAGGGCTATCATCTGTTTGTAATACAATCTACACGCACAGCTGGATAACAATTGAAAAATATCTAGATCTATATAACCCACTGTCATACTGTTTAGTCCGCTCAATCTGTTTAGAGGGGAAAGATTAGATATCAAAGTGAAACATGATTTGGACAATTTCATGATGTAAGCCTGTGTTTAAACTGTTACTATATTACTCTTGTAACCAAAGAGAGGTTTGGGTTGGATCAAACTGCAATGATGTCACTAGAACCGGGAGAAGGAAAAGAAATCAGAGGAAAAAACTTAGTCATTTTTTATCTCATCACGCTCTGTGAACAAACTGACCACAAAGTAAATTATTAGGAAAAAGCATGCGGGCAAAATGTCAAAACAAGACCTAAAATAAGACTTACAGATCAGCTCAAATACGCACACGTGCTACAGATAAATGGTAGCAAATGGACAGACTCAGGGCTAAACATACATTTTGATATTTTAACATTAACACATGCGAGTAATTAAATAAAATGAAATATAGTTTTACATTTTTTAAACACAAATTAATTGCATTATCTAATTTGGCCTATTGTTACCCCGTAACCAGAGCACCTCACAGTGTATGACAAGGTCAAGTCAAACCAAAGTGTATTAAACAATGAATGAGGAGGCTTTGACCGGTGTTATCGGCAAGTTCTGAAAAACATTCAGATGGAAGTGTGGAAGAAACCAAAGTACTGTGCATTTTACAACAATGAACTGTCTTTTCACTGAAGCACAACCAGTTTCAAATACCATCCTCGAGCAAAGCACACTTTGCAGACGCTAGCAAAGATGCTAATGCTGAAGGCTCATTAAGCTGCTCTCGTCACACAACACTGGCAGAGAGCAGCCGCTGCAAAGTTGTCATTAAAATCTGTTAACATTGTTGAGGACTGGGGGCTTCAGAATATTATTCTCATCGCATATGAAGCTTAGAAAATGCCATCAAGGGGGACTATTATGCATGAATATTCCAAGAGTTGGAAGCTACTTTTATTGGATTTACTGGAGACCATAGTTAATTGTGAATAATTGAGTTTATCAAAATGCACTCACTATCTCCATCCAAGTTATTTTTACATCAAAAAAGTAACCAAGGCACTTGACATATAGCCCAACAAACATTTCCTTGACCTTATACATAGACTTAATGCCACAAACTAAATAGTCAGTGATGGACATTGTGCTGCAACTGCTATGTTGAAGATGTATATTTCTCAACTTTCACTTCAACATTTGCCAATTGCGCTACAAAATTTAACAGTGAGATTTATTTATCCAGATGTTAATGAGAAAAACACCCGGCAGAATTCATTTAACCAGCCAGGTATAGCCATGTTTAAACTCAAAAGTCTTAATAGAAACCTTGGTATCGACAGTGGTTATTTCAACTTGGAAAATGAAAACTACACAGACACATCCTCTACCTCTCAATCACTAATTGCCACCACTTGTACAAATATTCACGCTTTTAGTTTAATACAAGCTGCTACACTCCAGTACAACAGCCGTTCCCCGAGCAGACCCCGCAGCTCCCGTCTTCAATCAAACTTTTTTTTACTCACCGCACGAGTCAATGATGAAGACATAAAAGCTTTTATTCAAGTAGTAATTTAGTCATAAAACTTGTTTAAACCACACTGTGGTTGTTTTATTTTTCAGTTTATTAATATAGCATTTGTTTTTCTTGACAGGATCAAATCAGAATGGAACACTTTGTTTAAGGTCATACAAGACAAGCAGACACAAAATCCCAGCTGTAATGTGGTGACAAAAACATGACTTTACACCTCAGAACAACTTTTTATATTTCCAAGGATAATGTTTGGAAAACTGTAGTGTTTGCCAGCAGCAGCTTGGCGGACCATAAACACTGATATAAGTCCCTCATACATGGCAGCCATGACAGTAAACACACACAGAGGGACTGAAAGGGGCACTCGCCCGGCCCGCATTTGGAATCACTTAGAAAAGCAAACATGAGCCAACACATGACACAGCACTGGGGTTGACAAAACTGAGCAGGCGTCCGCACACTGGAAACATTCCCTTTGTCTCCACAGATGGCTTTCATCATGTTGAATGTGTCAGTGCAGCGACTGAGGACAAGCATTCAATGTAGTCAGCCCGAAACAGTCCCAACTAGCTTTTTATGTCCCTGATATTTCTATATTATAAGACTTGAGCAAATAAAATGTAACGTAAAATGTGACGTCACTGATGGCTCTGAAGCATAATTATTGACAAAATGCAGAGTTTTTCTAAAGACTGACGTTTCAATATTTGGACTAGCAGTTCAGAAAGAGCAAACCTCGATGCCCGAAAACTGCTAGTTACTAATGTTAATGGTCACAGTCCATCAAGCATTAGCACAACACATTGTACACTGTACACAATAAATAAAGTTGTAGTAAAGCAGCAAAGCAAGACCCTTTTCCTTCAATATTCTGCAGTGATCAGTTGATTCCACTATGACATGCTCCAAACGGGAACAACCTTTCCTAAAGCTATCCTCTCTACTCACAGAAAGGTAGTTTTTACTGGTTTTAGAACAAAGTCTCAAGAGTGAGTCGAAAACTGAGGAGGTGCAGCTGTGACAGTGTCAGTATTTATTGCACATATTGTTTTTCCTTCAGTTCCAACTTTAAACTATTGGCAAAATAAATGTTTTTATTGAGCATAAGTAAGTTAACCGTGTTGGCCCTGCCCTCCACCAGAGTCCCATGTTTGAATGTGGAATGAGGATGGTTATCTTTAGAAGCCATTCAACTTGTGCGCATGTTATCAGGCCAAAATATCAGGTTCATTTGGTTAGTTTCTGTTGTCATTATGATTTAAAAAGAGTAAACACAATTGATTGACAGTAAATAGCTTCACCCAACCACTAACTATAAATCAAAAAAGTTTTTTGTGTTATCATTCATATTCCCCGGTAAAAGTCACAAAAAAAATGAGCACAACTGTATAAATAGAAAATACGTAAGTGTCAAAGTGTCCTTTCCAACATTACTAAAACAAACCCAATAAACAATGTAATGACAGACATTATAAAGTCATCAAGGCACTGTGCCAGTTTACGGTGGCTTTTCTTTGCCCTGTTGTAACAGCCTCATCAAAAACACAAGCTGAATGGTGGTCAAAGGTCAACAATGACTATAAACAGCACAGGGACAAAAGGAACTAGACAATGATACACAATCCCAACCAGAATGGACTGGGAAAGGACAGAGGCAGGATGGGAAAGTGGCAGTTTAAGTGGATGGTTACGTGGATTGGTACTGGAATGTTTTCTTGCAAAACATTAAGGAAATGTCCACTTTTTGTAGTTTAGAATTTACTTTTTTGACCCAGAGGGAAATGTGTCTTGCACTAGAGTGCAGTGCAGTTATAAAACAACAATAAATACAATGGGCATGAGAAAAAAAATTACATGAAACACATAAAACATGCACAATTCCATAATAAATACAATGATATGCTCGGTATATCTCTTAAAATCAATAAAATAAAGTGCTCTTTTAAGGTTTTTGTTTAGTTTGTTTACTTTTATTTGCAGATCAAGATCACAGTATTGATCATTAATTGTGAATGTCAAACTGTGAATTGGAGTTGATGTTTTCTGTGATGGATGGCATTAGCAGAATAAAATTTAAAAAAAGATAAAAGGAGAATCAAATAAATAGATGACAGAAAACACCTGTGTGAGTACTGTAAAGACTTTAGCCATTGTCATCTTGAGTGTGTTATCATTGGTGTCCACTTTTAGGTCAGAGAGTAAAATATTCCAAAGTCCTGTCCTTCTGTGGAGTGTGTGAACTGACAAACAGAGATCCAAAGCATTGCACTGTGTCACACTCTTAAAGGTCTAAAGGCCAAATCTAGAATATCTTTTTAGGGGTTTATTGTGAAAGGGTTTACACAACAGAGGATCAAGTAACTGATTAATTGTTTTATATTTGAAAGGCAGAAAGAGAAACCTTGTAATTCACTAGGGCCTTTTTGTTCACCCTCCTCTCGTCCCGGGCTGTATAGTCGTCATCTCCATAGCAACAAGCACAAAAAGTCTGGCCACCATAATGAGCAGTCCAGCTCGCCTTGCACTTGTTTTGTTATTGTAGATTTCTTTTCCTTCTTTGAAACTACAGACTTTATAATGTTTTCCTCGTCATATCTTCTTACTATATTTCAGTTTTGAGCTCTTTTGATATTCACTCTTTCTATGACCGCTGTCCGTCCTGCTCTTTTATTTTGGCACCACCACGCCTACTGCTGACACAGCAAACACACACAACCCGGGAGGTTTTCCTCTGCCTTTTATAAACGACTGGTGAAATCATCCCGAGTTCGGCCGGCTGCCGCAGGAAAAATCCACACCAGGAATGTGGGACAATCCGACTTGGAATCCAACAAGATGACTACGGGCCAGAAATACACTGCTCTGAGGAAAACCACGATTGTAATTTTAAGGAAACACCAAGTTTTTAGTTATTCAACATTCCTGCTAAGTGAGGAGAAACACAGACACCACAGGCATCTGACTTTTCCTGACGTTAGGCACAAAAATGACAAATTACAGAAATATATCTCTCAATTTAGAAACCTTGATACAAAGCTGCAGCCTGCAACCAGTTTCTGTCACATGTGACTGACCTCAATCACACAGAGTTGAATGATAACCAGCAGCAAAATTTCCATTATTTTTCTACCAACTTTAGGTCATGTAAAGATCTCCATTCATTATTATATAACATAAAACATTTTAGGTTAGCCAGTTATTTTATAAAATATAATAATCAATGATAATATTAAAAATAGACCACACTTGATGAACAAAGCGTTAGGTCTATAACGATAAAATCATTTCTTCTCAACCTCACCCCAGAGCAACCGCATGAGATATGTTATATGCTTAGTTGATATTATGTTTTAGACTTTAAGCTGAAAAATATCTCCTAGTTTGTTCCAAATCCAATTTATGGCTTTTTGCTTGAACGTATTTTATTGAATTTTTTTTTGTTTAACCTTTATTTATTAAGGAAAGACATTGCTTTGTGTCCAAGTCACCATTGGTACCAGAATGGTTGAGTAAATTGTTTGACTTCAATGATTGATTGAAAACTGTTTTGACAGTTTCATATGAAATGTGTAACATACAAATAACATTTGTACATTTCTGTGTCGGTCCTTTCTTTATCAAACAGGAAGACAGATAGATGAATGTGTCAATTTTAACAGAGTCTCAGCTAGTTCTGTGAAGGAAGTGGAGCATTAAGTTCACATTTTCTTAAAAGCAAACTAAAGACGTAGCTTTACAAATGCATTTGCTGTAGCTCTTTTATTTATTAGTTCCTTCTCTCCTACTCTTGCCCCAGCACAGATAAGACAACCAGCAGTCCATGACTCCTCCAAAAACAGCCTGTTTAATTGCATTCCCTGATATAACCGGCATGATTCAACTCTTTGAGCCCTGGAGCGTTTCTCAAAACAGGAAATGTAGGAAAATATATGACCTTCACCATTACACTGGGTTGACAGCGAGTGTGAGCGCACAGGATGAAGGCACGCACGTACAAAACACCAACATATGTACACCAAACACACAAGTGACTGAGAGAGCCACACTGATGGACGAGGGGAAAACAGACCTTTAACAGAAGGTGACATAGACATCGAGGAGGAAAAAGGGCCAAAGGATGACAGAGTAGTTTTCCTTCTGCGTGAGGCCTGTTGCAGAGAAACATTTGAGGTCATTGTTGGTATGGCACAAACTAAATGCCTTTCCGAACAAAAACAGTGGGAAATGAACATCTGGCCTCTCAATCTGTCAATTAGTAATAAAAATGAAAGGACTACAGTCATCGTTCCCAAAATATAATTATGAAATCATACGTTATGATATGAGCTCAATCAATTAATGAATCATTCTAGAGAATCACTTAATGCATTCTTGGTTTATTAGAGAATAACATGAACTGAAGTTACAGAAGCTTTTCCCGTCAACTCTCTTGTAATATTTATGTAACAATGATTTTGTGTGTAAGAAACACTTATTATAAAAATGTTGCATACGACTTGAAGAAAATGTACTTTTAGTGAAAAACATGACAGATTATCTCTCACCCTAATGTTGGGGTCTAAGCACAAGGGTTCAGCCTCTAAACACAATCCGTCATGCTTTTAAATTGTGGCATCATGAGTAAATAGACGGTAAATAAGTAGACTGGCTGGTCTAGTTATAAACACAGCAAGTATGTTAGAAGAAACCACTCTGACCAAATGGAGTGTCCCTCTCCATAGAGCCATCTTCCACATCCTCCCTTTTGCAGGCAAAATACTGCCTTCACTGATACTTGTATGGCTATAGGAACCTTAAAAGTACAACTGATGATATTTTATTATGTCACATGGCATTTTTTTTATATATGTGATCTTGCAGATAGTGTTGCATAATGTGTGCACACCAACATTTTTTACAATGCTCAGTGAAAATGCTAGTTCATTAGCTGCCAACAAACATCTGAGTGCCAATGGGTTGAAAAGATGCCAGTGTTTTCTGAGTGTCTCTCTGAGATGATACAAAAAGTCACCTCAAAACCAGAATGTGACATTTAACCACAAAATATGTAATGGCACTTGAGTAAGATTGGCTCAAATAAATGAACATAATCCTTCAACTCGACAAGAAAATCCAAAAAGTAGTTCACACAAGATCAGTTTCCATCAGTCTAATGGTTTAGCACAGTACAGCCTCAGTGACAGCTTAATGATTGAATGCATTGACCCTATTCTTTGACATTTTATAATCCAAAATATTATAGCTTCTTAAAAGCAAAAACTGGCAGTGAATTGAGGAATTTACAATGCAGCATGATGTTGTAAAGTTACTTTGTCGCTAGTTAGGCAATCCATGAGGCAAGCAGAAAAATCTAAAAGTACATGGTGAACTCTCAAAGTGCTTTTTACAAAATCAAATGTTCACCACTTCCTTCATAGGTCACAGTTTTCACAGCAGTCAGACCTTTGCTCATTTAGTGTTAAAACTGCTGTGAAATCATAGTTCACACTTATGTTAGCAGGAAGTACAGCGCGCATATCGGTAGTTTTACTTTTTCTTTTCAATCATATTAATACAGTACGAACAACATGTGTGTTTCGAGATGCCAATGTCCCTGCTATAGTTTTCCAAGAATTTATCCATACGCCCTACCCTATAAAGCCTGGGAAGCTTGAAACAGGAAGTGCCAAACAAGAAGAGGAAGAGGAAGTGCGTTCTCCATCCAGAATAAATTAGGCCAAATGCTGACAGCTGGAATGTGGAAACCACTGTTGGATGAAAATAATGATAAAAATAACAATAATAATAATGGATTGGATTTATGAAGTGCTTTTCAAGGCAGTCCATTATTAATTCACTCCACAGTCACACACTGGTGGTGGAGACGTGGCAGGCATTTGACACCTACGGACTCTTCGACCTCCAAATATACTTACACATTTATACACCAGGGCCACAGCTACTGGAAGCAGAGTGAGTTAAGTATCTTGCCCAAACACAACGACAGTAAGATACTGTTTTGAATTTTGATCAAATAATCTTTAGAATTATAGATTTATATATAGCCTTATATAAACTCATTGTGCCTGATCAGGAGCTTGGATCTGGGGTTTGGAGCATCGCCAAAATACAGTCCAAAAATTTTTTTGGTGCTTATCTACATTCCTCATCTCTGCCAAAGCCTGGAACTGGTCCTGACAGGTCTCTGCTCATTTTGTGCATAAAAGCTCCACTCTGTACTGTGAGCAGTTTCTCAGGTTTCCACGTTTAACGATGCTCCACAGCTTGTTTTGAAGCTGAAGAGATTATGCAATGTCCATGTGATTGAGACCAATTAGGACTCGTGCATAAAACACAAGAACGGATTTACATGACGTGAGTAAAAGGAAAATCCCTGTGTGTTTTCTTCTGTCTTAAGACCCTTTCCAAATTAAAATTGTCTAAAATGCTGGCAGTTTGTATAAATACACTTTTTTCTCTGGTGCTGATACAGGTGCTGATACAGATGCTGTTTTGTTGCGCAAAGACGTCACAGAAGATTTGCACAATTAAAATGATCACACATAAAACCTGACATAGAAATCCTAATTCTGCCAAAATAATGAAATATATTTTTATCTGGATGTAAGTGACTATGTTTATAATACAGTTAGTGATAAGAAAGTATAGGCTTGTCTCTAAAATATGAAGAATTAATAAAACTATTATAATTTAATGATAATAATAATAATTGGCGCTGCACAGAGGAAAACCCGGTGATGGGTTAAAAGCAAAACACTGATGACACATAAATCCATTCTCATTATATCTGCGCCGGCTCAAGTCCTGACTCTTTATACCTGCGCCAGCTCAAGTCCTGCCTCTTTATACCTGCTCTAAGTCCTGACTCTTTATACCTGCGCCAGCTCAAGTCCTGACTCTTTATACCTGCGCCGGCTCAAGTCCTGACTCTTTATACCTGCACCAGCTCAAGTCCTGACTCTTTATACCTGCGCCAGCTCAAGTCCTGACTCTTTATACCTGCTCCAAGTCCTGACTCTTTATACCTGCGCCAGCTCAAGTCCTGACTCTTTATACCTGCGCCAGCTCAAGTCCTGACTCTTTATACCTGCTCCAAGTCCTGACTCTTTATACCTGCGCCGGCCAAGTCCTGACTCTTTATACCTGCTCCAAGTCCTGACTCTTTATACCTGCGCCAGCTCAAGTCCTGACTCTTTATACCTGCGCCGGCCAAGTCCTGCCTCTTTATACCTGCGCCAGCTCAAGTCCTGACTCTTTATACCTGTGCCAGCTCAAGTCCTGACTCTTTATACCTGCGCCAGCTCAAGTCCTGACTCTTTATACCTGCGCCAGCTCAAGTCCTGCCTCTTTATACCTGCTCCAAGTCCTGACTCTTTATACCTGCGCCAGCTCAAGTCCTGACTCTTTATACCTGCTCCAAGTCCTGACTCTTTATACCTGCGCCAGCTCAAGTCCTGACTCTTTATACCTGCGCCAGCTCAAGTCCTGACTCTTTATACCTGCGCCAGCTCAAGTCCTGACTCTTTATACCTGTGCCAGCTCAAGTCCTGACTCTTTATACCTGCGCCGGCTCAAGTCCTGACTCTTTATACCTGCTCCGGCTCAAATCCTGCCTCTTTATACCTGCTCCAGCTCAAGTCCTGACTCTCTATACCTGCCTCAAGTCCTGACTCTTTATACCTGCTACAAGTCCTGCCTCTTTATACCTGCTCCAAGTCCTGCCTCTTTATACCTGCTCCAGCTCAAGTCCTGCCTCTTTATAACTGCTCCAAGTCCTGACTCTTTATACCTGCTCCGGCTCAAGTCCTGACTCTTTATACCTGCGCCAGCTCAAGTCCTGACTCTTTATACCTGCTCAGGCTCAAGTCCTGCCTCTTTATACCTGCTCCAGCTCAAGTCCTGACTCTTTATACCTGCTACAAGTCCTGCCTCTTTATACCTGCTCCAAGTCCTGCCTATTTATACCTGCGCCGGCTCAAGTCCTGACTCTTTATACCTGCGCCAGCTCAAGTCCTTACTCTTTATATCTGCTCCGGCTCAAGTCCTGACTCTTTATACCTGCGCCAGCTCAAGTCCTGACTCTTTATACCTGCTACAAGTCCTGACTCTTTATACCTGCGCCGGCTCAAGTCCTGACTCTCTATACCTGCCTTAAGTCCTGACTCTTTATAACTGCGCCAGCTCAAGTTCTGACTCTTTATACCTGCGCCAGCTCAAGTCCTGACTCTTTATACCTGCGCCAGCTCAAGTCTTGACTCTTTATACCTGCGCCAGCTCAAGTCCTGACTCTTTATACCTGCGCCAGCTCAAGTCCTGACTCTTTATATCTGCTCCGGCTTAAGTCCTGACTCTTTATACCTGCGCCAGCTCAAGTCCTGACTCTTTATACCTGCTCCAGCTCAAGTCCTGACTCTTTATACCTGCGCCAGCTCAAGTCCTGCCTCTTTATACCTGCTACAAGTCCTGCCTCTTTATACCTGCGCCAGCTCAAGTCCTGACTCTTTATACCTGCTCCAAGTCCTGACTCTTTATACCTGCTCCGGCTCAAGTCCTGACTCTTTATACCTGCTCAGGCTCAAGTCCTGCCTCTTTATACCTGCTCCAAGTCCTGCCTCTTTATACCTGCTCCAGCTCAAGTCCTGACTCTTTATACCTGCGCCAGCTCAAGTCCTGACTCTTTATACCTGCTCCAAGTCCTGCCTCTTTATACCTGCTCCAGCTCAAGTCCTGCCTCTTTATACCTGCTCCAGCTCAAGTCCTGACTCTTTATACCTGCTCCAAGTCCTGACTCTTTATACCTGCTCCAAGTCCTGCCTCTTTATACCTGCTCCAGCTCAAGTCCTGCCTCTTTATACCTGCTCCAGCTCAAGTCCTGACTCTTTATACCTGCGCCGGCTCAAGTCCTGACTCTTTATACCTGCGCCAGCTCAAGTCCTGGCTCTTTATATCTGCTTCGGCTTAAGTCCTTACTCTTTATACCTGCGCCAGCTCAAGTCCTGACTCTTTATATCTGCTCCGGCTCAAGTCCTGACTCTTTATACCTGCCTCAAGTCCTGACTCTTTATACCTGCGCCGGCTTAAGTCTTTTCGAGTCTCAAGTTGAAACCAGGCCCTACATGAACAGAGTTACGGTTAAATCCATCTGTAACTTGGCACCTGCAGTTTCCAAGGAGCTCATGAAAACATCATAAGCTACATTAAACTAGCTTGTTCCTGTTTTATGTCATCAGAGATGACAACAACAAACATATTACCAGTGGCAGAGTGCCCTTTACAGTGTATCTTAGAGCTGTAAAGACCAGCATTAACAGTGTGTTTCTGTTATGCTATTAAGTGACAAATACAATAAATTTTATTTATGTGGTCTCTGCAAGGTACATGCTTTGTGATGACCCTGAGAATACATAGCGCAATTGTGTAAATATTCTAAACAATCCCTACTGAAAGAGATTTTAGCTTTGGATCAACGTACATTATGCACAAATAAATAAGGGCAATACCTGTTAGTATTATATATAATATAATGATTTCATGGTCACAACTCATCTCATAATTACTCTTGTTACATTCCTATAATTTCATTTAAGCTTCATCAGGCTGCTTACCCAGCCCACGTTATGAGAACCCAATGTGCAGTGGCCGCATATAACTTGCTGGAGGTGTTTTCTGGCATCAAAAAGACTCATAAAAATTGTATTTGATCTCTTTAGACTTGGAGTGGAGCTTAGATGTCTCCCTATAAGTTCACGCGCCTTTCTCCATTTCCTCAGAAATACGTTTAAATTATTATTTCTTTCTATGCCTTGAAGCCTGTAACACCAAGACCCAACCCCCACCTCCAATGAAACAAGCAGCGAGACAAACCGCACAACGGCTCAAGCATCTCCACTCTGAAGTCCCTACTTTCTGTTAATTTGTTCCCTCATTAATCCTGCATTCTCCCTGTCGAGGTGTTAGCAGGTTAGCAGGCTAATCCAATTTACTTCATCCAGAAATCTTTACATTTGACATCTTCAGCACTCCCTTCTTAAACATAAGTCTCTGTATAATTTAGTTAAAACAGATCTTGGGGCATTGCAGCATTTGTAAATGAGCAGATTTTGTGTCTACTACTACAGCCACAAGACCAAATAAAGGGCATGTGCTCCTGCTGCGCTGTGTATGCATGCATGTGTGAGCATGCTGTCTCCGACACCTGCTGCAGCCTGCGGCAAGCTGCTGTCAGGTTAAGAACAGCTCAAAGGCAAGTTCTGACATAATATTTCAGCTATGTGGCATTTAACAACATTACAAATGATCTCATTGCTTTCAAGCGATTACTACAAACTGTACAGCTTCAATTTGTTACTTATGCAGAGAAGTATCATTCTAATTCTTTTTTACATTTTTGTATTGTGGACATGAGAACAGTCTAATTTCTGTGCATGAGAGGGGATGGTGTCCACATTTTAGGAATCCTCTGACCAAGAAAATAATAGTTCAGATGTTTTAGTGAGTTTTCAAGATCAATATTTTAATACATGAGATAAGACTTAATTTTTTTTTATGGTGCCTTAGTTATAGTGACTGCAGTTTCCTTAAAATATAACACCAGTGAAATGTCTTCATTAGTTACTATTGTCAAAGAGGTAGATCTACTGCCAGAGATATATGTCTGTATTTTATCTTACTACATCAGTGAAGAAGAAAAAAAAAAAAAAAAAGACAGAACAGTGAATTATTTTCAAGGGATACTGTATTGTTTTCCTATTTCTCGGTGACTCAGAGACAACAACCACCAGTGACAAAATGTGTCTCACAAGTCTCACAATAGCAAATATTCTCATGACTGAATTGGATGTTGTGGTATTTAGCTTTCACTTTGCATGACAAAATAACTGGCCAAACATCATCCTTTCTTGATATTTTTTAGCCTTGATGTGCTGTGAAATAAAATGTAAAGATTCTAGTACATAAATCATTAAATATTAACATTAAATATAGACTGAAAAACATTTGAAACACTCAAGGTTTAAAATATGTAGAGTAAAATGTCCTTTCGAATCTTTAGTTTGAGTAGACCATGGTGAAACTAGCAGCCCTCGAGTAGAGACATTGTTGAAAGGAAACTAAAAGCTGCCATCATATGATTTATTAGTGTCCAACAAACCACACACACTAAATCCTTTTCTGGTTTATTACAGCACATAGAGATGCTCTGTCCTTTGAGCTCTTACAGTGTATTGTTAGTGCGGCCATTACTTAGTCATCCTTTTTAGCTGGTTTCTCTCTCTGTCAGTGTGAATGGCAGTGACCCTGGGGACATGCTGCTCAGTAGTGTGTCTGTTACAGCACTATGTTTGAGGCCACAGTGACCGATAAAGTGAGCGGGAGATGACAGAGGCACAAATGAAAATGAGAGATGGATGTTGATAAAGGAGAACAATTTCACACTGCAAACAGACCCCATTACAGCCAACGCTTTACAAGACTTCCCACTCATTTTCCAGGACATTTCCAGGACGTTCCTTGACCAATCAGTACAACATTTTCAAATTAATGATCAAGTGTAGCCTTCATCTGAAATTATTCTGACTATTCCTCTCTTCTTGCACTCTAATGATGAATTATTGCAACCTCAAAGAGCCTTAAAATTCTTAACGTGTTTGTGGAAGGGCATACGCATAATGTTGAATTGTAATTCTGCTGTATATTGTTGCATTGTTCGTCTAACGTTAGATAAGTTTCAAACTAATGAGCAGCAAGGTTTATTATTTTAGACTTTTCAGGGGCTCAAAGACAATTTTCCAAGACAATTAGTTTCAGTTTTTTATTTACTTATTTTTAAACATGGTGTAATAAAAACCTTATTGCTAGCAAAATAGCATTAGCATCAAGGTCATATTGTCGGTTGAAACATACATGCTGTGGAATTTGATTAGAACACTGGCATTATAATGTAATTGTACTTCTTTGCTTTTTATTTTACTGGTCCAGCCGTCTTTAGAACAAATTAGGCCCCTGAACTAAAATAACACCCCTGATCTAAAAAAAATGCTCTTAGAAAAGCAGAATTCACCTCAATGGACCACTTCAATAGGTTGTTTAGTTTACACACTGTAATCAAAAGAAACTAAAATTAGTCCAATTAAAAAGTTGAACAGGGCCATATGTGATGGTCTGTTGACATCGTGTGGGAAATTGACTTGTCGACTTTTACATGATCTAGTGAAGCAAGTGAGATTTACATTGTTGTGGGTTTTAGATCTAAGCCGGGAAAATGTGCTTCTACAGTCACACGACCCTCAGCAGTATTCCCCCAAACATGCTTTGTTCTGATGAATTATTGAATTGTTAATGATGATAGATTTCAATTACCATTTGTTCAAATTTGGATAAACACAAAACTAAAAACAGCCAGTGCCTTGCTTGTCATGGGCTATTATTTTGCCTCAACAAAACAAAACATTTCAGGAAGATTGTATCAGCTCTTACATGTTTAGTTAGACAAAAGAATCATTTGTTTCCACACAATTGAAATTTAGTTTTATTTAGACAAATGAAGTGTTTTATTTTTGCCTTCAAGTCATCATTGGACAATTACCACCTCATTTATGCCTGCTGAGAGTAAGTGAGGCTCTGCTTTTTCCACTCAGTAAGCTTTTATCACTAACACAAAAACAAACCAAAAGGAAGAGAGAGCCAGATCAGTAGAAAAAAAGGATCTGGTCATCTATATAGCCTCACCTCACTTTCAACCAGCAAGGTGCCAGTATTTTTGAAATAACTCAGACTGCTAATAACTATTCAGGTGTGGATACATTTGATGAATATAGTACTAATCTAATAATATGCTATAGTTCTTGCCCTTTTCAAAGAATTTCAGAGGGGTATTATAAGGTATAAATCTAAAAATGAGATCTTGTGAACACAACTCCCTCTTTGTGATAGATCTAAAGGCTAGAGCTACACTCACTTTTTTGTCCAGAAGAAGCGTAGGTGACATTAACTCCCCATTACAAGCACCAGGTCAGTAATGTCCATGACCCTACAGAAATGTTATCACACATCACTGAGGTCAGGTCTAGCCTTGAAGCTGCTGCATCAACAATCTCAAAGAAGTGCCTCATTCTTGCCGTCTATTGGCTACTATATATCTCTGTAATAAATTCATAGTGGGCAAATTCAAGAACAATTGTACAGCCTCTTTTTGTGTGTCAAACGGGTCAATGCACTTTTTGGCCAGATTAGTAGCTGGTTTAGTAGGGACTACTTCCATAAATTAGTTTTTATTGGTCATAAATTAAACAAAAGAACAGAATACTTTTATTAAATATAAAACATTCGACTGAAGTTGTGACTTATTGCACCTAACCTTTTTAATATTTAAATAAACGTGCTATATATTGTAACAAAACAGAAAAACAATTATAATTATTTAATAATCCATTTACTAAACAGAATGATCATCAATCAAGTAAGTCTAAAGTTACACAGAGATATTCTGAGTTTAGTAAATTGAATTAACCCAGTATTTGAGTAAGACTTAGACCTTCAACAAATAATTATGACACTTTGTAAACAGCTTCACGCTCTAGCACCAGCATTAATCACAAACCTCAGAGTAGAATGTCTAAGTCTTGCTTTTCTGGAGATGAAAATCCCACTTCCCCCAAAACACAATCCCCTTTACAAACCAGCTTCCCAGCCTCTTGTGGGATTAATCTTGGCTTGACCTCGTGACCTAGGAGGAGTCCAATTGGTGAACATTATGATCCAGACATCTTATAAATCAGTCTAAAAATGACAAAATCATAATGCATCCTTAGAAGCTCACCTTGATTTGGCCAAGGTTAAGTCTGACAGCCCTTCATGCCAAGAACACACGAGTGTATCTCAAACGTGTAAAGGTGCAATAAAGCCCAAGACGGCAATCCAGAAAGAGCGTTAACCAGGGGATTACATATTCTTAGCAGGGGGTTATTTTAGGAGCAGGCGCAGACACGCACACCATTGAATACACTTACTCGTCATGCCAGAGGTCTGTGGTTTGTTTGGGTTGGCTTTGGGAAAGCAGTGGAGAGGAGTCTTCCCCTCAGCCAACCCCAGCACAAGCCCGGTGTCCTATACTCTCATACAACCTGGCAAAAAAACCTTCAAATCTAAACGTCTACTACACAAACTGTATATACATTATTGGCGTCAGTCCAAAAAGTAATAGGTCATAACTGGAAAGATGCCAGTTCAAATCCTTAAACCAGCCGGGAAAATATGGAGCAGTAGCACACTTCCTTTTCCCAACCAACACTACCCGAGGGACTCAGGAATACAGTGACTGACTCGATTTGGTCGAAAAAGATCACCTCTTTGCCCAAATCTCATTAAACTGGTCAAATTGAAACATTCTTGTCACTGAGAGATACTTGACTTCACTCTTTCCAGATTCTTATGTTTGTTTTAACCTGCAATGCATGATCAGAGGATTGTTTTTTATATTTATAGTCTGCAGTGCTGTTTCAATGCATGTCCAGAAATAGTGAAACCTGTAAATAGAGGTTAATATAAAGAGTAAAAAATCTCCCTTTTGGAATGATTGTAATTTTTAAATTTTATTCAGTTAACTAAAAAAAATAGCTATTCATTGAAAATAACAAACTGGATTAACAAGTCTCCTATAAGGTTTAGTGTACTACCTATAATTTGACACTTTTTAATATAAAATAAAATGCTTTGGATGTGACATACTTCACTGCAACGATTCGCTCATGTCTCAATATAAATATAACAACCACTGGCAAAAGCACTTAGGCACATGTGGCTCAAAACAAAACACTAGAAGTAACTCCTGCAGTGCGCACAATACACACTTCTTAGTCGCTTGATTTGTAACATATGGCAACTTCTGTTTTTCATCAGATGTTTGCTATTTTTAAGCCCAAACACTTGATGAATTAATTGTGGGGACAAAAGAAAGAGAAGGACAAAAACAAAGTTAAGGAGTGGAACTGATAATGAAATGAAAAAGGACAGGAGAATAAAAAAAGGTGGTCAAAAAGAAGTGCAAATAGTGTGTTTCTATATAAAAATTCAAAGAGACTGACAATGCATGAGCACGACAAACAGTATATTCCCCAAACTAACTATTGGAGAATCAACAACAATAAAACTAGTTTAACAAGCTGAGCAGACAGTTGAAAAATCTCATAACACATTAATCAAATTCACCTCATAACTTCTGTCCAAAAGTGCTCTCTTAAGACCTTTTTCAGCCTCTAACTTTGTGTGTGTGTGTGTGTGTGTGTGTGTGTGTGTGTGTGTGTGTGTGTGTGTGTGTGTGTGTGTACATGTGTGAGTGTGTGTGTGCATGTGTGTGTGTATGTGTGTGCGTGCTTGTGTGTGTGTGTGTGTGTGTGTGTGTGTGTGTGTGTACATGTGTGAGTGTGTGTGTGTATGTGTGTGCATGTGTGTGTGTATGTGTGTGCGTGCTTGTGTGTGTGTGTGTGTGTGTGTGTGTGTGTGTGTGTGTGTGTGTGTGTGTGTGTGTGTGTGTGTGTGTGTGTGTGTGTGCATGTGTGTTTACATGTGTGTGTGTGTGTGTGTGTGTGTGCATGTGTGTTTACATGTGTGTGTGTGTGTGTGTGTGTGTGTACACATGTGTGAGTGTGTGTGTGTATGTGTGTGCATGTGTGTGTGTATGTGTGTGTGCTTGTGTGTGTGTGTGTGTGTGTGTGTGTGTTTACATGTGTGTGTGTGTGTGTGTGTGTGTGTGTGTGTGTGTGTGTGTGTGTGTGTGCATGTGTGTGTATGTGTGTGTGCATGTCTGTGTGTGTGTGTGTGTGCATGTGTGTGTTCATGTGTGTGTGTGTGTGTGTGTGTGTGTGTGTGTGTGTGTGTGCATGTGTGTGTGCATGTGTGTGTGTGTGTGTGTGCATGTGTGTGTTCATGTGTGTGTGCATGTGTGTGTGTGTGTGTGTGTGTGTGCATGTGTGTGTATGTGTGTGTGCATGTCTGTGTGTGTGTGTGTGTGTGCATGTGTGTTTACATGTGTGTGTGTGTTTGTGTGTGTGTGTGTGCATGTGTGTGTTCATGTGTGTGTGAGAAAAACTGTGTTTTTTGAGTTTATATGAAAAGCTGCTTTGTTCTGCATCACCTTTTGACCTGATATATTTCTCACAATGGTCACCAAGGAACAGTGCCATTCAACTTTGGTTGCTGTGTTTGACTGAAATTCAAATGGTTTGAGTCAGTCTAACATCAATCAACACATCTTTAGATGACTTTCACAGCCCATTGGTCAATATGTTGTAAAAAAGCATCCCTGACTATTTGCATTTAAGGCCAGCTTTACCTCCCACCAATCTTTTTAAATGAGCTCGATCCAGCTCGTCATTTATGCTATGTTTGGGTCTTTATATTGTTGACATGTAGGCTATAAAGGAAGCAAGATTTTAAACCCTATTTAAGTTTACTCAAAGTTTCTCAAGAATAAGAAACAAAGACATCATTATCATCTGTACTTTTTAGTGGATTTTCTCTCCTCGTTCCCTGTAGCAACATGATGTCACTGGCAGGTTTTAGCTACATCCAAAACCCGCCTTTTTTACTGTACTGCCTGAACAGATGCTACACCCAGGAGCCTGACATAAAGTTGCTTCACAATCACAATAAAAAGGGAGTCTTTTCTCAGATTTCAAAGGCAGTATCATCCCTTCTGGACACGAACAACCTGCTTTGACATTATCAGGTGGACTTCCATTTGCAACAGCTTCTGCGTCATGTCGCTGGCTCTAGTCCCATGGCTCTGACTCACTAAAGGAACACTGAAGTGGGAGGAAAATAGCAGTTTTATCAACAACATGTGTCAGCTTGTGCATGTGCTTGAGAGAGAATGAGTGTGGGTGTATTTTTGTATTTGTGCATGATTTAAGCCGCGCCTGTCTAATTGAGTAAATCCTTACAATGTGTTCCTGGGTAACATTTAAAGCCGGTAGGGGAGAAAACTTTTTGATAAATGTGACACCTGTTGCAAGTTCGAACAGAGTTTTCTCAGAGTTTCTTGTAACCATTTACAGCCACACCTTCTCTCCACTGCGAGCTGACAGTTTCTGCTTCATTATCACACACGTCTTGAATTTGCGACTGACAGCTAAACACTTCAGGGAAAGGTGGGAATGAAAATCTCAAGCTTAAAATTCACTTTTACAGGGTCAATCTGTGTCATGCTGCATTTCTTTTTCCCTCAGGACATGAATTATTTACCCTAAATCAGCATTAAAGTTTCCTGCCAGAATAATCTTGGGTTTATTTCTCTGCTATAAAGTCATTTGAACATGACACTTTATAGACAATATACAGTACATCTACTAAAATGATGCAGATTACTGGAAACAGTTAGAGCATAAGCTGCTTGTAATTGGATAAATTCCTTGACATGAATCACACAAAAGCACAGAAGCACGTTTAAAGTAACTACATGAACTTTGACCCTTCCTGGGGGCCTCCTTGTAGCCAAATTAAAATATCTGAAAAACATAAGGGTAGAGAAGGAAGGAGGTGCAGGAAAAACAAATGCAGTATAATAACAACATAACAGACCTCCTCAGAGTTTTTGTTTCAACGGTTGGATGCATTTATTGTGTGGTCAGCCTGTAAAATTTACTGTGTATATGAATTATGTACAACATGTTTAACATAATACGTTATCTGTTTTTTTCACTTGTTTTGACAGACTTGGGGACTGAGTATAGTTTATTTTTTAAGGTAGGTTGGGGTGGTGGATGCATGTTTCTTTGAATATTGTTGGTTAAAACAAACAAAGAAGAATAAAGGGGTTTGTTTGGGGAAAAAATGCTTATATTAGGTTAAAATATGCAATAGGGTTAGTAAATACACAATACAGACCTTTTCTATATTGCACAATGCCCTGCTGTCCCGACATAAAAACATAACCTAATCATAAATATGTGTTTATACTATAACAACCCCAAGCTCTACTTATAAATCATCACAATTTGCTGAAACAAGGTTGTTAAATATATGAGCTATTTGACCTTGAAAAGTAAGGACATATTTTGGTTTCTAGGTTTCTGAAAATGAATAAAGATTACAGAGAATAGGTTACAACTTGGTACTATTCAATGATTTGCTTTTATAACCGTTAGCTTTATAAACAGCTGTGGAAAGTGCTTATATGAGCAAACAGCAGTGTTCAGGTAGCAGTGCACGGAAAGGTAGAGCATTCCTCAGAGTTCACGTTCCCTCGTCTCTTCCTGCTTCAGCGCCTGTGTTTTATGATCTTGGACCACAGTATAATGATTAAATGTTTTATTACTCAAAAAAATGGTCCCATTCTGACAAGTGTTTTCCAGATACGTGCAAATGTTGGCAAGGAACAAGCTGGGATTGATGCGAACTTTGAGGACATTCATGGAAATGTTTTATTTTTTATTTATTTATGTGAAGGGCAAATGTTCTGAGGAGAGTAAGAAGATTTAAAGAGTATTTTATTTAGTAAAACGGAAAGTAGAGAGATGCTTATTTTTACACTTTGATGAGAAACAGGCATCCGCTAAGAATATTTCCTTTCAGCTTCATTAACATTTAATACCCATAAACATAAAAACAAACATAAAAGACAATCCCTATCCCACTGTAAACTTGAAAAGTTGAGCTGCATTAAAAGAGTGGTAGGCACAATTAAATTCAATAAACTGTCTATGAAAATGCTTGGTCCTTTACCATACACTACGTTCACATACAGAGCTGGAGTCACACCTTGTACGAGTTTATAGTGTTCGCTTGGACTAATGATGCATTAATGTGTCCATAGTGTGTAACTGCATTAAGCCTCTGTTAAAAAATAAAAACGATAACATCACTCATTTGTAACCCTAATTGCTAATATACTCAGTAGCTCAGTTATCCACGAGTCAACGGTCACACACTGGCTTTCTGTAAAGTATAAACACATGAATCCGTCCAAAAGCACAGGAATATATCATTAAAATATGACAGAGCCAATTTTCTCAAACCTGCACAAACACCATGCTAAAAGGTAATTATTGATGTATAGTTAGATGTTACTATACACAAAAATGCCTATAACAGCTTTATTGATGCTGTAACTCTGAGTTTTAACCACTTTTTTCTATATCTAATAATTGGTAGCACACATTGAGTCATCTATTGCAGATCAAAAATACACATTTCTGCAGTAATTTACTGGAAGTTAGCAACAAGTAAGTTTATAAAAATGGTGTTGTTTGACTCATTCAAACTGAACTAAATGTCGATATGTGAACACCACTTCCCTTTATCGCAGTTTCTTGTGTAAATCCTGTGACTCACATTAATACTGTATTTATTTACATTCTACTTCCTTTTTCCACTTCTCTTAATCTAATCTTGTTCAAGTTGTTGCGTTCTTGTTAAACCTACAGGAACCTACGGGCCAATAGAGGAAGTCTCATATTATCTGAGTACATCTACATACAACTAACTAATCCAAAATCCATGCTTTGAGGTCTGAGTCACTGTGTTCCTGCCGGCAGTGTAACCGAATAGGGCACCAAACTGAAATATTTACCAGAGTCCAGCTGGGCTCAGGGGCAGATACTCCACATCAATGCAATGAAATGTGAGGCTGATTGGTTTTCCGTTATGTAAAATGATATCTATGTATTTGTCATTGGGCCGCCAATCGTCCATTTTCTCCAGTATTTTTCTTGTCTTTGCCTTTTTAACACTGTTGACCTTAAACATCCAATGACTATTTCCTTTTTTCAGAAAACCACAAAAAAGCAGTTCAAATAATGCTTCTACTCCAAGAAGGAAGTAATTGTCAAACTAGTATTGTCCAAATATCTGTAATGAGTCATAAGGAATGGATTTGATAAATTTTCTACACTTAAGTAATCCATTATTAATGCATTCTTTTATAGCTGTGAGCCTGTGACAGCGTGCAAAACAACAAATTGTTACATTATCTGCTAACTTCTAACAGAAACTCGCACTCCTATTTATCTTTTCTTTTGTACAGCTAGACTATGCATTACATTGTCACAATTAGGGCTTTTTAAATTGTGCTGTCTCACACTGACAAGATAATGCCTTTGTTTTGGAAGAGATGAGTAATACAACACAAAAAAGTGTGAGCGGCAGTAAATGAGAATATCACTGATGATGAAAGTCACTGTCTTGACGGTTTGTGGGCGTGTCTGTTTATCAGACGGTCTGCTTTGACAGAAACGGAGGCAACAATAGCACCAGAGCTCAGCCGGGTTGTGCCCTAATTTCCTTCCTCCTCCTCGAAACGTCGCAGCCAGAAAAAGACCCCCAACCCCCATCTCCACCGCAGTCACAGCATGCTCACACACACTCACACACACACACACACACACACCTTCAAAAACAGCACAAATACACAACTGTGAACACACACCGAAACAGAGAGAAACAGTGTTGCATTTTGTAATTGTGCAATTTACCAGATACTTATAACAGTACTCAGAAATCTAAGCATCTTGTACTCGTACTCATTGCCCTCATCAGATACTGCCAAATGAGTACTGTACTGTTTGCCCCTTTAGAAATACAGTATGTCACTGTAAAAAGTTATAGTTCTTTAGTTACAATAACTATAAATAAATAATGCTGTATTAAAATCAATAGGCATAAAACTAAAACTAAACTAACTAAACTAAAAAAAACTAAAAAAATCAACATGGATCTGAATTCAGAAGTCTCTTGGGATTAGAGACAAAACGTCTTCACCTTGAAAACTGAATCCAGAAGCTTCTACTTTATCCTTTTTTTCAAGATAACCTGGATGACTGAGAACCTTCACAAATGTGGCTCTGAAATCTCAACTCATATTGGGACAACACTATAATTTATTTGTTTCTATTTAAATGAAAATCAAGGCTGATGATTTACATTTTATGAAGTAAGCAAAGGAATGCTGAATGGATCATCTGGTTTTTCATTTTTGTCTCCTCTGCTCATCTTCTTCTTCTTCTCTTCACAACCTAGATTTCTGGGCTTCTCTACAACGGTGGAGAATAAGGTCATGTTGGCTTTAGAAACACTAATGTGAATGACAACTGCACCCCCACCTCCTCTTTGCATCTTGCTGCTTCACTCTTTTTCTTTTTGCCCCGCGGCACAGACTCCTCTTTGGCTCGGGACCTTTTCAAAAGAGGGTTCACTCACAGCATCAACCATAATTGAGAATTAGTTATGGTGCTGTGTGCGTTTGTGTCTGTGTGGGACCTTCATCCATCAGTGAGCCTGACAGTTGTGAGCCTCTGAAAGGCTGCCATTACGCTGCTTATTATTACCCACTAACAGAGGAGTGGCTGAAGAAAGACAAAGACACAAGGTAAAGACAAAGCGACATTCAAAAGGCAGAGTCTCAGGGAATTCGTACTTCTTCGAAACGTAATTTAGGCCATGTCCACCCAAATCTAAACAAAAACCTTACAGGCTTCACATCACTTGAACTAAAACATATCCAGTCTACGCTCATTTAAAATATGTCATTAATTTATGTGTTGGTAATGAGACTTTTGAGTAGTATTTCATTGTAATATAATGCCACACAATTTTAGTATTTATAAAGGGCATGACCTGACCTGGATGACTGAGAACCTTCACAGGTTGTGCTGCTACCGACTTTGGGAATGACACCCTTCAACTGCTACGAGACCATGAGGAAACTGCCAGGACTATAGAAATCTTCTTAGATAACAACATTCCGGTCTACTTTAAACCTGGGAACACTCTGGTCCACACTAAAGACAAGACCCCCACAAACTGAGTAATGTGGTCTGTGCAGTTCAGTTATGTCGGAGAAACAAAACAACAACTTCCCAAGAGGATGTATCAGCACAGAAGAGCCAACCCTGGAGGAGCTGAGTCTGCAGAGTTCATCCACCTCAAAGAGAAAGGAGAATTCTGGCCAGAGAGACCAGATGGTTAGGTGTGAAGGAAGTCGTTTTTGTTCAAATGGAAAAGCCTTCTCTGAACAGAAATGGCCTCAGATTTGTCCACGTTTTACAACAGTTTTCTGAAAACTAAATCGAAATTTCCCTCTAGAACAACAACACCTGAATGGAACAGTGACAATAACGACTCACCTGAGCCTTTAACGACTCTCACATCAGGAGTCACACTGTCCTTTCATGGTAACGACCATGAGACCAGAACAGCCTGGTCCCATCAGAGTTAGGTTCAGCTCACACCCCTCCCTCTAGAGATAAAGCTCAGCTCTCTTATCAGTTGAACTTAAGAGATGAAACGTCTTCACCTTAAAAAACAAGTCCAGATGCCTTTGCTTTAACATTTTCTTCAAGAGACATGAGAAAAAAGTTGGTCTGATTTGCCTGTTCAGACTTTTTCCACATAAATGAATTCTTGATCTGATTAAATCTCTGCAGTTTGACCTGTTTGCACCTTGTCCAGTGTGTAAGGCTTGAAAACAGGACCCGTGTTTCCAGCTGTGATTTTGGGAGGTGGAGGGGACAGTTAAAGGTTCAAATTGGAGTCGTAGTAAAGGCCTCAAAAAAAAGCCATTATCGAGACCATGCTAATGGATGCAGGGCTGTTTTTAACCAGTAACAGGCAGCACACAACGACAAACACATGCCTGAACAAAGTAAAGTCAAGCCTTTCAAATGTATACCTACTGTAGGCAGTCGCGCCAAGTGAGTCTGTGCCCTGTTTTTGAAAGCAGCCATGAAACTTCAAATGTTTCTGCCAAATGCCAGTGACTGCATGGATTTTATTGGCTAAATCTGTTCTATCAATCAAGACAATCATAAAAGGATGAAAATAGACTTTAAAGACTTTAAAGCACATTCTGTCTGTTTGTCCTAAATAAGGCTCACTAAACTCTTCATCATCAGACTGATTACAAAAAAGAACTATAATTGAAAAAGTTAGACTTATGTGCCTCAGAATTGTGTTTCTTCTTTGGTTAGCACGGATCCTTCTTCTGGCTGTTTGGAGGCCGAAAGGCATTAGGTAATGTACAGTGTGTACAGTTACCCAGATAATCACAATCAGGTTGACACCTACACCCACGACTTCACAACTGGGTGACGAAGAGAGAGTTCAGTGCATGTCTTTGGACTATCGAGTAGAAATACGTCTTCAGGAGGACAGCCTCGGCCATGAATCAAAATCCAAAACATAGTGTTAACCACTGTGCTGCTTAAACACTCAACTCTAAAATTAAAACCTGTTTATTCTGTGAAATAAGATGAAGCCACTTAATTATACTCAAAGTCTAGATGTTTGTATGTTGGGTGTGCTGGCTGCAAACGAGGGCTCCCGAAGCCCCTACGTGTGCTCTGCTAGATGAAGCTAAACAAAACAAGGACACACTAAAATACATGCTCTAAAACAAACAGCACAGATCATAACTATCAACGCTAGGGCTATCAATGTGGTTATGTTACGTTAACCAAGAGTTTCTTTTTCAACAAAGAGCCTTTAATTGAACTGAGTAAGATTTATGTCTAGTACTTACCAACTAATACATTTAAGTGAGTCTTAAAAAATGTATTTCTCTTAAACAAATATGATTAAAATTCCTTTTGCACATTAAATATTAACAGAAGACAAACTAAGCAGCTGCAGACTCAGTTAAGTTCTCTCATGTTTCAGGCCTCAGGCCCTGAAAAACATTATTTTACAGTCCCAGATATCAGTCTGCATGACATAATGCAAAAGTAATACTTCTACTGTAACATGTGTGTCTGTGTACAATGGGATTTTGTCTTCATCCGCTTTAAAATAACTCAAATTTCTCCAACAAGAACTAATGGACGATGACCTCACTATGTGAAACTATGAAAGTTATACATGTTGAGCTATTTATAATTGTATAAACCATGTTCCTATTACAGAAATGATTTACTACAATGCTTAATTCCCCAGCTGGATTACAAAACATAATCTGACACGTTTGTCTAAAGATGCATAAATAACACTTATGGTTATCCTTTGTTGCCTTTAATTATTCACTGAGCTGAGAAAATAGAGACAAATAGTCATGTGACAGATTAAAGAGACAGACAGTTGAGCCAGAATTAAGTCATTCTGAAATCAAGACCACACAATAAAGGACCAGGTCGTGACTAAGGCCACGGGACTAGAGCTCGACAGAGTCTAAACCAGTGCCTGATATAGATGTAGGAAATAACAGGTTCAAGTTCGAGGTAAAAACTAAATAAAGTCAATAACAAGGTCCAATCTCACCAACAGGGAGCATTTGATAAAAAAGTGAGGCCAGTGACTGCATTTGAAAACTAAACAAATCATCACAATATTTACTTTAATAATGTAATTGTAGTAATAATACTACACAAGATTTGAATTAGGAAAGTAAAAAACTGTTTTACAAGTTACAATTCAAGCCAAGCAGCAGTTAGTTTAAGTGATACCTTCAGATCTTTTTACACTTTGGACTATAAACAGTATTTCAGTCTAATCACAGCGCAGCACTGACAGACCCAGCTGGTAATTTGGGTTTGTTTGTCGGATTAAGTTAGAGGTGGAGCAGAGGCCCATTTCTATTGACTTCATAGTAACCAACTGTGCTTGGCGCTGAATGACATCTGGCCACATCTGTGTTTGTGTCAGTGTGAAGCCATCGGACAGGTTTATGTGCGTCTCATAAGCACTGTGCATATTTGACAGTTGTTGGTTTGTTAAGCATGTGCAACATGAACCAAAAGGTTAAAGGAAAAGCATCTCTGATTCTAAGAGACTTTATCAATTCTGAGGAACTGATAATGTCTCCTCAGAATTGATAAAGTCTCTTGGAATTAGAGACAAAACGTCTTCACCTTGAAAACTGAGTCCAGATGCTTTTGCTTCAACCTTTTCTTCAAGATGTCCTGGATGACTGAGAACTTTCACAAGACATGCAACTTGAACCAGTGTGACACACAAACAAGATGAAGCAGTTGGGTTATTAAAAGAGTGACTGCAAAAAAAGCTATTTATTTCCAGAGCAAACTGAATGCAAGTGTATTGTTTTAGGATACATATTAAATTTAACAGAAAAAACAGAAAAGTCTAAAACAGTAGTGTTGTAAACATGGCACATGAAAACTGTAAATCTTTTCTTTTTTTCTATCTGTGAGTGCATGCATGTATTCATTACTGTACAAGAAAAACACATGTGAGAGCGGTCAGGCAGCAGCAGCGAGTCACTAAATGACAGGGGTCTCCCCAGACAAACACATCCCATCAGTGCCTCACGAAGCCCTGGAAGAAGCAGCAGATTACAGTGTTTTTTTTACAGGCTTCCTCCCTTCTGACCCCTAGGACTCAGGTCAAGTTTGATCTGCACAGTTCACCGACGGAACAAAAGCTTTGTTTTTTTTATAGTCACATGACAGCTGACGGAGATTTGTTTTATACAAGAGTACAGGTTCACGTTCAGGTTAACAAGCAAAGATGTTTGTGCCATCTTTCCAGAATATGGTAAATGGACAACTTTATGTATTGGCAAAACAGAATCAGAGTTACTGTGCTTTCTTCACTTTATTTTTCTGTATAGAGTTCAGGATTCTAGATTGAGATCATGCACTTCATAAATCAAGTTCATCCTTCAGTTCACTCACACTAAGATGTCCAACCTTTTTTTTTTTCACAAAGAAGCAAACCTGGTCATGTAAAAACCCCTCAGGCCCAACAAGCGTCTCCAGACATTTTGAATCTTAAAATACTGATTGTTGAACAAGCCCTGTAACAAGTATTTACACATTTTATGAAATTTAAAGCCAGATAACTTAAAAGACAACTCAGCATTATTTAGTTTTAAGCTGCGGTTGTCTAAATGTATATATTATTCAAGTACTCATTACTCATCACTATCAGGGCCTTCTGTACTTGAACTAATTTGACCTTCTTGGAAATGCCTTATCCTTTCCTTTTTAGCACTGTTTATTTATATAATGGAAGTCAAGCTAACTGTAATAGTGCCTTGTTAAAATACCATCTGTGTATATATGCTATATATTATTAATTATTATTAACTGTACTCTGTAACAGTGAGTACTCAATTACTATGGGACATCATTACATATTAGTAAATGTTACTGGTTCAATCACTTATGGACGCCGAAACAAATCTGAAATTGCTGCCACCATAAACAGAATAATATAATAATTTGATCCTCGTGCATGACGTGAGGTCAAAATTAAACATTTTACAACTGAACTGAACAAATCTCATCCTGTGCTATAACTGGTCCCGGGACAGTCTCGAAGCATGCCTGACCTTGTGGGTTTCCTGGCTACAGTATAGTGTTTTCTGGAAAGCCCCAGACTATAGGCAGCTTTCACTTTGTGGCTGATGTCATAAAGACAATGTTTGGAGAGATGGTCTCTCAACTTACACCTTATCAATGACACCTTTATAAACCAATATATGGTTGGTAGGTTTCTTAAGAAAAATTGACAGATGAGGATTTTGGTATCCACTTTAACCAGAAATGAGGGCACAAAGAAGAGGGTCCATAATGTGAATGTGGATAAAAATACACCAGAGGTAAGCTTCTGCCCCTAGTTCCACTTACTTTTCAGGGCTTGGATGAGAGCCTTGCCATCTTTAATGAGCTCTTTGATGAACTTGTTGGTCTTGTCCAGCTCTAACTCGTGTGATTTAAGTCTCTCTCTGAACAACGGGCTGTCCAGGTAACAGTCACTGAACTCCAAAGCAGGCAGTCCCATCTTGAGCAATAGTAAACTCCAAATAGGACGTCAAGGGGGAGAATGAGAAACACGAGGAGATCCCTGACTTAAGTGAGCTACTGCTGATGTTGAAGTCACTGGTCGAGCTGGAAAGGATGGGAAATCCAATTACAACATGTAGTCTACTCCAAGGCACCTACATAACCTTTTAAGAACCTGTTTTTAGCAGCGCCTCTTGAAGAATAGCAGCGGGAGTCCGTGAGGGAATTCAATAAAATAAGGAGTCCCAATGGTTGTAAAAAAAAAAGTGTCCACAATAACACATCCACTTGTTCAGGTAAACGAGGGTTGTCTTTCCCGCGAAAGCGTCATTTTGTACCGGGACAAGTCAGACTGAAGAGACGGAGGATGGATGGATGGAAGCTGCGAATAAACAAACGAGGCTGTGGAGTGTGGTGTCTTTCCTGGGAGTTTTTTTTTAAAAATGCACAGCTTTCAACCCTGCCCCGCTCAGAACCAGAGCAGAGGAGTGTGGAGCTGTAAGCAACCTACCCCTACGCGGATTATCCCCGGAGTGACGGCGCTCTCCACCAATCAGGAGCCGCGACGGAGACACGAGGGTTAGGGCGGGGCCAAGAGCGAGGCGAGAGATCAACGAGAGGAGAGACTGGTTTAAAAGTGAAGAGGGCCCACTCTGTGTAAACTCCCATAACCACACCCCGTTTGCTGTGATTATTTTGGAATCAGGACACAGACCTACAAGGAAGCAATAGAAGAGCATTTATAATTAAAAACAAAACAATATCATCCTAATATTCGAGGTTAGACAAAGAAAAGGAAACATTACATCAGATGCAAATGAGATGCAATGTCAAGTACAGACTGGTCGTGTCCATGAAAAAATGATTAGAGGGACATTTCAAACAAAATTAAATGTTTGCAGGATGTTTTTTATGAGCTACAATATCGGATGGAATACTCCACTACAGATTTGTACATAATATATTACAAAGCCACAGGACAGTAAATTGTCAGTCAACCCTTCTTGACTGCCATTTTAAACTAAACAAATGCAATCACACTACATTTTCAATGTGTTTTGTGCCATGGGAGGATATTATCTGCTTTATTCATTTGTTTGATTTTTATGTAGGCCCTTATTATTTATTGAAGAATGTGAGGGTTTAAAAAAATGGTAATAATGTTTTAACTCTAAGGGTTTGTAAACTTAATCTTAACATATAATACAATATCTTAGGCTACAGTATAATTGTTTTAGGCCACAGTCAACGTTAACTAAAAACATAACATAACATGCAACTGGATGATTAGCCTAAACCGAATCTTTAAGAGCATAGACGATCTATGGCAGCAGCGGGCCGGGGCCTGGTTGGAGGGAGGACACGGTGACGTCATTTCAACCTGAGCAGGGAATTTCTGCTGTGCGTAATGCGCGAGCGTCCCTTGCGGTCCTCAATATGTACAGCGTACTCTGTTGGTACAACGTCACTTGACAAAGCGCAGCAAAGATATAAGATCTTTCCAGTAATGCATTTGTATAATTATCTTGGTGTAAACTACAAATCCTTCCACTGATTTATTAATGCAAACATTGATATACGAATATCCAACGAATTGATGTTTAAAATGTCACTTAAAGCCAAATATGTCCAGGTCGGTGTCAGTGCCAGTATGTTCTGCTTCCCTAAGTACTGACACAAACATATTTTGAGATCGTGAGTTAAGTGTAAAAAACAGCTCAGTGTCTCTTCCTGTTCAGCAGAACACGTCCGGTTTCTCAAATCTCCATCTGCCACATTCAGCCCCACAGAGAAGGTCATTCACAGGAAGTCACTGCTGTTTATTTATTTTAAACCTGTATGCATTTTGGGGAGCTGCTCAGAATCAACCACTCTTTATAAAAATGTGTCATAACCACGCAGTCATATTTTCATAGAGAAGGGCAGGCTGATTAACCCTCTTCGTCATTTGTATGTTTAATTGATAAGCAATGTTTCCAAATTGGGAATAACCTAATCATAGAAAATGAGTATTTAAACAATAAACTGCTGTTAATATTACAAAAAGCTATTTTAACATTTGTCACAGCACTCATTACAGCATTAGCAGTTGTCTCTTTACAAACAGCTTCTTGAGCTTTAATGAGCCACATGTGTAAAACATTGTGTTTAGGTTCACTGCCATCTGCTGGTTTAATGTTGGATTACAACATCCATCCAGGAAACAGATTAAATATATATATATATATATTTTAGCCCAAAAATGTAGGCTATTACATGCTAATACTATAACACATTACCAAGCAGAAGGGTGTTTCAGTTTCAGCAAAGAATCAAATTGTCCTGTTATATTTTGGTATCTACCTAGGCTTTCTTCTCTAGGCAACTGGGGAATAAATGAAATAAACATGTGAAAATGTGATCAGTCAACGATTAGATTAGATTCAACTTTATTGTCATTACACATGTACAAGTACAATGCAACAAAATGCAGTTTAGGTCTAACCAGAAGTGCAATAGCAGCAAGTGCAAGATATCCAGTGTTGCTTAAATAAATAAGTTAGTGTGGAAAGTCATTTGCAGATGGATATGTACATACTATACAATAATATAGACATGACTATTCCTATAAACAGAAATGATAAAATAGGTATATACAATGATAAACATGGTGAGCTATACACTGAAGTCATAAATAGATTATAGTAGTGCAATAGTTATAGTGAAAATAATTACAAACAGAAGCTGTCTGAATAAAGGTAGTGCAGTGGAAGTTATTGCATATTTCTGTAAAGTGCAGTAGTGCAGTGTGAACAGTAGGTTCTGTAAATGAACAGTTGGCAGTGCAAATCGTTCTAGTAAACATAATGCTATGTATAGACAGTCCAGTCAAGACACCGAGAAGGGGTGTGCGCAGTGAGGAGGGGGGCAGTGTATGAAGGGCAGTGGGATCAGCGGGGTGCAGAGTTCAATAAACGGACAGCTCTAGCAGAAGGAACACTTCAAATGCAAATTCAAACAGCCCAACAAACCTCTGTTCTCATTTGCATATTCAGATTATCTAATAAAATAGTGTCTATTTAAATATTCTAAATGAAAGGCAACCAGAATATACTCTTCTGTTAAGGAAAGATTGGCCTTGTTTTGATGATGATGATGATGATGATAAATGATCTAATTCACAGTGAAGGTCGAAGTAGACTTTTCTAATTCATGTGTAGTTGTTAAGTCTCAAGATGAGTGCAGTGTCAAACTTTTATTTACACCTGATTTCCAGTTACAAAACAGAAAGCTGCATTGACTCAAAGACTTAAAAGGTGAAAATACATATTTGCTGTATGTCATGTCTTATACACATTGCACAAGCCAAAAAAATGTGAATATGCAGACTATCTAAACTGAAGTCTGCATTAAAACAACAACAGGCAAAGGCATTAAATAAAGTTGACTGTTGAAACTGAGCCAGAGCTTCTGTTTTATGTCTAATGAACTATGTTTAATAAATGTTTATAATGTTTCCAGAAGGACACCTCTTTCAAGAATGTATCAGGGCCCAGTCAGACGGACTGCCCGGCTTCTTTCCAGTTCCTAGTTGGATCCCACGGCTTGGCCACTTGCGTCACTGCTTCTCGACCGTCCTGTGTGTTCTCCTGTGGTAATTATAGTCCTGACGTTGAGCTGTGAGAATGGGCTTTTTGACTCTGCTTGGAGCTTGGTGAGACAGTAGCTGGGTAGATAGAGGAGAACAAATATACAAATACACACATGAGACTCAAGTAAAAGAAGTCTGAGAAAGAATTACACCCCAGTCTGGACCAAAAGGACTTAAAAAGGAGACTAAGCACTGCTTATCTTAGTTGATTTCACATGATCTATCCGCAGGTAAGTCTTTTGTAAAAGTCAGGTTATATTGTTTTATCAAAGCTTGAAGGTGACAGCTGCTTACCCAGAGAACATGTTGGCATCTCTACTTCTTTAAATGCATGCTATTAGAGAAGGTTGCAAAATTTGTTAAGAATCGAATTCCACTAATATCTGAGCTAATAAATTTAAGAAAGTTTATGACCGCAGTTATCTTTGTATACCACAGCTATCTGTAGCACTAAACACATCACAAATATGCACAATGTTTTTCCTCCCACTCCTGCTGCACTATTGCACCTTTGACGTCAAACCCACCGAGAGCAGTGTACAAAAGTACACAACTGTCCCATCAAAGCCCGTGTAGCACACTTCTCTGGGGCTTTAGTTCTTGGGGGAGCTAGTCAGTGAGTTTGTGGAGTGTGGCTTTGCACTTGTCTGTCTTTCGGTTTTTGGATGCCTTTCCAGACGACATTCCAGATGTGAGGCTGTATCAGAGAACCGATATAATGAACCTGAGCAGAGAAGTCCTGCTTCTTTCATAATAAGTTACCTTCCAAGATAAGCATTGTGGTTTTAGAGCTTGTATTTGGGAAGAAATTTGTCAAAGGGTAAGTGATTTGAGAGAGAATTGCAGGAGTATAGACAACATGACTAATGAGGGTTTGCTTGAATGTGTATGGCAGTCCTCAGATCTAATTGTGAGACTTGTAACTACTCAGTTTCACAACAGAATTAGGCTTTTGTAGAGCTTACTTAATACCATTGCAGAAACCTCCCCTTATCTGTTGTGCTTGCTGCATAGTCTGGCCTTGATCTAATTCAGGTGAAGTTACATCACTACCATCTGGAAACAATTTATACAGAAAAAAAACAAAAGAATCAAGTCAATGCTGAAATAGAAGACAAGTTTGGTCATGTAGCGGGCTTTGTTTGGACATTCGCCAGCTGCGATTCTCTGAGACTGCTTTTATCAACCAAACGATAAAGTGGGAGAGACAGTTACAGAGCAAGCTGCTGGGAAAAGGGAACATATTTAGTAAGAGCACCATGAGGGCTGCGCTGTCCTCCTCATCCTGCTTCTCGTGTCTTAAACGCAGTCAGGAAGAAGCCAGAGTGGATCCTAATGGAGTTGCTTTGCCGTTGCAGCCCCAGGAACACCCCTCCAACATTGAGAACCTGTACGGGATGTCCGAGGGGGATGTGACAGTGCTGCCATTTGCACCGGCTGCTCTGGACATGTCCAGGCAAGAGGCGAGGACCCTAACCAGGCTGTACTGCCAGAACGGAGGATACCACCTGAGGATTTCATCAGAGGGAGAAGTGAGCGGTGGGAGGCAAGAGAATGACCCGTATGGTAAGCTTTTACACTCTTACTAATAGTATCTCAGATCAAGTCAAGTTATCACAAAGATAAGACTGACACTAGTAAGAAATGAATTAAAGGGAATGCATTGTATTATAGTTTTTCATCCAGTCACAATAACCATATATAGTATAATACTGGTTATTGACTAATCTAAAACCTTACGTCATCTGTGTTTAAATTCAATACTATGTAAAATAGATTACAAGAAAATGACAGAGACCTTTAAATATAACACTACCGGTTGTCTTCTGCAAGCCATGTAACCTTAGCATGAGTTTGTTTTAGGAAAAGAAGCCGCTACAATGAGTTACTCTCCCACTTTACCCTTGGAAAGGCAACAAAAGCCGAAAGCTTGCTGTGTTATGTGTTATACTTGTGTGTTGCAGACATTCTGAAAGTGAAGGCTGCCAGTGTAGGAGTGGTGGTGATAAAAGGTGAAAACACAGCAAGATACCTGGCCATGAACAAAGCTGGACACCTTTACGGATCTGTAAGTCTACAGACATTTTCCCCCACCATTAGATTTAACACTTTCCAGATAATGATGAATAATTGAGCAAATAATAATAGGCCTAATCTTTCCTGGAAGCATTTGTGAACTCTCTCACTGACCCTTTTCCTGTGAAGGTCATTCTGCTTTTTCTGCAGAATTATGTCTCCTGAGAATTGTGAGTAATAATTTGTCATTCAGACATGAGGTAGTTCTGTTTTTGTTTTTCTCTGCAGCAAATACTTAATGATGAATGCTATTTCCTGGAAAAGTATGAGGAAAACCACTACAACACTTACCGCTCACAGAAGTACAACTGGTACGTGGGACTGAAGAAGAACGGTCAGCCCAAACCAGGACCAGACACACACATGGGACAGAAGGCTGTGTGCTTCCTGCCCCGGCCTGTGTGAGCCACTTGTAAAAGGACATATGTGTATTTGCAAACTATCTCTTCAAATCATCAGTTCTTTCAACTATTGCTGATTTGTGCACTTATTTAATTCTGAAAATTGTAGATGTGTCTTCTCTGCAGACAGACGAAAGTAGAGCTGCTGTGTGTCAGTCTGAAAAATTAGTTTTCAATTTGAACCCTGGTATGAAATACCACTTCAACCATCCAGGAAACACTGCTTCTAAACACTGATCATAAAAGGAATAAATCAAAATAAAAAAAAATCAGCAGCAAATACTAACAGATGTATTCAGGAAATAACGAGCACTAGCACCGTAAAACTGCATTAATTTAAAGTCGTATTTGAAATATTTATGCAATTTTGTTGAGGGTCAATGACAAAAACGCTATTGAATCCTTCAGTGTTTTGTATTACTGTTACTTTCGCACTACTGGTAACAATATTGTAATGTTATTGTGTGATAGTATATTATTATAAGCATATAAAAATAATTGTTAAACCTCTTGTTTTTTCTGGCCATCACAGTATCTCTTTGTATTTTGTTCTATAGTGTTGAAAGTGTTGCAGTATTCATAAACACATGCTCAAATTTAGCACTGTTCTCCCTCTTCTGCTGCTCGACTGTCAAATTAAGCCAAGCAGAACCAATGTGTGAATAATTTTTTTATTGATCTGAACTGCTCCAATACACTTGTTTTGCTTTTAAATTCTGAATGTTAATTGAAACGCTGTATGTCTATAAAATATATTATTTAAAAAATATATTAAACTGTAATATGTATCATTTTAAAAATTTGTATTTATTATATTAATCGGTATTTAGAATAAATCATGCATTTTTTATGTTATGAAAAATTGATTAAACAATGACTGATCTTTGAGGTATTTTGCTTTGTGCCAGATGAGACTGATGAGTGGATTGTGCACTTTTAGGATAATATATTAGTAATAAAATATTAGCCGCGAGGTATCAGGCTTTTATTGTGGCAAAAGTATTTCCAAATTTTTGCGTCTGAGAAATAATAAATTTGTAAATGCACTAAAGGAATACGTTTTGCTACAGTCATGTCCAAGATGTGTCCATGTTTAGTCAAAAGTGCCCTGAGTTTAGACTTTCAGGCTGCCTACTAGTCAGTAAAGAGTATGGCAAAATCCAACAGCGTGTTTAAGGAGAGGAGACTAAGGACATGCTTTATTGTGTTCAAATGGACTCCAATAGCTAAGCAGCCATCTGTTGATACACCAATTTTCCTTGACTAGTGTTGGTCTAAATGGCCCCTAGTAAATGGATGAAAGAGTGAATGGTTGTCTGTCAGTTTCTGTGTCTACGGGTCTATTTACACGTAAACGCGTTTTGCTGAATCCGCAATGATTCTCTTTCGGATCGGCCTCTCGTTTTACACAAGGCCAGAGTTTTCACTTTTGTTGCAGCTGCTAAAAACAATAACGTTATTTATTTAACAAGCATGTGCAACCAACAACTACAGAACAGGGGGTAGCAAAAGTAGCAAAATAACCCACGCCCTACTGGTCTGGCATATGGACTACATCGTTTTGTGTGGCTCTGTGTAAAAGTGGATTGTACAGCATGACTGTTGCATATTTCTAACCAGTGTTGTTGTCTAAACAGTCCCTAAGTGTCAACCCTGCGACTGACTGGTCATTGTCCAGAGTGTACTCCACCTCCGACCCAAAAACACACACACAGAAATCTGACAGAGCAGGACTGTAGCATAAGGTTTGTCTGTATTTAGAGCATTTACAAATGGTCAACGATTATGAGCACATACCAATGTTTTTTACTTTTATATAATTCTTATGTTCATCAAAGTTTATATTTGTAAAAAGTAATGCATCATTAGATTAGCAATACATGAGTGGGTTGCAGCATAAAATGTGGCCAGTAGAGGGCGCTGTTACCTAAAGCATAGCAGTGTAATGACATATGTTCATAGTAATGCTTTCAGTTTATTATCATTAGACGTCTGTGTCTCTCCAAATTCCTGTTAAATAAACTTTGATTAAAGCGTATAATGTAAGAAAGCACTTGTTGCTGAGAATAGCATGTGCTGATCCTAATCTGGGTGTAAAGTATAGTCTATTAGAGAGTTTAATTTTCTAAAGGACATAAGGGCTATTTATGTGACATAGCCCCTTCAGAAATAGAGTTTGGATTGGAGCTGTAGGTCTTTGCTCAATTAGTTAATATATCTATATTCTAAAGATGTTAGACAGTTAAACCAGCTGACACCATGACAAGACTCTTGCTTTTATTTGACATTGGACAATGACCTGAGCCGGAATTAAACCCAGGTCTCCTGAATATGTGGTATTTGCACCACTAGATGAGCATATGACATATAGTACAATTAATATAATAAGAAAATTATAATGAAAATGTATGAAAATGTATGTATTTTTTTTATTGTAAAAAAAAAAAAAGACCTATGTACCACTAAATACAACTATGGTCCTTGTACCGCAGTTTGAAACCCACATATTAATAGAAACAATTAGTAAGAGGTTAATGTACAATTATATACAGAATATTATGGATGTAACAGTAAAGGTGGTAAGCCAACTTTAACTACATAATATCTACATAGAAATCCCATTCACTTTGTTTTCCTTTTTGCTCTAAACCTAAACTTGTAGATGATACCAACACAATACAGGAAGCAGCCCTCCTTTCACCCCAATCAAATATTTTCACCACATTTTTGGAAGCAATGGGATTCTTCATCTGATCCACGCTTAATGTGTAACGGCTGAAACACAACATGCTGTTTGCCAAAAAGGAAGAAAAAAACCTCAGAGGAAATGCAGGGACGTGGTTTAAGGTGTTTGGGTGGATTGCAGCTGATTCGTGGCTCCAACAATGTTCCATATTATTGTGGGATTTAAACGAAAGCTGGCAGGGGAACATTAGTGGGATTATTAGTTTTTTCCGAGACAAATTACTGTTTCAGACCAGGCATTCCTCACAGATACTCCGGCAAACACGACTTCACAGTGACCCTTGCAAATCACAGCAACCCTTTATTACTTAACGGTTATAATGGTGTCATAAAAATCAGAGGTCAAAACATTACAGGCTCAGTATTTGGCAGAATACAGCACCTCCTTTGATTTTTCTAAAATTAATGTAGCTGTGTTTGATTCATTACATTACAACATAAAGGCCTGCATTGGGACATCTATGGTTTTGATGTAAAGAAATTTATGTTAATCAACGAGAACATCTCCAACAAACCATATAATAAAACAGTTTTACTGCTCTTGTCTTACATTCAACCTGAAACAGATTAAAGAGCAGTATGACTTTAATTCAGAGGTCAAAGTCAAAGATGTATTATTGATTCTAGATGTTATAGGTCCAACATGACACCCATTAAATGCAAACAAAAATACTGACTGGTCCATAATGTAAAAAGATTTTCATACTAGAAATGTTTTCTGAGGGTTTTCTGGTATTCTGTTGCAGGACCACAATTGGCCACTAGTGTAACAGGCAACTACATTGAATAAAAAAAACGCAACATCATTATTCTATGTCACACGTTATTCACATTCTTGCTCATATTTAATGTCCAGTCATGGCAAACCAAGCAACATGTTCAAAATAGGGACTGGATGATTACACACAAAAACTAAATTTGCCATTCCGACTTGACATGTCCAACTTTAGGACAGTGACCGAACGAATAGCTGTTGGTGGGCAAACATTGATGAGTACACAACACGTGACCCCTGGGTTACAGGACAACCGCTGGTCTCCCACTTGTTCCATGAGGCACACACACACACACACACACACACACACACACACACACACACACACACACACACACACACACACACACACACTCACGGTTGGCTGAGGGCCTGCAGGGCTGAGCAGGACAGGAAGGGAATCATTCACTGTAAACTGAACAAGAACTGGCTTCCTCTGGGACTCCCTGAGCCCGACGGCAGCCAAGAGCCCTGCAACATAAACCGCTCTAGCAGACACACACAAATCAACGCAAACACACCCTTGGCCCGGGACGCTTCAGTAGACTCCCTGTTCCTTAATTTTTTTGTCTTTATACTCCCATCCTCATCTCTCGATCATCAGCTTCATTTCTGTCACACTGGTTTCTTCTTGCAGGCCATTTTCTCCAACCCCCTTTTTATTTAATTTTCATAGTAAGGTACATGAAATATATATTCCTTCATAAAACTTTCATAGTTTATTCTGTTAACAATCAGAGTAATTAAATCTATTGGTAGATTGGAAGATGGAAAATGCATTAAAATAAAAAATAGAAGAGAATTCAACCAGTGTAAGCGACTGCAATTTAAATGCAGAAAAATAGGCAGAATTTTACATGCTATAGGTTTATGAAGAAGAATTTGACAGTAACATAGTTAGATTTTGCTATAAGCAAGTGATGCTACTGGAGAAGTATCATTGACTTCAGTAAGACATTAATGGATCAAACTGTTAAAAAAAAAAAAAAAAAAAGGTTCAGGGCTGTTCTGCAAATTCCATCTAAAAACGACAAAAAAAGTGATTTTGCATTTTTGTTATATGTTTTGTCAATGGACTATTGCCCTTGGTCCACATCTACATGGTATATGTGGACATTAGCATAAAAGGCTTTAATAGTTTAACAAAGTGGTTGGCAAACTAAGGCTCTGGGACCAAATGTGACCCGGTGGGCCAATTTAATCTGCTAAACATTTATTAATAATTTATTGATAAATAAACACTGCATATATTTTTTCTTTTTCTTCAATGGTCTGCAGTGATCAGTTGATTCCACTATGACCGGCTCCAGACGGAAACGACCTTTGCTAAAGCTAGCATCTGTGAAGAGGATCTGAAACTGAGAAGGGTGCAGCTGTGACTGTGGTGTTGAATATACAGTGTTTATTCAAAGAAGAAGTAAACTATTAAAAAAATAACAATACAACTACAATAATTGTACCTTTAATATCCACTCTATTTAAATGATCCATGAATCCCTCATAATAAGATTGAATAATGAGAATATTTACTGAATACGTAGTTGTTCACTTGCCTTCGGTTCTGGTGGCCTCATCATAAAAACAGAGATGCTTTGTCAACGTTACTGTAGGCGTGCTATTCCCTTCACCTTTCTCCTCCACACACACACACACACACACACACACACACACACACACACACACACACACACACACACACACACACACACACACACACACACACACACACACACACACAGGTATCGACAAGTACGGAAACAGGGGATGCATATTCGTCAGCTGATCCAAGTGGAAATGCTGACACTGGTCTCTCCATCTCGCTGAGACAAGAGGGGAGGGGCCGTTAGTGGGACAGAGAAAGTGAGAAGGAGCACCTTTGCAAGTCCCAGAGCGGAGAATGGCCTGGACGTTTGTGGTCGACCTTTTTGATATAGATGAGGGCAGAGCACCCAACGTTTACTCAGTTAAAAGTACTGCACCTATAAAAAGAAAATGAGTAAAAAACTACTTCAAATTTATTTTGTTGAGGCTTTATGCATAATGAAGAAGACTTTGACCAAAAAGATTAATCTCCCCCAAAAAAATCTATCATGATATGATTTAAAATGTGTTTCAGGAAATTTCATTCTTCTTCAAAAAGTTACTGTAACAAAGTAATTGTAACTATTCTTTCCCCACATCCGCTGTTGATTTGTGCTGGAAGAATTAGAGCTTGTATCAAAAACTGCCATGAGTCACGTACAGGTGTGGAGCTAATATGTCTCAGTCTTGGTGTGGTGCAGAGAAATGGTAATCTCATTGTCTTGAGTGCAGTCTCAGATGTTCACCTGGATTTGATTTGGGGGCATCTCTTAAACATTTCACGGTGGGACAGCTTGTGAAGATGGGAGTTGAGAATCACTTTTGGAGGCATAAAGCATAACAAAGTAACAGGTCCAGAGCACTTCAAAGTCAAATTAAGTCTAGAGAAAAATCGGTTCTGGTGCAGTTGCTAATTTATTACCAATCAATCTGATTGCTTTTCCATCTCATTTGGACTTTTATATTTATTTTGGAAAAGCATTTTTGTCTTCTATAGTGCTGTGCCCATCTTTATCTACAGCAGACCCACATCATCCGGGACAGGGGAGTGTGCGTGCACTGTTCTAAAGATGTTAAACCAGCTGACACCATGACCTGAAACATCACATGACTCTTCTGAGGAAAGCTGCAGGAAGTGAGTGGTCTAAACATAATGATGGGAATGAAGAGATTTTGATCAACACAGGTCTTTTCCAGCTGTAAAAAAGCTTTGATGAAACATATGACATTTTATATTAAGTACTAAACATTTGTCAAATGGAGATAATCAGCTCAGACAATATTACGTAGTTACATTTTTCTTTTTTTACTTAATGGGAGTGTGATTTTCTGAATCACTGCCTGTTCCTCACAGACCTGTCATCCATTGTATCAGTGGAGACGACAGATCCATGCACCTTGTTTGTTGAGAGCGGAAGTTTGTTTATCTGCTCAGCTGTGATGCCTCACAAGCACAAATGCTCCCTCACACAAACTGACTGCAGCAATGACGACTGAGAGCTGTAAAAATACCCTCATGTGAAAAAAAAAGGTGAAGTCACGTACATTGTCCTATTTTATCCTTCTTTTCCCACACTTTTAGGTCTCAAACTCAAACTAACCATGTGGACATTAGCTGGCCTGACCCCTCACGTACCAAAGGTGGCTCCTGTCTAACACCTTTTATTAGTCACTGTTGTTTGTGTGACGGTTTTGGCTGCCCGCTGACGTTAAGTGCAAAGGAAATGGTACATAGCTCAATTGTTAAATGAATAACTGACTCCCTTCTGTTCCATTGTGACAAAAAGGAACCAAAACTAAAGAACATAAACTAAATGTTCGTAGGAAGGAAGTTGTTGATTTTCCAGGGAACAAAGTGGGTTATTCCAATCCTCACGGCTTCGTCAACCTTCAGAATGCTCCTACAGTTTTCAGGGGTAAAAAACTAAAGTTGGACGTCCAAAACCCTTTATCAAAAATTCATTTTAGGAAGGTGCCGCTTGCAGTTGGTAGAGCGCTCACAAATATGCAATATTGAAGGCTCTGTTTCTTGTCATACTGTCCACTATCAATAAAGGCCTAAAAAAAGAAATCTTAAACAAAACAATATACGTATATATAGGTTGTATGTAGGTTACTCAGATAAACAGCTCTTCAACACAACACACATCCTTCTTCTTTGGAAATATTTCCATTTCTCTCCCATTTCTACAGAAATGACATCTAAACTGGTGATTTAATAATTGCTTGACAGTGATGCAGCTATTACTTTGCATTTTAAACCACTATCTGCAGACTGCTTTACTCACAGCTAAAAAAAAGATAAACATCAACAGAAAATTGCCGTCTTGACCCTAAAGTTGCAGCTAAGCTAATGGTAAGCTCTAAACTTCAGTTTGTTGTAATAATTTGTATTTTGTTTATAAAAGAAAAGCAGGAGAGGGCCCTAGGCTGCTTTTGCGAGAGAGAGGAGCCTGAGACAGGGACAGCAGAAAGAAAATCAGGTAGGGGAGCTTTAAAGGAACTTTTTTTGTCTCATGTAGAAGGTTCTTGTGACAATAGAAACAGACTCGTACGGACCAATATGATTTAGCTGCACGTGAGCCACCATGTAAAAACATTATATTATTCTCTCTCCCTGGAAGTTGTCATGGAATAACTCCTATTCTGGGAAGTAACTGCGTAAGCAAAGCCATTCCACCCACTCTCCGCTCGGCCCAGTCTCCAGACTCTGGGAAAGCTATGTCCAACTTTAACCGCTTATCACTTCCTTTTCCCTTTCCGCTTCCTGTCATTCAGAACATAAAAAGAAAAAAAGAAACTTGCCTAACTGGACGGGAAAATATCTTTAAACAAATGACTGAGGTCTATTTATGGCAAATATCTCACATTCCTAACATCCCAGATATGTCACTGTTTGGCTGCGGCTGTGGACTTTTCAATGCAGGATACTGTGGCTTTTTTCTTTCTTTCTTTCTTTCTTTCTTTCTTTCTTTTTTCTTTCTTTCTTGTTCACTGCTTCTTTTTATTCTTCTCCACTTCCTTTCTTTTCTGTTTTTAGCGTTTTTTTTTTTTTTACGTGCTCACACCAGAAGAGTAGCTATAATTGCTCCTCGTCTAAAAAGAAATTTCTAAAGCAAAGTGACCTTTTGAAGTGGCCCATTGTCTCCCGACCACACTAACGGTGAGGCGGCGGCCACACAATGAAAAGGACTAGCACCTTAATCTAATGACTTAACTTGAGCACTACTAGCCTTTTTTTTAAACAATGAATGTAATTGTAGCATAATTACATGTTAAATTTACAGGAGCTAAACAAAGCAGGGAGGATACTGCATTAGTCATTGAAAAGAACACAACCTGCAATTAAATCATCATTTCCAGGTTGTTTGGAAAAAAAGAAGAACATGTAAGTGACAGAAATACATGTCATCACGGAGACGAGATAAGATGTCTGTTGGTCATAAAGCAGGAAGGTGTAGTTCTTGTTCTTCTTTGCTGCTGTGGTATTTTCTTAAAATGGCGCAGATGAACATAACATATTATTATTATATTATTTTTGTTTTTTTTATCACATCATGAAGGTCCCTTAACATGAAAAAAAAGAATAACCCCTGTTTCATAAGCCAGCTGACCCGACAGCCCAGTGTCAGGAGAACGGGACACACATCTCACCAACTCAACACGTTTTTATACAAATATTTTAACAGTGACAGTCATGTGAGTTTGCAGCACGCACTAGAGGAAAATGGTGGGTTAAGTGTCTTGCCCAAGGACACAGCGACAGTTTAATTACATTTACATTACATTTTCTATTGCTTCTTTCTGAGGTTCAAAAACCTGCTGCAAGGTAAACTAATGATTATAAAATGTACTTAGACGTGAATAGAAGATGCCATAAGTTATCTCTTTCCGTAAATCTTTCATAAGTTTAGTCTCGATAGGAGTGCAACATTTAAAAACTACCCTTTTAAATGCACCACTGAAGCTGAACGCTAACCCTGCTCTGGTTTTCGCAGTTCAAAGTGCTGCTTCCGGGCCCACATGGACTCCAGCGCCAGCATGTTATGTTTGATTTATAAGGCAACTTCTTCAAGCACACTTTTAACATTGTTTTTCTGCTTCATGCTGCTGTCCGGTGTTTCTGCTCACGCCTCACGGCACATGAGAATCTCTCAGACGTCCATGCCAACTACTTCCTGCTCAAATTAGACAGCCTGACTGTAACATAAGAGAGGGAGGGTCTGCCAACATGGATTCAACTACAGTTTGAGTGGTATTTTACTGAAACTGACACAGTTGCCTGTAAAGTTAAAAATGACTCAACAACAATCACATAAGTTTCTGGTTTACAGAAAGATTTCCTCAGAAAAGTTGAAAGAAGCAGCTTTTCCATTTTCGTCTTTTATGACCGCTCTGGTTAAAATTATTCAGCCATATTTCTCGGCACACATGTCAACATCTTGTGCTATTCATCTTTTACAGAGGTTGGCTTACAAACACGTTTCTGCTTGTGTTTTTTGACAGAATACACTGTTGGTGGAGCAGTACTACGTAACAACAGTTATCTTTCTGCAAATATTTGGGTTGACTTACCTTTGTTTTAACAGGCATACTCTAAAATGAATACAGAAAATACCAATAACACAAATAACACTTCAGAAACATACTTAGATGGACCCAGAGGAAACAGTTTGTGTCTTAGGTTACATTCAAGCTAAATTTTAAATTGTAGCAGCCATGAGTCAACAGAAAAAATAAAGTGCAAATTGAGTTGTTTAAATTTGTTTGTGTACCTTGGTCTCAATCTTAAACCGAAAAGCCCTGGTTCAGTTCCAGGCCTGGGGCTTTTTGTTTATGCTCCTCAAACTCCTGCACTTGCTGTTCATATTATGGTCTCTCCCTAATAGACAACCCAAAATGTCTGTGCAGTTGGATACCCAGAAATCCCAGACATGAAATACTGATTAAAATATCTAAAACAGAGCTGAGTGGAGTCCCACGAGAAAGACAGACGGAAGACTTTCTAGTTGTCTTAGGCACAAGACGTTTACATCAGGAGACAGTGTTGAACATTCAAGGCGTCAGAAAAAGGTCAGTACGGAGCCAAAACAAGGAAATATGTTTGCACAGTTGGGGTGAGGCTTGGGGTCAAGTTATCTGTGAGGTGTTGGCTTTGACGTCGAGGGAAGGAGCTGACCCACTTCACATTTATGCCATCAGTGAAGAGAAGACCAGTTACCGGTTTATTAATGTGGTGTAAGGGTCGAGACCAGACAAAATAAGACTAGACAGACATTTATTTTAGTTAAGAAAATGAAATTAAAATCAAATCAGTGCATTATAAAAGGAATGGCATACTAGACATACAGTTCTAAAATTACACCACAACAGGCCCAACAGTGATTTAAAATCCAGAGTTTACGATCTTTAAGACTTTAAGATCAAGGCTTTTAATTCAGTGCAATTAGTCTCAAATCTCAAGGTATAAACTACATTTAAAAAAAAACAACTATACAGCTAATTTATTATGTTAGAGCACTGATGATACAGAGAAAATATTACATTACAAAATCACACTATGATAACATTTTGGTGGAATGCTTTTGCAATAATACCACTCCTCCTCTTGTCTCTTGTCCATGGGTCATCCTGAAACACACACACACATACACACACACACACACACACACACACACACACACACACACACACACACACACACACACACACACACACACACACACACACACACACACACACACACACACACACACACACACACACACACACACACACACACACACATACACACACACACACACACACACACACACACACACACACACACACACAGAGTCCCGGCTGCAGCCCAAAGCACACAGTGTACAGTTACTCACATCCCCAGGAAGCGGAGGCATGACATCACCTTATCATCTCCTGTGAGCCCATGGGAAGACCCAAGGGGGTGGGGGACGACAGAGCACAGAGCAAGGAGACCAGATCAGAGCGGGGCAGATGAATAATATGGGAGGGGATGATAATGTGGGGGGCCAAAATAGATGCTTGATAACGTGTCAAAAGCAAAAATGTGACGAACGGATTAATGTGGTGTGTTTTAAAAAAGTAGGACCTCTGAAAATAATTACAGCAATAATCTCAGCTGTGTGTGCTCTGTAAAGAGGTCATCTTGAGGAATTAAACACTGCTCTGCATTTTATTACTCACACATGACCAAGACTCACTCGTTATCAGGGCTGACAGGGCACTGTGATCCGGGCTCCGCTTCCTGTTAGTAATATAAGTGCATTAGCTTTTTGTTAAGTGGCTATATTAGTTTGGACTTCCTCCTCTGCTCGACTCATTTAACTCATGCTTAGTTAGTACCAAATGAAACGGGAAGTAAATCCGATGAAGTATTCTCAGACAAACCTTTTCAATCATTTTTAAATTGACTTTCTTGATTGTTGTTGTTTTTATATATACATATATATATAATATATATATATATATATATATATATATATATATATATATATATATATATATATATATATATATATATATATATATATATATATATTTATATAGAGCTTTTCCACCTTGTAGGCACTCAAAACACTTTACCAGTGTTACAGCTGACCACTGGAGGCAAGGTGGGTTAAGTGTCTTGCCTAAAGACAGTACGTGGGGGAGAGCGGGATAATTGAATGTTTTGGGATGTTTCGAGCAGATTTTGAAAGAAGGCCGCTCTACCACTGAGCGACTGCCGCCCATTTCTCCATCAAATACCAAAAAAGGAAATAAAAAATGTGCCACTGGCACAAAAAAGGCTATTTTTATTATTAAATCAAGAATAAATCAACTTAAATGATGATTAAAACTCTAGTTTTTTTCAAACCCAATAATAATTAAGCTAATTTCAGAATATTATGAAATACATTATTGCTTTAATTATTAACTTTACTTGCTTTTTTTTTTTGGGATGCAAGTTTTACTATAATTATTTGCACCAGTTTATTTTAAAGTAAATAATCCTGACAAATGCATTATCAAGAGATTTTCCAGCATGTCTGCCCAGGGACCTCCTCTTGGTGGTTTTCACAGCTCACAATAAAATATTTTAGACCTATGATGTAATCCTTTTCCATCTTATCACTGGCAGACTCTGGCATTCACAATGACAGTCTGGGTCTGGGTCAAAGGGTCAAGGGACTGGAACAGAAATAGTTTCTTTTTTATGGCACAAAAACAGAGGAAGGTCAGTGCAAACAGAACATAAGGCCATGTGATCAGGTTTGTCATCCCCCACACCCTTGTCACAAAAAGAGACACATAACTCTGTCTGTATGTGTGAGTGTCTAACTCTATATAACCCTGCCTCCCTGTTTAAACGGATGCTTCTGCGTTTTGTTAATGTGGCACTATAAGATATTAATAGATGGCTAATGTGTCCTCTGCAGTAGATGGACATCTGTGCTCCGATGTTAGAGAAAATTAGATTTGAGTCAGTAGTTCATTTGCAACTATTCTGTGGTGTTTTTCCACTCTGTAATAAGATTTAGCATGATGATTCAACGGGAACTGGAGGAAAATGCTTATCCATCTTATGTGGGGTTAAGGGTGAGGTTGACACAAATGAATCTTGTGAGTCATTCTGAACGTATTACCCACAATTGTGTGATTTCCGTACATATTTCTCAATATTCACAAGCAGCAGTCCTTTTTTGGTTCAAGACATTTTCTTCTCACTTGTAAGAGGTTTTAAAGCAGAGAAGAAAACATGTAAAATGAATGGGCCGAGAGACTACTGAGATTTGTTTTTCTCTATTTTTAGCGGGGCTGAAATAAAATACAGCCCATCAAATATTAATGTACATTTTGAAAGATGTGTTATGTAATTCCAAGCTATATTTAACACTCGGCTGACAAAACATTTGAAGTGTAAAAATATCTTTGCTTAACGTCACTGGGTGGAAAAGTTCACTGGAAAATGCATCACCTTGAGTCAGCCGTCTGTGAGTCGTCTTGAATCAGAGACAATGCAAGGAAATAACTGCTGATTCTCTTATCATAGAGTTTGTAATTGAGACATTAACACTTTGGTGTGAAAGACTGAAATAGAGTTTCATCTGTACAGTACGAGGAAACAGGCAAACACCCAATAATTAGTCTACACGAAGAAAAACATCATCTTAATTGACACTAAACATAAAAACATGGCAGTGAGAAAAACGAAAGTGAGTCATGTCAAGGCTTAGTGAGACTAATAATCCCTTTATCCTCATCACATTTTGATGAGAGGAGCTTGAGAGAGTTTGTGTTCTAGCTATTAGCATTTGCTAGCATTCGTCTTTTAGGAATATGAGCACATACCACAGACTAGGGAGACCTGGGTTTGATTTCGGTTTAGGTAATTTGTCTCATAATAATTTATTTTTGTCATTCCCTTCTTACCCTGTTTTCTGTCAAACTGTCTCTATCAGATGAAGGCAAAAGGTCACAAAATAATCTTAGAAAGAAATGTTAAACCAGGATATAATAAAAATGTTGCAGTTGTGTAGCTGACCTAAAGACTTTTCAAAGCAAGGTTTTTTAAATCATTTGACATTTGAACCCTGTCAGATTGTGCACTCTATCTAAACATACATAATTTAACATGTCATTTAAAAATACAGGATGTGGTTTAGACCATGTCCAGATTCATGCATTTAATGCGGGAGTCACATGACCCAATACTTCCGGGTCAAACACACAGTAAACCAGTATAATAAAAACAGTGAACAATGTAACATTAGCAAATCAATTTAAATAAATTATTCATTTACAGTAAACCCACATCATAATATAAAGTGACTAGTGACTGGAATAATATCCACATTTTACTGCAATTCTAAGTTCTCACTGTCACAATGGTTTGAATCCTAAGTGAACCCAAAAAGTATGTCAGAAACATTATACATCACTCACAATTACTTAAACCCCAGTAACTGTTCTGCTGCTTTAATCCCAAAAAGGGAGTTCTTATGTAAAGTTTTTAATACTTTTCCATTCCAGCTGAATTACTGCTGGTGTGACACAGACACTTTTACTGTTTTGTGTATCTCTGTGTGCACTCAGGATGTTTTCACAGCGCTGGCCTTTGACGGGGTGATTTACATCCTCTCAGGCCTTTCTTGTCTGAGGTATGTGCTCTCACAAAACCACACAAAACACAGACCAAAGAGCGGAAGACATCCTCAGCAAGAAAACAGGTCGATGATCAAACTGGTTTAACAGAGGCCTAAAGATGTTTGTATAGAGATCTTGTTCTAGAAATCTGTTTCACATACTCAGCCCTGACAGTGCTTCCGCTGAACTCGATGTGAGGGTGATGGATATTTCAGAAGGTAGTGGGTCCTGTCACACAAATATGCAGTGTCTTTAAAGACTGGTTTCCTGGCACAGGATTGAGACAGCTTCAAAAGCAAATTCCCATTAATAACAAAGCACTTTGAAGGCACACCTTCACCTGGAGCAGCCAACTTACAGGTTCTACTTTTTCAAAGGATACATCTCTGTCACTCTGTATTTATCACAGCTGCGACGCTAAGCACCTTCAGTTTGGACTGTGGACTACATTGTACACATGAAAACTGAAATAATATTGACTGAATAGATTATATATGTTCATTTTCTTATGCTTTTCCGCAAAAGAATGGGGCCTTGGGGTACTACCAGGAAAGTCACCAGATAATCACAGATCAATACATTGACCTTATTAGAAAGACTCCGTATGTAATATATCTGGTTTCTAATATTTATGGACAAATAAAAAATCTAGCAAATTGGTGCAAGTTTAAGGTCAGACTTCTTGGAAGACTCTTCTTAGACCTCCATTGTAAAGGTCTGAATTGTCCCAGTGATAGCTTATCCACAGCATTGTCATTAATTACTTTGCCAGATTTTATTCTTTGGCCTAAACCTGTCACCTACTCCATGTAACCACTCTGACAAGTTTCTGTTGCCAGTTTTGAGCTTCGGGTGAGCCATAAAATACAGCACACCAAGAATAAATAAATAAAACATGATATCTCAGGGCAAATCATGGTCTGAAAAATTATACCTATTCTTCCTTCTTTGTTCAAATCCCACAGGTTTGTTATTGTGACTATAATCTATGCTTTAAACTGAAAAGAAAGTGTGGTGGTCTAGACAAACATGGACCATTAGACACATTCTTCAGTAACAGTGAATAGTAAATAGTGGAGAGTGGAGTCTGAGATGTATATGCTGCAAATACAGACATCCTGTATCTTGTCAGTCTTACACAGTAGTTGAAACCCTTTTTAGTCTCACATCAAAGACTAATGTGTCCTTGAGTCATGTATGTCACGTAAGCCCACTTCCTTCCTGTCAATGTAAGCTATTGATTTGACTTGAAACGTCTGAATGTGCAGTACAACTGTATCGACATGTGTTCCTGCTCTTGAATGGCCTCTACCTCTGTCTAGCCTCGTTGTTCTCTAGTTCAGGTGAAAGGGATCCTGGGAACAGCCCGTTTCCTGCTTCCCAAAAGCCTCTCAGTGCTCGCAGCGCACAATGGAACAAAGATTGTCTCAGTGTTGGGATGCTTATGAGAAACCCAACCCACACTGTAATAGACAGTTCGACAACAGAAGGCAAACGGGGGACTAGAGACGTTGAATCAGACCGGGAGATACAAAAAAGTACAAAATACAGAAGGACAGATGTTACAATGAACAGGAAAGAGACGTGGAAAAAACAGGTGACGAGAGACAGAGTGTGCATTATTCACAGGGTGTGACACCACAACAGAGCGTCCAATGGTAAACATGTGTGGTGGTTAGGGGCCTCTCTCTGCTTTCGGTTAGTAATACTTGTCTCTGTTGTGTAATTGACATGTTAAAGTAATTAAACATTTAAGCCCATTATCAAAGACGTGGTTACTCCCATTGACTTAATTTGGGGTATTTCAGGACAAGACAGGTGTCAGCAGTTTTTAATGATGATATATTGCAAATCCAACCTTATTTCTGTGAACAGCTACGGTAGCCCTGCAGGGACATGCTGTTGTGCAGGAACAAATGCAAGAGAGCTCTCTTTGTCCAGTCTGGTCATTTGTAGGAACAAGAAGTAAAGGTAAGTAAAAGTGATAGCTCCCTCCACTTAAATATCTATTTTTTAGGCAAATGCTAATGTTAAACTTAGTCTTGATTGATGTTGTTATTGAATTTTACACAAGGCACCTTTGACCAAAACATAAATAAAAGGCATGACAAAGCCATTGAAAAATAATATTAATATCCCATTTGACTCTTGATTATAGCTGACTATTAAAAAGTTCATTGACCTACCTGTTGTGGCTAATTCTGTCGTTTTCTTGGTATGTCTCTAGTAAACCTAGTATTCTCAAATGCTCAATGACTGAAAGACAATTGTGTTAAATTGACCACATTCAAAACTCTACACTGTAACACATTGGACAAGGGGACTGTGATGTAACCATGTTAGAAAAAAAGAAACCTAATGATGAAGTATAATGGTCACAAAGTTAGTTATAGTCACACTCTATAGCTCGTGGTGCTAACAACAGGTATATTACTGCTGTCCTTCTGGAACGGTTAAACAACAGCTTAAACTGTGTGCAGCTTGTTCTAAAGAGAAACCTTCAATAACAGCATCTTGTTGAACTATCACAAAGAAAGGTTTTTTTGAGTCTTTATTGAGGAAAATGTGGGCGTTTCTGATCTGACTCATCACCAGATGGTCTGTTACACAGAACTATCTCAGGGTTTCGAAAGAAATGATTAGCAAAAGGCCTTCAGATAAATACCTGTTCAGTGATTGGACGAACCACCTTCCAAGTAAATGTCTGTCACTGATTGGATAATTTTATCCAATCAGAGCAATGCCATGTTTACATTAGTAACTGTAAAATGTCTGCTTAGACGTCAAACGTAATCCTAAAACACAGCCCTCACTGTGAGTACTGCCACACCAAACACATCTAATGTCAACCCAAATTAGTATTCATGCTGGACAACTGTATTACAACACATAGTTCATTTGTATGAAGTTAATGCTTAATTGTCCCTAAAATTATTCATTCATTCATTAGTCAGTTAAAGTCCGGCTTTGTGGAGACAAATTTAGGCATCAGCCAAATGTGTCCACTGTTTCTTACAGCGTATATGCTCAGAGCTAACCCAGTGTCTGTCGGCTGTGTGGGTGTGGTCACACTGTCTGAACTTTGGTAGGCTCAGAGCGGTGCATTGTGCAAAGTGACAACCCCATCAAAGAGAGCGGGCCTGCATAAAAGCACATTTTATGACTGTGCCCTTCAAAAGAACAGTTTGAGGAGTTCAAAGCACACACACACACAGGGACAAGCAGGCTGTGGATGGAAAGTTCAGAGCAAAACCAAAAGTGAGACTGAGGATGGAAGGAGGAGAGGAAGAGTGAAAGAAAAAAAACACAAAAGGCCAAGAGAGAAACCCCTCATAAAGCTATTTGATATCTGCCATAAAAAATAAAACTTACTTTGTATTTTGAGGATAAATCTTAAACAGGTTGTCATTCTCTTCACGCTCAACGCACATCAATCCTCGCCACAGTGTTTGATCAAATTTACCAGTTTACACGTGGGCTTTTAACACGCGCACCTTTCAGCCACATGTTGGGGATTTCTTCACGAGACAGGAAATGTCATTTTGTGATTTACAGTCAGGTATTGACCAGCGGCTAAAAACAGAACAATGGTCAGCGCTGATGCATTGCCCTTTTGAGCGCTCATCTGGAATTGTACCAAGATTTAAAACCTCATCTAGAAAAGGCAGACACCCACTGTGTTTTTAATTAACAGGTCCAAGTTAACCTGCTCAACATTGAGAAAGGAAGTACTACTTGTGTGCTGATTATGATTTGGGGCCAGTATAGACTGCATTAAGAGGCAGCTTACGTCAAACATAATAAATTGTAGTTAAACTTCAATGAGGATGCTGAACAATGAAATAGTTAATTAATCTTCTGAGTTAATGTGTTTCCGATGTCCCAGCATCTCAAATCAGCTAGCAACTAAATACATAATAGACATAGACCGGGGCGGTGTGTGTGTGTGTGTGTGTGTGTGTGTGTGTGTGTGCGTGTGCGTGCGTGTGTGCGTGTGTGTGTGTGTGTGTGTGTGTGTGTGTGTGTGTGTGTGTGTGTGTGTGTGTGTGTGTGTGTGTGTGTGTGTGCGTGCGTGTGTGTGTGTGTGTGTGTGTGTGTGTGTGTGTGTGTGTTGTGAGCTCCATTCACTTTTATATAGTCAAAGATCACAGCTGAGATTTTCTACTCACACTGCCACAACAAGTGTCCTTTTACTAATATCTGTTCTGTTATTTTGTCTTCACTCCTTTAGGATTCTTTTTTTTTCTTCAGTGAGCTGTTTTTAATACATGTGGAAGAATGTCAAATAACACTGTGTGGTAATTACTAAATTTATCAGGGAGAAACTGTAGAAAGCGAAACCAATCAACAGGATTAAAGAAGACAGAGCGAGAGATTGGAGACAGACGGCAGGTAATGGCTCATTCATTATTCATTACAGGGAGAAAATGTTGGCTTCCTTATTAAATCACAATGTTAAACGCAGATGGTCTTTCTTCCCAGATGACTGTAGCGGTGACTACAGTGCCATAATGGACTAATGACACAGCTAATTGTGATTTACAAGTATTAACAACAGAATGAACAGCAACCAATGTGACTAATGTGGCTAATGTGCATCTCCATTGTTGATAGCTTGTTGTTTGTAATATCTTCTATTTACATACATAAAAAAAAAAAAAAATTATAATTTTTTTTTTTTTGCAATGTAGCTTGAAAAAATGTGCTTCCTAGACTGATTGTAGCGCTTTAAACCAGGATTATCAAATTTTTTTACTCTCGCATTTAGTTTGACAGTTTAATCTTCTCAAGCTTAACAGAAATCATCTGTGGAAAAACAAGACCTTAAGACGCCATCTTAATGATCAGCCCCCAGCAGGAGTTTGGCCAATCACAGCACGCTTCCCCCACAAAAACGGAACGCTCCCATTGGTTTAAACTGATGTCAACGACAAAGGACCAGGAAAATAACCAGAGAATTTAATACTGGATTTCAAAATATGTCTTATTTTACAGCAAAGCTATAAAAATAGAGAAAAGTATACATAAATATATGTTAATAAATGTTGGCTATGCTTTGATGCAATGTTTAACAAGGTGGAGATAATTACTGGATCACTACAGTCTAACGGTAAACTCAAAGTTAACAGTTCATGGTAAGCTCTAAACTTTGGTTTTATGTAATGTATTAGTATTTTGTCACTAATACATTAGATTTAAGATGAACGTTGAAGAGTGGTTAGCACTCCTGCCTCACAGCAAGAAGGTTCAAAACCCGGCCAACTCAAAACATTCTCGGGCTGACCTCGGCCTTTCTGTGAGGAGTCCTTCACGTGTTACTGGGGGTTCTCTCCAGGTACTCCAGCTTCCTCCCACCGTCCAAACACATGCATTTATAGGTCAACTGGCAGCTCGAAAGTGTCCCTAGTGAATAAAATGTGAGAGTGAATGGTTGTCACTGTCTGTCTCTATATGCCAGCCCTACGACTAACTGGCCACTGTCCAGGGTGAACCCCGCCTCAAGCCCAAAACATTTTTTTTAAATAAAAGAAGTAAAAACGGTTACTGCGCTGCTGTTGGGGGAGAGCGGTGGGGCTGAGAGAGGGATGGCAAAAAGAAAATCAGGTATTTGAACTTTATGTTGCACTGTTTGATTTGCCAACTTTTTATTTTACTCAAGACAGCAAGATCTGTTCTAGATATTTGTTTATTTTAGCTTTTCTGCATATACATATAACTGTTGTTTACACATAGCTAATAAAACCTTATGTGTAATGAGAATAGCAACGTACTCATTGAACAAAACAATGTAATATGCTGGCCACACCATTAGGCATGCACTATACACACATGCTGGAGTCAGACTGGAGTTGGACTTTCTGCTCATGCACCGCTGTTTCCTGTTCAGAGGCAGCAGAGCCCAATAAGTGAGAAATGAGAAGAAGACTGCAGCAATAGCTCAAAGTGAGTGATTAACTCTGAGTAAGATTGGTGAAAAGGAAAATACTTGTGGCTGGGCCGAAACATAATGTAGCCAACTCAGAACCTTTATTTTCTTCTGTGCCTTTGGGCAAGGACAGTAGTGCAGTCTAATCAAGTTAAGATATAAGGACTTATTTGAAACAATGACCCTAAAACAAGGAAATATGAATTACTGCAATACAAACACAACATTACTGTGCTTGTGCTTATTTTATTTTTAATTTATATTGTTTTTAGTTTTGTTTATTTCATTTAATTGAAACTAACCTTTTTACAAGACACAACAATTTAGGTTATGATACACTGTGGAGGCAACTTTCATGTATTCGTTTCTAAATGCCATTTTATAAGTTTGCTGTTTTATGCAAGAACTATTTCAACGTCCAATACAATATACTTTAATGTTCACATTGAGAAATTGTCTCGGACTTGAGCTGTGATTATATTTCTTCAACTAAAACAGCCATTATTTTATGATAAACAAAAACACATACATAAATTGCAAGAGATAAGACAACAATACTGTCACCTATTCCTTATAACCTTATTGCACTGACTTCACAAGACCTTCAAAATGTTTTAACATTTCAAAATATGACTGTCACTGAAGGTGGCAACCTACACCTCACCTCCTGAACTAATCCTCTTGTAACAAAGGCCTGGCTCTCTGCTCTGCTGGATTTTGAGCTCCACTCTGCCCCGGCCTCCAGGCCCCTAAAAACCTGCTGTTTACAATTTCCCTATTCCTAATTTAAATGTTGCTCCATTTGAGAGAGAAAGGGTGGGGTATTGGGGGTTAGGGCGATGGGGAGAGGGAATCAGAGAGGCCACAAAGCTGCTGTTTTTGTCCGCCGGGAACAAGGGAGCTATTACACCAGAGATGGAGGGAGAGAGGAAGGAAGGAGATTCAAGAAGGGGGTGTGGGTTGGTGGAAGAAGGCTCCGTCGGGGATTAACGGCCAGCTGCTCCCTCGAGGACTGGACCAGAGATACTTTCATTCAGCGAAGAAGAGACAGGAAGAATAACCAAAGGAAGTACAAACATGAAAAAGCAGACGGGAACTGACTAAATAAACAAAAAAATAAGTAAAAGCAAAGGATAAGATGATAAAAACATTAGCAGACACACCTGTTTTAATTTGTAATGTTAAAATAGTATTGCTTACAAAACTCAGACAGTTCTTGAATAAGTAAATTAGAACGTCAATTCAAATAGAAGATGGATTACTATTACTGATCTTTTTAGTAAATTGGAAAACAGCTACAACATTTTATTTGTCTGGCTGCTTGACTTTGTGTTGTGTAGGTGTTAATGCGACGCAGCTGGAATGACACCTCTGGTATCATGAAATGTGTTATGTCTCACACATTGAGTTCCCAAAATGAAGGCTTGAATGAATGCTTCACACCCACAGCCCATTCATCCGTCCTCAAAAGAAAGTTTGGAAGTTTACAGTCAGAGAAACAGTAAGTTAATAAAGTTTTCAAGTCAATACATATTTTTCACTTCCTATCGTTAGCTCTGAATACTGTGCTAGGTTTTTAACAAAATAGTTTTTAATTGCATTTTTTCTTTTTGCTATCTTGCGTTGTTTAAATTGCTTCCATTGTTTCCTCACTTTAGATAAAAGATTCTGCTAAATGACTAAATGTAAATGTAAATGCAATACACATTTGAAATTTGTATAGCTCGACCATACAGTCAATGGCTGTAACCCCTAACTCACAATCACTACATGTTTTTTTGTCACTGTTAGGCTGAGTCCACACGAAGCCGGTGCATTCCCTATCCGATTTTTTTTTCTCTCGTTCTAAAAAAAAATTACGTAAACACGGCATCGTCTCAAGAAATATCTGCGTACACACGAAAGCACTGAAACCGACTGAAAACGGTGTAGTATATATGCCAGACCAGTATGGGGCGCTGTAATTCTGCCACAGATATACACTATACACGGAGAAGAAGACTTTGAGTATGCGCATAACCTTGCACCTTGTGGCGTATGGTGTTGTCCATTATCGCTTGTTGCTCACCACAATTACATAGAAGCAATAGATTTTGCAGTAATAAAGCTAGTAGGCTTAGTAGCTTCTGCAGCACGAACACAATCAAGTAGTCCGCCATTATTGTTGTTGCTGTTATGTGTGACGCAGCCGACACGTGATGTGATGACATCATCGTTTTACAAAATATACGGATTGGCGGTACACACGAAACGGCAAGGGTGTCGTTTTCAGATTTATCCACTTTAGGACCCGGTTTGAAAAAATAGCAGTCTCCCAAAACGCCGGATCCGTGAGGAAGAAACGCCAGTACAATAAAAAATTTATACGTATACGGTGATACGCATCTCCGTGTGGACGGCCCCTTAGTCTCGGGACTCTGGCGTACAATGCAGAAAAAGTCAGCTGAACTCCACTGATACTGGGACCCTTTAATAAATATATGATACATATACAGTTTGTATTAAAATAAATAGATCACGTGTTTTTTTCTTCAACAAGTCCCATTAATGAACAAAACTGTCTGGATTGTTGCAACTCTTTTGTGCCATAGAAGTGACGCTATCAAATCTCCATCAGTTCAAGCTTAAGTAAGCCTAACATTCGTGATTTTACAGCATAACGACTTATTAAATATCAATTGCAGCAGAAGGTCAGACTTATCTTTAACTCATTTTATTTATTTATTTTATCCCTGCTGTGTGTAGTTTGAAGATGAGTCAATGTAGTGCTGTACTCTGAAAACCCGCAAAGCATTGTGTCACAAACCATTCTCCAATACTCCAATATAATGTTTCTGGTTAGTTCAGTTTTGGTTGTTTACTCTTTAAAGTTTAGGTTTAATGTTGAGGTGTAATAATGAAGCAATAACTACACCTGCATCCAAATCTGATTTAGATTTTCTACTCACTTTTAGTTCATTGTATAAATCATTATTTCTGCTCACAAAAGTTCTCAAGTCACATTTAGTTTTGCATTTTGTATTGTTTATTCTATTTTCAGTCCTGTTTGATGTTTCAGTTTGTGTGGCACTCAAATTTAAAAAAAAAAAAAACGTTTTTTTTTTCATTGATTTTGACCGTAATTATTATTTCAGTGATTGTTTATCATGTGCAACATCACTGCTCTAGCGCACTGTAACAATGTTCTTCCTTAAAACGTAGGTGGACACGATAATGCGAGACGAAATATGATCTTATGCGATGACTGTGTTTCCCTGTGTCTGGTAAACCACCTGTTTGCTCAGAGACACCACTTTACAAGCACGGCATGATTAAAAATGTATGCATTGGTGCATGTGAGTAACCACTATGTCATCTTTCAAAGATCCAAACTATCCCTTTAACACAATTATTGAGTCTCATTAAATCTTTTATGTGAATGAAATGAAGCAGAAAAATGCATCCCTGTGAACTTCAGAGACAGTTTGGAGATGGTTGTACTTTACAGGCCACAGAAGCTGTACATCTCTTTACAATGAGACAGGATTTATTCTTCCTTCAGTCTGATGAGACAGTGTGCGGCTGGGACGTCCTGCCATCTGTGAGGCATGAGATGTGACTCTATACAGCTGGAAATATTAACACAGCCCATGTAGTAAGCTCAGAAACTGATTGAAATTTCAAAATCCCTCTCAAGAGTACCTCGCTGAGAAAGAGGTTTTCCTTCCTTCTTTCTCCTCTGCCGTGCCGTCTTTCTTTCTCCATATGGCAGCCATTTGTCTGGAGGAGGTCTGTCAGACATAAATAATAGGTTATGAAAAAAAAAAGGAGGGAGGTGGGGGGGACGCTAGTTTTCTTCCTGAGGGACGGGTTCTCTAGAGGCCTGGTGTCCTTCACGGCGAAAGCAGGGAGAGAGCAGGAGGGGAAGGAGATGGATTGAAGGAGCGATTGGAGGAGAAGGAGGGAGGGGACGAGAGAGTGGTCAGTGTGTCGTGTGGAGAAAGTATAGAAAAGAGCTTTAATGTAAGTGTTTATACTTATAATGACACATATAATAATACATTTAGAAATGTGCCCAGATCTATGTTTGACTCACAAATGCATTTATAGAGTGTGGTTCTGTGGAGGATTAAAAGCCTAAATGTTCCATAGATTTCTTATGTTTGTGTCAAAATCTTTTTGCTTTGGTTTAATAATTGCAGTATAATATTTTCACAATTGTCAGCAGTATTATCTGATAATGTTAACCATTTTCCAAACCACATAAAATGGCCCTCTGTGTGACCCCTGCAGTTCATCACAAACACAGTGCACCGAAGTTTAATCACTGGGCTGTCCTCTGCTTAAGCGAAAGGTTCCTTTTCACAATTTTATGGAGCTGTGGACAAGAAAAAAAAAAAGTTCCCCCCACACATTAACTAATCAGGTTACTTCAGTCTGTGACAGAAGTTCCTGGCAAGCTGCAGAAGTGGGTGGGACATAAAAAACTGGATTTTTCAACTGGAGACTTAGGATTGTTTCACAGACTGGAGCAATATTTGACACCCAAGCTAGTTCATTTTAGGAAATAGTCAGTATGTTTGTGTCTTTACATGTTCACAAACAGATCAGGTCAGGGTTGGGCTGCAGTGTCAGTGAACCTTTAGTGATGCCACTGCAACAGGACGCAGTTAGATAAAGTGACATCTGGACAGAGAGAAGGAAAAGGACAGAGAGGACCTGGTGGAGGGGGTTGTTTGGTGAAAAGGGGATTGCAGCACAGGGCAAGGAACATTAAGGCCTTCTCGACTTTGTGCTCTCTGATTTTCATCTGAAACCAATTAGTTCCAAACCACGAAGACAACACCAAGCCTCGTTTTTAAAAACATCCTTTTCCCATCTCTCCACCCCAACCCTTTCTCTCTCTCTCTGTCCATTTATGCGTCAGGCTCTGCAGCGCTGCACTCTGGTCTAGACTCAGTGTGTGCACTTAAAGGCATCGTGATTAACATTCGCCCCAATTCGCTGAGGGACATGCTTTCTAAGCCCTTCCTTCCTGCTCCGAGTGGAATTCTCATTAGCTGATAACTACTTTTCAAGAGACTGCTGCATTCCTCTGCTGGCTACCAGGGGCCTTCCACGACTGTGCAAGCTTAGGCACATGGACACACATGCGCACATGAAGGATAGTCATAGATACAAATATAGATCTGCAAACTGACACTGTGTACATACTTACTGTACTTGTAAATCTCACTTCTACTGTTTATTAACTGGAGCTCACAAAGACTTTTAGGGTAATAATGTGAAGTAACAACCCTCGTAAGAAGGGTCAAAGCCCACAGAAGTTTCCAGGTACATTGAGTGTAATCTTCCCTCTGCATTATTCAACCTTCCTGTGCCGGATAAGAGCCTTTATTAGCTTCTCAGCGCAGGTATCTGTTGAAACCAAATGCTTTCTGGTATCTCTAACTCAGTCTTTATGGTTTGCCAAAGAAGCCAGGCAGAAGTGGATCCAGCCAAAGTAGAGATTGGGACTGCTGGTAACTCATTTAGTTTGATATAAATATAATAAAAAAAAGTTCAGTTCCAGCAGGGTTATTGCTTTGATTCAATCCTTTTTGATTTTAAAGAAGTGGTAACAGTGACATGACATGTATAAGACAGTACCTTCAGAAAGGGGCTCATGATTTTAGCAAATCAATAAGATTTGCTGTAGACCCTTTTACAGGCAACATCATTAATGGATACATGCTTTTGTGTCATATCTGTAATGTTGCATTTTACCTTAATGTAGGTTTGTAGTAATATGTATGTTAATCTTGTAGCAGAGGTCCTAAGACTTGATCTTCTACATAAATAGAGTGTCATAGCCACACTAATGTTTTCTGACAGCACACACTGTTGCCATCATTGAAAGCCCAAAAGAGGAAATGTGGCGCCACAAAACTGCTTTCAGGATGGTTCCTGTAAAAATATAAGACAAATTGTGAGTTATGATTGTTTAGAAAATCACTCATTGTAAAACATGAACAGATGAAATGAGATGATAAGTCACTGCAGCCGCGCAGTTGTAGATATTCCAGATCTATAATGATGCAGTCTATATAAATAAGCCTTGTTATAATCATAATTATGCAAATTATCCATGTCATGTTAGAGCTAAAACATTAATGTCAACACCAATTAATGTAGAATGAAAATATTTTTATTTGTTTATTATCAGTATTATTTAAACATTAGGGGAACTCATATAGACCTAAAAAACTTTGTAGTGGAGTTTAGCTGAGTGCAAGTGTGCGAAAGGTGCTTGGTGAAAGATTAGTCGACAAATGACCATCTGTCTCAAATTGTTGCTCTGCACGTGTAAACTCGGCCTCCTTTGCCTCGCCATCTGCCTTTTTGCTTACAGTAAAGTCTGCACTGACCTTTTTGTTTTGTTTTACAACATTCAGTTTTCCACCAATCCCTCAGATTTCTCCTGAGCTTCAAAGTGCACCACACACTCGCAGTGTTTCATGTCAACACGTGGGGGTTGTAATTTATGAGTTGTAATGTACAGGGACCTGGCTGTAACAGAAAGTAAATGAAGGGAAACGTTTCAACAATAACACAGACAAAATGACTGGAGGAAGCATGATGGAAAGAGGTAAGTAAAGTAGGAAGGTGTTCACAGGTGGTACCATAAAGTAGGTTGGGCTAATATAGTGTCAAATCAAGTTAATCTCTTGAACTATGTCACTATGAGTAAGTTGTGCTAAGTGGCATAAAGAATGTATGAGGTGCAGCATGAAAATGTCTATCACAGATAAAAGACCCTTGGTGTGGAGTAGTAGGCAGGAGCACAATACTGATTTGAAAGAGCTAAAGTGAATGTCATGACTTTATATAAATATTTATATATGTTTATAAATTTATAACATTGTCTCCGGTTCATTATAGAATATACATTTTTTTTCTTGAATACATGAGAAAAATATTTGGGTGGCCTTGGAGCTATATCCTGTGTCTCTGCTCTTGGGCTGTAGAGACTGTAATGTTGGTTCAGGCTCCAGCAGATTATGACATCCTCACATATACTTCACAAAAGAACATTTTCTGTCTTGGATTAGTGACAAGGCCCCCACAAAATCTAACTGGCACAATCCCGTCCTGGAGCTTTTCCCATCGGAAACCTTGACCTGTCTGTTACATTCCATAAAGGGACAGTTCATGGAGACATGGATCTCTTACCTTGTTTGATGAAATTTAGAATGTTTCTAAATTTAAATCTTTAAAGGTTGTATTTGTCAGTAGTCTATTTCTATTAGAGTGACATCAAGCATCTAGATGATTCACTGAGCACTAGTTTATTATAAATTGCCTGGACAGTTGTATGAGGTTTGCCATAGAGCCCAGTGTTAATCCATCTGCATCTGTATTATTAATGTTTTCTACTAATACTGGACAGAAGGCTACGTAAATGGGACAAAAAAGCCAATAGTTTCCAAGGTTTGTCAATGCAGTCTGCAGTTTGACCGTTGGATGAAAACAAACTGGGTTTAAAAGCTGTACATCAAAAATATTACTACCGTTGTTCATTGTAATCCTCTTAGTTACTTTTTAGCCTAAACTTTGGGTAAAGCAATGACATCTTGCTGGCTGTCATAGCAGTGCATTGCATTTATGTTTTACTGAGCCAAAAGAAATTAAAATTAAGTTGTGTAATGTACTTTGAACTCGTGTAATTTGATTTCCTTTTTGTATTTTAAGGCACATTTGCTAACTTTTCTCACTGTGATCTTGTTGTCTACCTGTATAGGGCTGATGAAGGCCAGTAGCTCTGTAATAGTCCAGTGCTGCCACCCACTTAGTTCTTATTCAGTCATTTGTCTGGCTCCTTCCCCTCTCCAGGAACACTTCCCCTCAGCCTGTAAAATGATCACCGGATGGCTACTTGATTTCTCCTTTCCTCCTTTGCTCATGTCCTGTCCTCTTTAGTTTTTCTGTCTCAACTCTTTGCTCTCCTCCATCTCTACGTATATATCCCTCTTATACCCACTTTTAACTCCTTCATTTTGTGTTTTTCTCTTTTCCAGTCTAAAATAGATGTGGTTCCCTGGGGAGTGGTCAACAGAAAGCCCGGGAAGAGAGAAACACTGAGGGGCTTTTAATACTTAGAGGCCGTTAGACAACATCAAAGAAGAGACTCTGCGTTTGATTTCTTATTTAAATACATGATGCATTGTCCTGACACCAATACTAGAATTAAGCACTCATTTGACTGCTTCCATAACAAGTACTTTGTTTACTTTGAGTTTTCTCTACACAGCACGGTTGTAAAAATATTTTACTGTGAATGAAGATGAAGCCAACTGTCAGTGGAGATTCAGGTCATAATGCAATAAACTCTTTGACCAGTTTACCCTTAGATTACCCGGGGACGGGGTACAAAACATAGTACTTTCAAAGCTATGTCTAAATGCCCTTTTCTTAACCTGTTATTGAAGATTTGCAAATGACAAGAAGTGTAATAAATGGGGATGTAACGATTCCTTCAACTCACAATTGAATTCTATTCACGGATTCTGATCTCACAATTTGATAGTTTCTTTTATGAAATGAGTTGAGACAAATTAGAAGTGAAAAAGTTACCTTTTATTATTTCATATCAGGGCTCCAGACTAACTTTTTTATTATCGTCCCAAAAAGCCACTTTCAACAGTCTCTAAGTAAATCTCAAATGTTCCAATATTTATTTTAAATACGGGCTAATAAGTAATTTTATAAATAAACATAAATAAAATTTACATATAATAGAATTTGATTATAAGGCTAGGTACTTTGAATAAGTGGTTATTACACAGTGCACATCTAAAATCTAAATAAAATCTAGTAAATCCTCCTCTGATGGATATAGACAGGGTTAATTACTTTGTGTTCAATAATTAGTTCTTATTAACTTTAAGTGAGAGACGGGTCTGACTGTATTATAAAGAAAGAACTTATGGCTCAGAGATGGTACAGACAACAGTAGCTTTCGTTTACAGTATAGCCTCTTTGCTAACACAGATTACTGTTCACATTCTCTCTGTTCTCCGCCGGTGACGGGACATTTACGTGACCTTTTATCCGTTTTGGAGAGAGTAAAGCTCAGTCTCAAACAAAGACTTGTTTTTGTTGAGTGCTTGTTAAGGTCCGGGATCGCAGCAGAAGAGAGACACGAGGTGTTTATTTGTGGATTTATTTGTGCTGCCACACCTTTGATTTGAATGAGGATCCTAGAAACTGTTTGCAACAACTTGAGTGAGTTTGCAGTAAACAGAGCGGCCCCTGTTGTTCAAAACATGATTCGCGAATTAACATCTCAACCGACTGGAAACGTCAAATATGTGAATTTATTTTCAACCGGCTCACAGTTAATTGTTACATCCCGAGAGACATTGATGTATACAATTATTTATACATCTATAAATCCTTTTAATAATTTACTTTTGTATTTGTAATCGTAATATACTTTTATGCCCAACCAAAAGTCTTTAATTTTCTAAACACAACTTGATTTGTCTAAACCCTATTTTAAAATGCGCTTGATTAAAAAATGAAACTTTTGAAAAATGTGTATATATGGTTGCTAACAGGTTTTTCTCTTTCTACAGAAGTGCGTGAAAAAAAGATGCCCCCCCCAGGCCTGGTGCCTCTGTAGTTGCGTGATCAGACAGGCTCAGGGGCCCCAGATGCACTGGCTGACTCTAGTCCTTTTCAATGGGGTCTTCCGCTGTCACATAACCACTGCCCCAAATTCCCGTACACAAACACACATCCTAGACAAACCATAGCCATCCGGCCGCACGTGCACACACTCGGACACACAGGCAGAGGGAGAGGAGGCGGGGGGCACTGGGATGGGAAGGGGTGTGGAGCGGGGCACATGGGGATAGCCCCAACCAAACCGGAGGCACGCTTCTAGACTTGTGGATGAGGCAGAAAAGCCATTATGGATTGTTATGGTTGGCTGATCGCTCTCATTCAGCGGCTGAGCTGAACACAAAAGCAGCAGGCAGAAGCTAAAATAATGGATCTCTCCTGCACACACCCCCTCCGGTGTGGGACGGACTTTATGTGCTCGCAAACAAACGTTGGACGCCACAGACGTTATGCCTATGCATGTTTTTGTTCTACTGGAAAGAGAAACCACTTTGATGTACTACATTGATGTTTTAGAGGCAACTTTTTATTAGCACTGTCTAAACAAAATTCAAGTTTATTATGTAATTTCTGACTTGATGATGCCGACCACAGAAACACAAGCTATGTTCCTTTCATTTATGACATGATAAGTCGTAACTTGTCACATGCTCCATTAGTAAAAGGAACAAAAATTGGTAAAAAGCAAAAGCCTCCAGGTTTTTGCTTAGCCCTTCGGTCGTGCATGTGTGTTTCTTTACCTCATATGCATCTGTGAAATGTATATACTAAGGATGTGCATTTTACCCTGGTGCATTATAAAATTTATTAAAAAAAGGTAGGTTTACTCCTTTCAAACAATTTTCTTCTTATAAATGGTTTATAAACTGGTTATTATTCATTTCTAACATCACTAGATTATTAAAACTGCATGTAATACATTATATGGGAAGTGACCTGTTGCCTGTAAAGTAGTCCACCATCTCAGGGACTTGCTCAACAAATGAACGGATATTTGGGCTCAGAATTTAGCAAGCAACAGCTTAATATATTCTCATTACACACAGCATCCTCCGCTGCTCCATATGTTTAGTGATGAATGTGTGCATTGTAGGAGAAAGGTACATAGATCAATCATGTCTGAGCTCGCTGTGAAAAAAATCAATGCCACAAGGAAGAAATCTAGGTCAGAGATAAGTGCATATAATATAATTCATGAATATAAAAGACCACATCTGGTCCTTTTTACACTATAGAGCTAGAAATAGTCCATCCCATTATTTGATTTCAACACAGTGGCGTGACATTGGAGGGTGTTATGTCAGTGAGCTTCGGTGACATTGAGACGTGTGGCAGTCATCCATCCATTAATCTATAAATAAACCTGGAGCCATTAATAGCCCAATGCCACATGATGCTCCAGCTCTGCTTTATACTAAGTAAAAGCAATATGAGAATTGGTTGCAGTTTAGTCAGTCTCATCTGGTCATAGTCTCTTTGGGATAAAAAAAAAATGTCATGATACATTTAAATCCGAAATATGGACTTTGATTTATATTAATATTTTTTTGGCCTTCTGACAAAATTTTTCTCTTTTAATTTAGATATTAATTTAATGTCAGGGATGGAAAAAAAGCATTTGGCATACATGTTCAGTTTAAGTGCTGAGGATCCTATTCAAGTAAAAAAACAAAAGATTACAAATTTGACAAGGCCAAAAGTTAACATTCCCAAATTGAAGTTGTTACTTTTTTCTTTCATTTGTTTCAAGTCAATTTTTCTTTTAAGATTATTTACAGAAAACAGGGCAAGAGAGGGGAATAACGTTGGGCAAATGAACCAAACATGAATCTCACAAGCATTTTTAAATATTTTATGTTATGCCCCCGGATGTGGCATCCTTAAGTTAAAAATGTTTAAAAATGTTTAACTTAAGGATACTTAAGGATAAATTCTGTAATGTCAAAGGTCTAGTTGACCATAGCATTACGAAACACACATTACTGCATGCATTTTGTAAAATATGTCACTTCTGCTGCATTTGTGTGTAAAGCCCACACTACTCTGCATTTTAGAAACAGGACAAGATCTTCAGCCATTTTATCTTTCAGAATTGTAATGTAAATGGACAAAAAACAAAAAATCTAAAAGGGATGGCACTGAACATGTTCACTACTCTGATTGGTTGTCAGAGGAAAACTGTGACCTTTCGTAAAATGTAAATGCGGGTTTAGATTCATTTTAATCTAAATTTTAAAATTAATATTAGAGAGAGAGGAGCAGTGTGGCGACTGCGCAGAGCTGGGAACTGTGAAGGCCGTAAGTTTTTGACAAGTTGACCGTGGTATGTACCTACTGCTGAAAACTTAATCCCAAAACTCTTAAACTCTACAGTACAACCATTGCAAAAAAAGACTGTGTTATTTTCAACACTTCCACAGAAAGAGTTTGCAGTGGACCGGTACTTTCTGATGAAATCCCGTTCACTGACTGGATGAACAACCTGTGAGTAACCGCCTATCACAAGGTCATTATATTTTCCAATCAATCACAGCATCACAGAGGCTTTTCAAACCTGCCGAGGTTCAGTGGAGGTGGTGCAAGAAATGAAATGCAAATGAAATGAATGCAAGAAACTTTGTCACAAAATAGTTGGAAGCAAAGGTCAAAATATGCACTGAAGTAAATTAACTTTTACATAAAATAACTTACTAATATAAAGTAAAATTAAAAAGTAAAATAAATGAATGAAATGAGAATATAGAATTTAGTGAAAAGACAATGGTATTAACTTCATTCATTCATTTTCTTTGGAGGATGTGTGAGGCCTGAGCGGGGTGCACCCTAGATACTTCCCAACCATTTGCAGGGCCACTGAGTTTATAATGGACAAAAAAGCCAGCACTAGTAAAGTAAGTGACAGCTGCCAATATTCAAAAGTTAGTCTTTACTCTTACACATTCTGAAACAGATTATCAAAAAACTTTGGTATATCTTGACATATTTTACCAACTCTCTTTTTTCACTCTGGAAACTTTTGTCATTTTTTACTTGTGGCGACATCTGACAGTGTTGCAAAAATAAAGCACCATAGACAAGATTGTTAAGATTGGTTAGATGCAAGACAAAAATGTGTGAGGACTTTGGGCACAAACTGGTAATTTGAAAGAAATGATTTGAATCATATGATTTTTAACCCTAATATTAGTCCTCTACTCCGGATCATTACAGATGTGTAATTTTGAGCTATACTGGGTTAAGAACAGACCCAGACATCTAACACAACAAACTTAAGAAAAAGATCACATAGTTAGCCATTTTTAGAGTTAAATACATTGTACGTCCTACATTTCCACAGCAGTGCAACACTTTGGAAAATCCCAGCTGCGGCGTGTTTCGAACGCACTTCCTTAGTTTAAAGTACTTTATATATAACTGAGTGATGTATTGCCCTGTTGCTGTCATTGTTGACATAAAATTGGAAAGTGCTTTGATGGCTGTCAGAGACTGCTCAAGTCATGGGTCAGTGGGTCACAGAGCAACAGGCTCCAAAGGCCACAGTGGAAGTGAGAAAGAGGAGAAAAATGCAGAGGGCAAAGACAAACGCTCATCGCTTGAGTGCCCTCGTGTCCTCAACTGTCACCACCTTGAGTGACACGCATCAGGGTTGAAGGGTCAGCGGGGGTAAAGAGCTACAGGTCTTCAGCAGAAACAAGAAATAAAGGACAAACATTAGGGCTAAAATGTCTCAGGAGTAAAAATTGTATTAACAATGTACTGTATATCCACTAAAGAACAGACAGAGGCATGTGCTGCTACAAACTCACACAGAACTGTTATCTTTCAATAAATATATTTTAGGTGTGTTGTAAATGTGCACACTTACTTACTTAATACTTACTGGGCTAGTACTTATATTAACTAAGTGAGACAAGTGTAAATACAGAGGTTAAGTCTCACATTGTATCAAGGGGGCTACTTTCCATCTGTTGCCCACCATTGAAAATGGTTTTTTCAGGTATTTTCCATTTCTTTGCTTTTACGTTTACAGTGAGCAGGGAGCTGTCGCGCTGGGAATCATACCTGGAGTTAGATTTCTGCTGTAAACGTCAGGTCTGGTTTAATAGAGTAGTTACTAAATATAATGTCACTGGGCCTGCTGTGTGGTTTTCACACTGGTCTGTACAAGCACACGTGTGCATTTGAGAACCTTCCTCAGACATAAAACAAAGTGATCTACAGCTTCTGTTCCGGCCTGGTGTTGACTCTCTGGTCTACGGTACCCCAGACTCAATAACTTTCTCATATATCTCTTTCCAACGTGCGCCGACAGGCCAGCCTATTTTCCAAGCCAAGAAAAATTGAGAGGGCAAAGTGAAAAAAAACTCACGCTGGTTAAATTTTAAACACAAATGTGAGGATTTTCCTGCTTTCTGCTTCAATAGCCGCCAGGCGTGTAATTGATTACATTAACATACGTTTGCATACCAAGTTACAGCGAGAAGAAAAAAGCTCCTTGTGTCACAGTTGATGAAGGCATGACTTTAATTTATTACTTTGAATCCTGTCAGGTGAGACTTTTATAACAAATGGCTTAACGCAATACTTAACACTGAAGATGCTTTGTATTATTTGTTTATTATTGGATACATAGAAATTAAATTGTATTTATTTTTTAGAATCTAAGTAAAGTTTAAACATTTTGTAACTGTTTATCATCAAATATATGTTTTTGAAATCATTACAATGTGCTCTTTTAAAGTAATTTATTTTGTTTCCTGACATAAAAATGGAAGAATAACCTGTTTTTGGTGCACCTGGTTAACCATATACTGTATACTATTATTACGTGGCAATGTGACCAATCTCATTAGACAACTTTCTACATGTTACAGCACTTATTGAACTGCCTCACAACAACAAAAAGAGTTGACCCTATACCGTTATATCATGAAAAGCAAATCATACATCATAATAGAGTTAGAAAAAAGCATAGCAGACTCTGTCAAATTGTGCAAGTGACTGAGAAGCAACAGCACTATGTGAGTTTGCAGCAGTGCAGGTGTACTGTTGCTTTAAATGGCTCTCATACACAATCCTCTTGCCTGTTAAAAAGAATTGACCTGCCCCGAATCAGAGCACAGGATTTTACAAGGCCAGTCATCTCCCTGTAAGTAAAAGAACAACCCTAAAGTGAATTAAGATGTTTGCAAATGCATAGTTCCTGACCTCAACAGACATAAAAATGGATGAAACACATAGAGATACAAGGTATGTACATATGTGTTTTATTAATCTGTGGAGGTTCTCAGTCATCCAGGTCATCGTGAATTAAAGGTTTAAAGCAAAAGCATCTAGACTCATTCCTTAGAATTGATCATAATTGATAAAGTCTCTTGGAATTAGAGACTAAACGTCTTTACCTTGAAAACCCGGGTCTAGATGCTTTTGCTTTAAACTTTTTATTCATTTTTATGCTGTTCATTTTTTCAATTGCTCCCTATATGTCTATACCAAGCGTCTCCCATGGAACCTCCTAAATGGTCGTTGCGTAAGGGCGACGGCATACGCCGAATACAGCGAAATACGCCGATATACCGCCGTCCACCAGAGGGCAGGCTCCAAAAGCGGAAATATAAGGAGAAACCCAATGGCAACTTTAAGTGTAAAAAACATGTTTACAGCCTGGTACAAAAGATGGCTCCGGTCTCTAGAGCTAAGTTTTTACCATGTGACAACTCTATCTAAAAACTGTTGTTTTACTATGGAGTAAAAGCCAAAAAGCCTGGATGTAGCGGCCATTTTATTTCCAAGTCGTAATGACAATATCAGTAAACAGGGGACCGATGGGCGGATTATATCCACTGTATAAACAATCAATGGTCTATACATGTGTTTTCTAAACCATCAACCAATTCAAGCGTTTACAAAAGTTTCTGATTTTTGTATTATTTATTGTTTGAGCTATGAGTGACGCCAGCATTGTCTGTATGGAAATGTAAACAGGACATATGTAAAGTCCATTTGACGGAGCTGCTCTGACGGAGCACAGGAAGAAAGTGTGAAAGGTTTTTGTTTGTAGATATTCATCCACATGTTTCAAATGTATTTAAACAATGGTCCTTCTCCTTCAAGGGCCACACAGTTAAATGGAGAACAGTGGTAGGTTAATGGGGGCAGGGCAGTGAGGGGTGACAGAAGGTGGGAGCTTGTGACTGGACAGAGAAGGGGGAGGTGAGGGAGCGCGGTGAAAGGTTAGGCTACTGTTAGTAGGTTGTGACTGACACTTGGATAAAAACAGCTAGCAGGGGGTGGCAGGAGGTGGCAGGTCCAGAATAATGGTGGCAGGATGCGGGTGTGCTTCACTGCAGGCTATATGCGTGGTCCATGTGTTGTTTCAGGTGTCCACTCACCCCCAGCCAACCCGCAGGCCCTGGAGGAGCGCTGGCAGCTCATTAGCCTGATCAAAGAGTTCACCCCCCCCTCCAGCCCAACACACATACTTTGGTGTGTTTACCTGGCTAATCCCGGGCTAATCTGGTTGATAGGCAGGATGTGGGGATCAATTAAGGAAATGAAGGTGCGCTGATGAAGAGGAAGGAGGAAAAAGGAAAGGTGAGGCCCAAAACTGAAATGTCACATTAACAGATTATGCAAATAAGTCACCTTTTGTGAAAACATGATGCACTTTAAGGCTTTAAAGTTCTGATAACAATAGCATTGGGAGAGAGTGAAGAATGTAGTTTGTACTTTTGGATGTGATTTATACATCCATGTATGTATTTCTCTGTGTTGTGTTTTTACTATATCACATAACATAAATATTTTGTATTGAGTATCCTTATCAAGGAAACTTTGGCAAAAGAAATGTAAAAAGACGATTAAAAAAATTTATATTAAATTGTTGAAGAATATGTAAAAAAAAAAAAAAACACTTTATAAACCAGTAGACACTATTGAGCAACCTTAAAGCATTAATAAATATGTAATTATTGATTAATTAATTCATGAATCTACAACTTTTCATGAGCTTATTATTGAAGACTAAAACAGTAATAACAATGTTTATAACTTAATGGTGTTTATTAATGTAGGAGTAATGCTTTTGTAAAAGTTGAATTAAGTAGTTACCAATACTTTACTAACACTTAATGTTTAATAGTGTCTAGTTATTATTAAGTGTCAACAAAAATGATTATGTCTGACTTGGTAGTAGTGGTGCTCATACCATTTGTGGAAAAAGTATTGCTGTTGTCTTGTTCTTATAAAACCTATTATGTTGAATATGTTTATGCTTTTTCTCGAGGAAGTGAGACTAGTTCTTCTGAATGCAGTGGATTCATCTGGAAGAAAAGACTCTCGTACTTGAGTGGATATAAACACAGTAACACAGCTGATCGAAAAAGCAGTAAAACCATTATTTTTAGATTACAAGGGCTAAAGCTGATTGTCAGGATGTTATTACTACAAAGCGACTCGGCTCGTGAAGTAGAAATGATTTGTTTGAGATTGAATCATGTTGTATAAAAATAGAAGCGCAGCTGATTTTCCTTTCAGATTGAATTGGATCCTGATTCATATCCTGTATTGACTGGGCTGTAGTTTGGAAATTGACCACCTCATCATCCATCACAACAATAGAGCGGTGAGTCAGAGCATCATCCACTCGACTCAGGAGGAGGTCCTGTTGTATTCGTCTTGGGCCCGTGAATCAGCCTCACTGTCAATGCCCTCCATCTACAGCCGCACAAACATAGACAAATATGAAGCTAATATGTTCCACTTTTTTATTTTTTTGACAAATAATAATCTAGTCCAGCTGCCATAACACTCTTGATCAAAATAAATCTTTTACTGTGTGTAATTCTTGGGACATACCTACTTACAGAAAAGACAAAAAGACTGTTTACATCCAACTTCTTTCTCTTTGTTCTGACAACAGTGTGCTAAACAAGCTACACTTATCTTAATAATGAAGTCGAGTAGTCAGTAAACCAATGGAGCTCAGGGAGATGATGTCATGCAACTCAAATCAAATTTAGGTCGTTGGCAGGAAAATGTACAAATAGTTTTCAGCAGACTTGTGAAAATGTGTCCCACAAACACTCTCTCCGTTTGAGTCCTGTTTGAAGTGAAAAAAATACAGACAAAAGAGATTTTATTTAGCAACCTGTGTCAGTAATAAGAGCCAACCTGAGACTAGTGGGCTTTAAACAGAGATTAACTAAGATTAATTCATTAGAAATGAAGTGCAGTGGACACTATAGTGCAGAGAAATAAACAAAACGTTAAAAGCACTGCTCTGATGCCACAGTAGCTCCCATGTAACATGTTAAAATATAACTCCTTCTGTTTGTATCTTGTTATTTTACATTTAAAGACCTACAGAAATAGAAATGTGTCCATGTCTTGCTGCTTCAGGGACTCTGGAGTGTAGCAGCTACAATTAAGAGCTAGACAGAGCTAATAGTTAATGTCTGTGAGCTGTAGGTTTACATTTAGCTGACGCTTTTATCCAAAGGGATTTACACCAGTGTTACACATTAAATGACACTTTTATTCAAAGTGACTCACATTAAGGTTCCATTCACCAGTGTTACAGCTGGAACACCAGGCCCAAAGCTGCTGGGATAGGCTCCAGTCACCCGCGACCCCTAACGGGACAAAGCGGTAGAAAATTAATGAATAAATTGATTTATGGAGTTTAGCTCAATGACTGCGGAATTAAAGTGCTATCCATTGTTTGCTTTCTTACGTTTTTAGAGTGGTTTTTATTTTATCCCATTTTATTTTGGTTTGACAGACAACATGAAATACTATCCTCAACCAGAAACTTGCTTAATGTGTCTGTTGTCATTTAAAGAGACGGTGCATCTGTTAATTTGAGGCTTAGAGAAAATAGGAACAGTAAAAGAAAAAGAGTGTACTACTGTATCAGGCCTGTATAAAGGATTATTCCAGCTCTCCACAGGTAAATACAGCACACCTTTAATGCTGTCCATTCAAACTAGTGTGACAGGTTCAGAAACATTGCTGTGGTACAATCAGACATGGCTGCAGCGTCCGCAGTAATCATCTTCAGGTGACGACGCTGACGACAAGCTTAGATGGATCCTTCCAGAAGAATCACAGGAGAATCGAATGAGGTGGTAGAAACGTAGGTGGATGGGAGGAGAGGACAGCAGGGTGTGGGAGCTGGAAAAGACGAGGGAAGATGAAAGGGAAGCAGGAAAACGACCGAGAGGAGAGATGACACTCACTTCCTGTGAGTCATAGGTGTAGCAGCAGGGTTTGATCAATGTGAATAAACAAATATTATGGGTCATTGGTGTTTTGTGCAATTGTATGTACTGTGTTTTTTAGAGTTAGAGTTTAGAGTTTTAGAGTTCCTCAGTTATTTTTAATGAATAAAATGCAATCTTTTTAGTTTTTTTTAGGGTCTAGTATCAGTATGACCGCCATATTAATAAGTAAATACATTTTATGGTATCCCATCCGTCTTATCGGATGTTTGTTGGTTCAGTAGGTTTGTTGACAGATAATAAAATACAATATAGACGAACATTTCAAGCCATATTTCCTTAAAAATCGGCTATATCTCAATAAAGGATTATTTGAAGAAATAATGCTCCAAATAATTAAATATCCAGGTAATCCAAGGCTTTTAGAAACTTATCAATTACTAAAAATAAACAAGCTGCAGAAATGCTGAAAGATTGTGTATTTCCATTTTGATACCCAATACAAAGTACAAAAAACTGAAAAAAACTGAACACACACACACCCTAAGCTTGGCTGTCCGTTCCTGTTTTCCGAAGCTGAGCGGCTGGCTAATATTATGTCTAATTCCGGGCATGTAATTAGTGTGTAGCCTGGTCTCGTTCTGTCTGGGTCAGTGTAGGGAGTGATGTTAGCCAGTACCACAGGATGGAAGTGGACTGCGCCGAGCCCAGCCACACACACACAGGCCATAGAAGACGCTCACATTGTGATACAGACAGTCAGACGAGTAGGTGCCACACAAGAACTCATCGGCACAAATACATAAATAGCAAAGAACAACCAGCGCAGGGTAATGCTTTTCTAAAAGGAGACCTCAAAACACACACGTCACTCGTATAAAAAAAACTCATAAATGTGCCAAACTAAGCAGACAGGGAGACAACGAGAGAGACTTTCAACTTTAGTGTAAAGTTAATTATGCATGTCCCCACAAATAGTAAAAAAAAAACACATCAAAGACAAAAAAGGGATAAAAATAAAAACAGCGTGTGTGGGCTATTTGCATGTGTGCAACTAATTCTAGCGCTCTGACATAGAAGACAAGTTTCAGGAAAAACTGCAATTAAATACTGAAGATGTACTCATTTTAGAGGCCTCTGTGGCGTTGTGATCAAACTTCAAAAGGAAAAGTTTATATCCATATTTTTTATTATGCTTTTTATTACCTAAATCTGTATTTATGTGACACAAATGCATAGTTTAAGAGTGACATTTGTTTGACAGGCTCCACGGCAGTGAAGCTACGTTACATTATATTGCCTAAACAAAAGTACCACAGCATTAAACACTGTCCCGTTGCCTTGACCTGACACAGTGCTCACAATGAAAATAATAAGTTTTTCATTAAAGTAAATGCACATACTTTTCTATTTGTTTTGTCCCTGTTTTTAATGTCGGAACTGTGGATCTCTGCTCCACTTTAAAAATGTTTGTGTGTATTTGTTGTTGTTTTTAAGGGAGCTGGTTTAAATATGCCTGACGTTATTTGCAAAAAAAGAAAAAATGTATTGTTACATGCAAAAAGAAGAGCCATCCCATATGGACACTACATTGACATCTGCTAAAATGTTTTCAAATGAATATTTTGCAAAAATGAGAATTGTGGAATTTGTTATAATCCTAATTCTCTTAATTAACAGAATATCTGTAGTTTTTATTTTGGCACATAAATCTCTTTTGGAAGTACATTTCCTCTGTACGAGTGTTTGGATGTGTGCATCTGAGTGTGTGTCCACCGTAGGGAGCCTGATAATATGTGTGCACAGCGACACTTGGTATGTACAGAATGTGAGTGGCTCCCAGAGGCCACGCCCCTGCTGGCAGGTCACGCTTCACTGATTGGCCGGTCCCAAGAGGTTAAAGGGCAGTTGGGGTCCTGTCACTTCTCTGAAGAAAAGTCAGAGGTCAACTTCCACCGGATTTCGTCTTTCCTCCTCACGCCCAGCGGGAGTCCTCCAGTTCAGACCGGAGCCATGAAAAAAAAAAACGTTTTTTACATCAAGCATTTAAAATCTTACAATAAATGTCACATTATCTGTAGTTTGCTGCTTGGTGAAAATAAAATACTAACATAATAATAGATGTTTTGTTTTTGTTTGTTTATTGTGTGTTTTTTATGTTGTGGTTCCTAGAGGAGGGGTCACACACAGCAGTAGGTGCAAACACTATCTGCAGCAGCTTTACGAAAACATTTCTACTGGGGATGAAGGCCAGTTAACGACAAAAGTCAGTGTGAGTTTTCAAAGCAACACAAGACAAATAAGTCCTTGTGTATTCAGCCAAAACATACAGTGATAAGCATACAGTGAAGAGGTGTTACGAGCCAGAACAAAAGTCTTAGTCTGGAAATGCCCTGAGTTCATTCAGACCAAAGCTTTAGGGACCAACCAAACCTAATATGTATCAGAGCACTTTAATGGGATTGTTTTATTGATCCCCACAGAGGAATTCTTTCAGGATTCCTCAGGCCCCGGAAGTTCAGGGGTCAGGGTCAGGGGTCAGGGTCAGTGACAGAGCGGTGCCCTGCAGCGGACAAGGATTCAGGGTCCTGCTCCAGAGCACTGCAGCAGGGCAGACTTTTTGTCAACATGGACGCTAAGTGTTGGTCATTCAGTGAAAATATAGTTGACCTGACCCTGGAGTCATGGACAAACTCAAGTGTCCATGAAACCCACAAACCAGAGGACTTTATAACGTTTATTTCCACACATTATTTAAGCATCCCATTGTGAAAGCTGCAAGTTCAAGTTTTTCCATAAAAACAGTTTCTTATAAGTTGTTAACCATAACCTACACTGCGATGCGTTGATCGTGTCTTTGGTGTGACCAGCCCAGACATAAAGTATGGCTATGTTGCTTAAGGATGTCTGCCCATGAAATAATAATAATAATACAGCTCTCTTTGGACTCACTACTGACCTGGACAAACCCCTACAAACAGACTAAACCTTTTCTCACAACGGGCGTAACTTTCAGGAACCACAAAACCCATTTCCTCCAGCACAACCAGGGCAAATTATTGGTCAGGAATTTTCCTTTCAAAATGTCAAATGTTGCTCTAAAACCATTTGAAATATAAGTTCCTACCAGTATAGTAAACTAAGTTATGTTCCTCTCTTTCCTATAAAGCCACAATAAAAAATATTCTGAAGAGTGTTTTCAACTTCAATTTAAAAGCAGAAATTCAGATAATTAAACCATGGGGTCATTTTGTTAGAATAAAATAGACTTTGCCATAACTCACACATTAATTAAAAACAAACATTACATTTTATTAAGTGTCTCCCATTAATAATAACATGGTTCAAAATGTGTTTCCTCCAGCAGCTGCGACTATAGTTGATTGGACCTCAGTGTATTATTGCTTTGAGGAATTTCTGAACTCTCTAAAGTCTCTAAGAGAATTAGTCCTAATGTGTCCTATTATGGTTCAATAAGGCCAAGCCAAAGTCATCAAACTCTTTATTTTGATGGATGTGGACACACAGACTGTCATAACCACACACACATGTCCCCCGCCCCTCTTCCTACTTCTTTTACCACACAACCAATCCCGACTCCAAAGCACACAAACACACCTCATGAGCAGGCAGCGAGCGAGAAAGGAAGTCAATATTTGAATAGTCAAAGCTGCCTGGCCTCGTGGTCCGGCCCCGCTTCTTACTGTAGGCAAACTATAGACTTCCACACAATGTTGCTCTTACATTACACAGTCGGGGTATTTTGTAGGCCATAGCACATCATTACATTTGGTTGTTAATTTGTTTCGATTGGACTTGAGCCTGTGGTGTAAAGGAAAACTTGGGCTTTACTGTAAAAAAAGTGTTTCTTTAACGTTTATTTAGGTTTTATTTCTCTATCGACACTCAATTATAAACATGTGACACCTGCCATTTCTTCCAAAAACTATTGCAGTTATACTCCATTAGTTTGAATAATTATAGTGTTGGACATATACTTGAATCCATTTTGCATGAACACCCTTGGCACTCTTATTTGACTAACAAAAATTGATTTGTGCACAAAGAGAGAGTGTCAGTATGGCTGATATGTGTTCAACAATAATACAAAACCGGATTTGTGTTAATGTTACAGTGATAAACTACTATGGGCTTAGGTTTTATGTTTGAGTATATATAAAGAGTTCATTTTCAAAAACAGGTAAAAGCCCTTTTCAAAATCTGTTAACTGAAGCTTGTAATTTATTCTATGCATGGCGCAGTTTTTAAAGCCCAAATCTATTTTAGTGGTCCTAATTGGTCACAAAAACATATAAATATATAATACTATTTTTTTTTTACCAGATATATACTTTGTCTTGTGCTTTTCCCTTTTTGGTTTTCAGGGAAAGGTTTACTTTAGTAGTTCAATTAAAAAAGAAGGTCTTTTACTGCATTACAACATTAATATTGTACGGAAATAGAAATTAAGTCTACTTCAGCTTCACCTTTACAATATGATCCTTTCTGGTTAAAGGGATTGTCCAGGGTTTTGTTAAAGACAGTCTATAGCCTTGTTTCCACTGGAGTGGTAGGGTGGGTCAGTTCTGGCATGTGTTCACTACAAAAGGGGGTTTCAAAGGGTCCTCATAAAAACTCAGACAAGTCAGTGTCGTACAGCTGTGCACAATACATGTACAGCTTCATGAATTTAAACATTGTATTTATTGTCTTCACTGCACTAAACACAAGCAGAACATGTGCCTCAAATATTAAGTGCATAAATGATAGGAAACTGCTGCAGCTCTATGAATGTAACGTTCAGAAAGATGTACTTCCAGCCTCTCGCTGCTACAGACCAGGATCTATTCTCTTTTTATGTTAGATTTTAACAATTCATCCAAGTTTCAAAAAGTCTGCTCCAGTTCTATTTTATCACAGATAGAGACAACTTTTGTGGCACTTTGATGACGTCGTTGTTTACGTAGCAGCCCTCCCTCCTCAGGGCCCAGCAGAGTGGAAACATGTCCTTCTTTAAGGGAATACTAATACCAAGCCGTCCCGTATTGACCCGACCAATACCCGCAATGGAAATGAGGCTCATATGATACTTCGAGGTAGGTAACTTTCCCACACTTTAAACTCTTTAGCACTCTCCAAGTTTGGAGAAGCAGACAAGAGCAACAATACAAGCATTGTGTAACGTGTTGTTATTAAATCTGTGTCTCTGCAACAAATGTAATCAAAATATGTAATATGAATACATTTATAAAGAAATGATTTGTCCTTTTATGGTATTATTAACTATTGTATGTTTTACCAACAATAAACTGTGCTGCTAAGTCCAAGTGTTCATCCCTTATCCCTTTGTCCTGTTACTGTGTGCTGACACATTAAGTATCTCTAACGTGTTTCGACTCAATTTACAGCCCTTCACATCATCATGGGGCCATTATTGTGTTATCATCACTTCTCCTTTCTCTCCAGGATCTCACAGCACTCCTGTTAAGGATCATGTCAGCACAGAGACCGCTGGTGTGAAGGCCAAAACACATTTGAAAGTCTTGAATCGCTCTGGAATCGTAGCTCCTCCCGTCGATTTATTAGCAAGAGATGCGTATTGTGAGTCGAGGGAGGAACAAAAGCAAATGATGGCTTATTGGCCACAGGAAGCTTTTGAAGCAGGAGGTGAGCACTCTGCTGAGCTGTGATTTGCATAGAAGCATTGTCACCTTACACCCCAGTCTTTCTCACACATAGGCCCGTAAAAACATCTGAGCAAATGCCTTTTTTCTCAGTTTATTGTCTCCTGGGAGTAGGCAGGAAATACAAGGCTGACAAACACCAATAGATTAGTGAAGTGCATCAATAGTTGGACCTAAGTGATAAACAAAAGCCTTTTAACTTTGACCCCAGCAATACATTTGTGGATCACTCCATTTGGTTTATCAGAGAAAATGGGAATAGAGTTTAAACAATACTGAACATGTAAGACTCATTTGTTAAAAAATCATTGAGTTTTTAAAGAAGAAGTAATTTACATTGCATTTTGCCATTAATGAAAGTTAAACATCATCACAAACTCTAACCTAGATAGGTCTTAACCTGACCTAAGACTATTGTAGAGCAGAAGCTCAGTTGCTAGTTTTAACCTGGTCTGCATGTGAACCCGTAGACAGCCTAATTGCTCTTAAAAAACCTACTTAAAAAATATTTTATCAAAAAAATTATTGCTCAACGTGTGGCTTAAAACAAAGAAGGGTATTGTGTATGTTGGAATAGACTTAAACAGTGAATATCTCGAAGTGCTTTGGAAGCAGATGTGGCTGTCCATTATCATCCTAAGCCTCACAGCAGTCGCCAACAAATGTGGCAGGAAGGAAGGAAGGAGGGCTTGGAAAGGCCTGTGAGGGAAGACTCCAGAGAGAAATCTAGGCCTTCCCTTCCATGCATGTATGACTGGATGATCACATCGACAAGAAATCTATTTAGTAGGACATGCTTGTGAGCCACGCAGCTGCAGAGGGAAAGTTGGGTCCTCTGTGAGAGAATTACAAACAAATTATTGTTATATTATAGGCTAGCAATGTAAATATAGAGTTAGTCATTCAACTTCCAAAGTCAAGTCACACATGTAAACTATTACATTCTTATTTATTTTTATCCTCATGTTTATAATCTGTATTTTTGGCGTTTATATTTTTGCATTGCATTTATTTGTGGTGATCACTGTCATTTTAACTATAACTATATCTAAAAATATCTTCTGTGCAACTGAGCTACATTCTTTCCCTTTCTTTACCTTCATTAATAAAGTGTATCTGGTTTAACTTGACTGAAATTTTGTTTAATAAGTAAGAATATTAATTATTCACAATCTCATTTTTACCCAAATACCTAATTTTGGGACTAAATCAAAAACTAAATCTAGGTTATACGTTAAACTTAACCAAGAAACACTACAATAAATTAGTATTATAACTTCATCTTAACCAAAAATAAACCCAGGACTCTTAAAGGCCTGTTCACACCGGGACGAATTTCGCCGACGTTATTCGCCGACGTTTAACGCTTCGTGACTAAGCAATGGGCGCCAATGTGAGTGTTCACACCAACGCGAAAAACGCCACGCGTAAAAGCGTCAGTTTTTAAAAAACGCTTTGGGTTTGTTTTTTTGGTTTGAAACTATACGACCAATGAGATTAGCGCTTTTGCTCACGTGTCTGGAGCTTCTGAAGTTACAGTAAAACACAACTTGGGGGCGCTCAAACACAAAACGGTCTTGCCGAGCACACATACTTAACGGCGAAGAAGATATACGCCAAGTAGCGTCTACACTGCCGGGAAGAAATAAGACGAAGAAGATGCAAGGCAATGTGAATGTAGAGCTACTGGTCTCGTTGGTGTTGGAACACAAAGAACTATATGACAAATTGATACATCGATTACAAAAATTACTTGCTCTCTTCTTCTGAGTGAAAAGCGAGTGTCAGAAGCGTATTGCGCAGCGCCACCTTGTGTACTGGTGTATTTCTGTTTTACATTAAGCGCCATCTAATGTCAGGGAATGAATTTGCATGTTCACTCGGCTCATCGTCAGCGAAAATTGCTTGGGTGTGAACACAAAAAATGCGTTGAAAAACGCGTTGAAAAACGCTGGCGAATAACGCGCGCAAATATTCGTCCCGGTGTGTACGGGCCTTAAACCTGGCCTATAAATCCTGGACTAAACTGTGACTAAACCGAGATCTCCATACTATACCCAAATGTAATAAATTAGTAAACTTATGTCTAAGCTTGATCTTCAACTATGTCCAGTTATGTTTCTCATGGTAATCTGTCCCAAAGAGCAACACAGATACAGATAATGACACACATTCCTCTTCTCACCGTTTACATGCAAAACAACAATCCCAATTTGGATGTGTAGTGGTTGCCATGGCGGCACGTGCAAGTGAATAATGGGGGCATCAGTTAGCCATTGACTGGTTAGAAGCGCCTAGTTTGAAAGAGGGGAATGGGTAGGATGGCACACACACACACACACACACACACATGCAAACACACACACACACACACACTGGGATGTCGGGGAGAGAGAAAGGAAATTCACACTCATTTCCTGTGTGTGGTTTCGGTACAAATCAACAACATCCTGTCCTTTTGTGAATGCTGCCTGCCCTCATGCTGCTTTGAGTTTTCAGGGGTAGGCATTATAACCCCAATTCACCCCTTCCTCCTCTGCAAATCTTCCCTGTTTTTTCCAAAGGAAGGAGGGAAGGAAGGAAGGAAGGCAGGAAGGAAGGCAGAAAGGAAGGAAGGCAGGAAGGAAGGCAGAAAGGAAGGAAGGAAGGAAGGAAGGAAGGAAGGCAGGAAGGAAGGCAGAAAGGAAGGAAGGAAGGAAGGAAGGAAGGCAGGAAGGAAGGAAGGCAGAAAGGAAGGAAGGAAGGAAGGCAGGAAGGCAGGAAGGAAGGAAGGAAGGAAGGAAGGAAGGAAGGAAGGAAGGAAGGCAGGAAGAAGGGCAGGAAGGAAGGAAGGACATGTCCTTGTTGGTAATAAATGCCTTTAGATAGTACAGGACAAGACAAAAATAGCCCCTCTGTAATTTCATGTCCAACATTTGAATCTGGGTCAGTCATGTTAGGTACGCTTTCATAGAGGAAATTATAATAGATATTAGACTTGACTTAAGGAGAATAAACCCCTATTTCATAATTTCTGTTTATTATATGTTGACTTACATTTAAAAAGATTTAACAACTGTAGCCTAATTATAACAATTAACACCTCTAAACCTAACAACACACCTGTTCACTTTCAAAACTATACTTCATATTTGATCGTTTTGGAGAAATGCATCCTTGTATCTAATAATATCTGTTTTTGTATCTGTTTTTTGTCAGTGTCATTAAAAGGGATCTATTATTACCAGAGTGTTTGAGACATACGACTCGCAAAGCACAGTAGCTCTATTCGGAAATGTAAGAACACTGCCGTCTATTACACGAGACAGGCATCGCCATCAACAAGAGAGTATCTCTAGCTTTATGAAAAAAAATCCTGACATTGCCCTTGTGCCCCCCCCCCATTATCTATCACCCCCTTCCCTTCTACCCCCCTTCCCCTGTGTGTGTCTCTCTTCACACACACATTTCTTCCCCATTCATAAAAAATCTCGGCATGACGCATGCGCATTGCCATCCGGAGTCCTCCCCATTCATAAAAATGTAACCTCCGCAATTGAGCGCCTCCTGACTCGCTCTTACCCTCCCATTCACAAGAAACTCACACAGAGCGATAGACCGAGCAGCAGCGCCGTCCCTTTTTCCTCTCCCCTGTCTCTGAACCCTCCCATTCATAAAAACTCACTTCCCTCCCCCTTTTCGTGGTGGTGGTTGCAACATCATATCCAAAGCTGAGCTGCGTCCACGACCGCAGTCAGTCGCCTTTTACGCACCAGAGAGTGCACTCCGCTCCCGAGGCTTATTCCTTTAAGCATTTGGACTTTATACATTTCCTGGGAAGATATTCGCGATCTGATTGGACTATACTGAGAGCACGACGGAGAGATGACAGTTTTATCCTGAACACAGTAAGTAAAAACGCATTTTCTTGTTAAGAATTTTGTTTGACTTTATCTACTTGGGGAAAACCTCCCTGTGAAATACATTCAGTAAGCTTTGTGTCGTGTTTTACAGTCAAGGATTAATAATTCGCTCTGAAAGCAACATTTTCAGCTCAGAGGAGCGAGATGTCGTATTTTTGCCATTTTACAGCGTGTTAGGAGCGTGTTAAAACCACCACAAGGCTATTTGTGACTTTGTAGCAATCATTTCTGAATAACTACATCTTTTAGTCTATTTTAAATGTGTACATTCCTCCCCGTTTGAACTCATTCGTTAGCATATATTGCTGACTTAAAGCGGCCACGCACTTAGCTAAACGTCGCCAGATAAAACTAACCAACATTGCTCAGTGGCACATAGCGTTCCATGTTCTCCCGAAAGCTCCTCAGTGCTCAGATATTAGCGGCAAATGCACGAATACCCGGTTACAATATCTATATTAACATGCTATTTGAGTATGCCGAGCGGCCGCCTCCGTTTTTATGACTCAGTCCATTCACTTATTGAAGGCAGGGAGGGACGCGCACACACGCATGCACACACGCATGCACACACGCACACACACGAACAGTCACGCACACGCACCTACGTCCACAGTTCCGGCTTAGAGCTCATATAATGGTCGAGATTTGGACGATCACAGGCAGTGGAGGCAGAGCCAGCAGCAGTGTCGCAACAGGTTAATAAACCGAGACGAAGAACCGAAGCCCGAACAGCGTTGACAGATATCATTTGGTTTTTGTATTGAGAGAATATTGTTGTAAATCACAACATCATCGTGACTAAATGACTAAATAACACGTTAAAATAGGGTAATTTTGCTGCGTGAAAGTGTGAAAATACTGACCAAAAGGTTAATATAGTATTCAATATAAAACTGTATGCTCTCATTTGGAGCTATTTTTGTCATGTAACTACACTCAGTACATGTAGGTCAATTTAAAATTCACTTCCGCTCGATTATCTTTAATTTTTTGTGAAGTAGGTTAGGTCTGTGCAAGCTGACGAGCGCCCATTGATAAACATTATTTATTTATTTTTTCTCAGTGAGGCTCATAATGACGAGAGCTCACTGAATCATGCAACACCAAGGGCAGCCAGCAGCTCCCATTCATAAAAACCCGCTGCAGCCCATACATTGGTTCATTCACAAATTCTGTAGCTTCGCAAGCTCCTATGCACCAGGATCTTACATTAAAAGCCCTATTTGAATATGAATAATAGCCAATATCAAATGACAACAGAATTAAGTTAATAACTGACCCATTAACATGGTGTCCCATACAAAAGGCTTTCCCTGACCCCTTCACATTCTTTGTTAAAATCCCTTTTCTGGCAACCTTTTCCCTTCATTGCTTTGCCTTGTTTTGCATCTTTGGGTCTTTTGCATGCAAGCCTTGCTCTGGGGTGCTGCCTGCTCTTTGGAAAGGAGGCGACAAGAGACCAACTTCTATTGTTCTAATGTCAAAGTTAGAAGGGAGGAGGTTTGAAACACTGCTGGTATTCAGTCAAAAAATCACAACCGTTTGCTTTACTCTAAATTTAGACTTTCCAAGAGATTTACAATGGACAGACAGGGCAATGCACATTTCTTTCATTTTTAGTCCATCCCTTGAACAATAAGCTGCTTTTTAAAATGTGAATATTAAGGTCATCGTAATTTTCAGTGACCCAAGTAGTTCCAGTGGTTTGGCTGATCATAATGTACAGCTCAAACACACTTCTAAATGGTCAAATCAAGTGTTTTCTAAGAGTGTTAATTTTGCATAAAGAAATTAGGTTTTGATTGACCGTTGGCCAAACTTAACAAACAAAGGTCAAGCTTACTTAGTTTAATTACACGGTTTGTCATAATCAAAAATACACCTCCAGTCTTTGGACAGTTTAATCATGTCATTTGCATTATTATCTCTTGTACTGTGGTTCAAAATAAGCAGTGTAAAGGATCAATAGTTATAATGGAATTGTTCTATTAATAACCCTCTCCTGTGTCTCTGCAGTGTTGCTCGATGCTGCTTTAGAGTGACGACGTGCCAGGCCTCAGCCTACACATGGAGTCCAGGGTCCCCCATCACATTCCCGGAGTGTCCTCCTCTCTCATTTCCCAGCCGCTGCTGGACACTCGGGTGCCCTACGGCCGCCTGCAGCACCCCGTCACCATCTACCCCATTGACCAGATCAAGTCCACCCACGTGGAGAACGACTACATCGACAGCCCTGCCGTGGTGTCCCAGCAGCCCCCAAGTCAGAAGGCTGTGAACCACAGGATCACATGGCTCGGCCAAAGCCAGGAGAACTTTCTGGGGGCCAACCACAACCATCATCACAACCACCAACAGCAGCACCAGCCACAGGGCCGCTGTGAGCCCCATTCACACCAGGACGCTACCACTCATCCATGGATCTCTTTCAGCGGGAGGCCAAGCTCCATCAGCAGTAGCAGCAGCACTTCATCTGATCAAAGGTTGCTGGACCATGCTGCTCCCACCCCCATGGTGGACCACCACCCAAACCTGCACCCCAACCACAGCGCAGTAAACACCATCAGCACCCGGACGCCTGGGTGCTTCTCTTCCTCTGAATCAAAAGTCCTCAGCTCTTCTGCTTCTTCCTGCACCCCCTCTTCCAAATCTTTGGACCTCAAGTCTGCACAGTTGGCCACAGGGGGGGCATGCCCGGTCATTGGTCAGTCAAGGCTGGCGGCGATTCCTTCCTCTCCTGCCGAGAAGAAGCACCTAATTGTGTGTGAGCACTGTGGAAAGTGCCGGTGCACGGAGTGTACGCTCCCCCGGACCCTGCCCTCGTGCTGGGTGTGTAACCAGGAGTGCCTGTGCTCGGCCCAGAGCATGGTGGACACAGCCACCTGCATGTGCCTGGTCAAAGGCATCTTCTACCACTGCACCGAGGACGAGGACGATGAGGGCTCCTGCGCAGACAAGCCCTGCTCCTGCTCACAGGCCCACTGCTGCGCTCGATGGTCTTTCATGGCCGCCCTGTCCTTTGTTCTGCCCTGTCTGGTCTGCTACCTGCCCGCCACGGGCCTGGCCAAACTGGGACAGAAGTGTTACGACAAGGTCAGCAGGCCTGGCTGCCGTTGCAAGAACTTGCAAGGCACCACAAATGTTTGTAAAAGCGTGGAAGCAAAAGTTGGGACACTAGAGAAGCAGCAGGGGTCATGATAGTGGACCAAATCATCTAATGGAACAGACTGGATCATGAAGCGCTTGCTTGTTCTTTGTGGATAGGACAATCAAAACAAATCCCTTAATGACCCCATTTATCTGCTGGAGGATGACTTGTGAAACAAAGGTACTTACGTGGCTTCTCAGCCCGTGTTTAAATGGGTGGCTGATCAGAACAGGCCTGGTCACTAGGAATAACTAACAAGCCCTTGTTAGAGGAGAAAGACTGGACTAGATTGTGGAACTAGTGTTTTTTTTTTTTTTTTTTGCAAAAGATGGCTGAAGGCACAATGTCATTGTACCTCTGCTGCTGTGTATTTTCTCAGCTAATTTTGTAAAGGTAAACTAACCAGAAGCTGACCGTCTGATAATACAGGAAGGATATCTGTAAACTTCCCCGCCCCAAAAGCACAGGCCGCTGTCCCTCTCTCTGAACAAAACAAGTGATTACCTTTAGTGTGGTTTATGACAGGCCACTGCGGGAGTGAAACCACCACTTTACTCACTCTCTCTGCTCTATTATGACGATCATCATCACTTAGTGTTGCCATTCTTCCTCTTCCAGCTTAAAGATGCAAGCTTGCTAACATTTTATCTCCATGGAGGAGCTGTAAAAACAAACTTTAAAATAATAGTAATTTGCCCTTCACGTTGTGCTCTGTGGAAGCAGACGAGAGACATAATCACTTTATAGAATGTTTTAGAGGTAAAATCCTTCTAAAAAAGATTTGAATGCTGTTCACCAATCACCTCAGAGGTAATGCATGTCATGACCTGCATGCTTTAGTCTAATGGTTACCCACCTGTGCTAGGAGTTGATGTGTCGTAGAGAAATGTATAAAAGTACACCCGACCTTCTCAGGGACTGTTAAAGTAATCCTCTTTAGAACTGGCCTATAGCATGCTGAGTTTAAAAACTGCCTAAGAGCCTAGTCTACTTCCTCTTTGAACACAGCGGCAAAGAAACATTTAGGGGTGAAAAAGGCAATAGTGAATCATTTAAAACGAGTAAGCTAAGCAAGAAATGGTCAGTTTTTTTTTTCTAAAAAAAGAGGCAATGCAAGTGAGTGAAGATGAGAACAAGGCAAAGTTTTTGTATTTAGTCAGCCTTAGTCGAAACCAACCTGCCACTTGCACAACCTTTTTTTAGAAAGACGCAACCCCTTAAAGGATGTACTAAAGCACAGTATTAACCACCTCAGCTATCTCACATTACGTTGGCGTGCACTACATTTAGTCCCCGACCCATCCCCCTCCTGACCGACACATACACACACAAGTGTCTTTTTCATCTAAGTCTAATCATTATGCTGCATAGCTGCAATAGTCAAATCTTTTATTATAAAAGTCCATTTTTGGGGCTTGCATGAAGGCCCCAGGACTTTGCCAAAGGAGAGCTAGCGTACAGTAGTATGTTGTGAACGTCCGAGTGATCACAGTTGTTATGCACTCTTGCCAAATGGAGACGGAGGCAGTTGGTTCTTAAAGGCACGCTAGCCTTTAATAGAAACACCCTTTTTCTGTTTGGTATAAAGGATATTCTTTGTTGCTCCATATAACACACACCTCTTTCAAATCTGTCGACCCTTAACTTCCATAATCTGCTCATACATGTGTTTGTCTTGTTGCACAACGCTGATATCACACACAGGAAAAACAGGAAAAGGAAAAAAACACACACACACTGTCCTTAGTCTTGAATGAATGAGGCAAAATTTTCAAAACCTAGCAATTCAGTCTGACAGAAAGGTGCCAAAAAGGATTGTGTGTGTGACCGGGCCCTCGCTCGGTGCACAGAGGTAAGGGAGCAAAAATTACAAATGTTTTGACAATATATTTAGAAATAGAGCTATGCAGGTGAAATGTTTTTTGCTGTAAATAGTTTCACAACATTTGTGTTCTTTAGAAGAGACTTTTAAATGTCCTTGAAAGATTGCATGGTACATTATAACTACAATTCAGTACAAAATATATAGAGAATATATTAGATTTATATTTTGAGGGTAAGAAGTTTTAGACGTTGTGAGGGAAGGCCACGAAGGGGGAACTTTAATTGAGAGGTCTTTCTATCACAAGCACTTGAATGAGAAGTGTGTCCGGCAATAAAAAATGTTTTAAAAAAAGAAAAGAAAAGAAAAAGAAAAAAGGTTACGCTATCCATGGCTCATTAACAGTCGAGAGGCTAAGCTAATTCTTCCCTGAGCCCTGAAGACTGTGGACTCATTGAATCCACACAGGGAACACAATCTGCCCTATCCGGATCAGCCCATTTCCTGCTGTTACTGCTCAGTGTCTCGGCTCTCCAGCCTGTTTTTCTCTCCCTTGCTCCCTTTCTCTACCTCTCGTCCTCCCCTTCCCTCTGTTCCCTCCCCGAGAAATGTCCAACACACAGCCCTGGCCTTGATTGACAAACACAGCTGCGGTGCATAAACTTGTCATACCACAGAGAAAGGAAGTGAAAGACAAGCCCGGTCTTTCTTTCTCTCCTTTTCTCATCGCTTTGTCTTCTTTTTGAGCTGTGTTCGGTGCCACCGTTTCCTCCAATCTTTGTCATACACCTTCCAAAAATGTGCTTATACCTTAGTTTTATGCTTTTTGGTCGCTCGCCTGTTCAACTAGTGGAATATTTGCCAATTACTCAATGATTTTGTTTTCTTTCTAGCCATAAGCTTTTGTGTTAATCTTTTCTGGGCACTCTTTAATTTCCAACCCAAGCTGAAAAGTCTCATACAGGTAGACGCCATTCCTATTTTTGCCTTTGCAAATGTCACTGTTGGGGATTCAGAAACGAGATCTGTGCTTTTGTTTTGTTTAGATAGTACAAAAAGAAAAAAAATGTCTCATATAAAAGGTTCCCTTTATAGATATATTTATTTTGAAGTTCTATTTTATATAGTATTTATTTAGATGCCAACTTTTTGTTTGTGAAGAAAGCTTATGTTGAAATGGAATGTACATTGACAATGGAAATATATATTGTTAAATATAACTTTTCTGGTTTTTGTGTCTTTCATTTTCTGGTGACATAATATCATACATACAGTACATTATCACACATCACATACACCTTCAGCGACCTAACAGACAGATGTTTAGAAAGAGACACGGGTTGATTTATGAACAAAAACACGTCAAACAGTTTTTCATCTAAATACATAAAGCTGAACAAAAAACATACTGCAGATAATTAATTCATTTATTTATTATGAGTTATACCTTTTACAACTAAATTTACAGCTGTATGTGTTTTTAGTATTTAATTACTGATATGTACGTTTAAAGGGCCATAGAACTGTTTCTAAGTAGAATTAAAATTATATATATATATATATATATATATATATATATATATATATATCTCAACTTTGTGATACAATTGTAACAAAGTGCAAAATCCCTCAGGTGTTATCTGCAGTATGCATCCACACATTGTTCTTGTCACATTCTGGGACAGACCAAGAGTAGATAACCTATTTTAGATAAATATTTTCAGAAGAATCAATCCTTATACTTTCAAAGAGCAGTCGCATTTTGAAAGAGTGTGTTTTATCTTCTTAAATTCAGTGATATCTGAAGTTGGTGGAGTTAGAGCTTTAGCATGGAAACATATTTGGGTGAGCCTAGCCTTAAAACTAGCTCCAAATGCAGAACAGACCATAAATAAATTGCACTGAAACAACTGCCATTAATGTCATTTAAAAGAAGGACTAACCATTAGTGCTTCACCAAACTATGGGATGAAGTATGTAACAGTATTTATCAAGAATATTTACCATACCTTTTGTATAAAATCTTTACCATGTTTTCACGCAGATTCTTTTGTCATTAGTCGCTGCAATAAGCAGCTAACATAGCTGCTGATTGCTTTTTACGAGAGCATTTACAGGCTTTAGTTGTTTCCCATCAACACTTCAACTTCCTGAAGCCCCCTTCCTGTTGGTGAATAGATAGCCCTCTATAAAACACAAGTGGGGCACTGAAGGCCAAATAAAGCAGCCTGACCTTAAACTGCAAACATTACATAAGTAACAGGAAATCATTCTAAAGCACACTTCCTCTGGACCCTGTAACGTGATATATGGAGCAGTCACATTGTCACTTTGTGTAAGGGGCTGCCGTGTGTGTGTGTGTGTGTGTGTGTGTGTGTGTGTGTTTGACTCCCAGGTTAAACTCACTTCCTCTTGGTTTATAGGGGTGGTCTGTTATATTCTGGATGTGCAACATTCCTTTCTCTCCAAAGCACCTCAGAAGCTGGAGCAACACACAAAATCCTGTTGTTGTTTCGTACACACACAGAAAGACACTGTCGTCACCCCCCGCCCCCCAGCCCACCTGTGCTACTGCTGCCCTGAGGCGTTTCTTTGCCCCTCGTGGCCTCCTCCTGCTTCCCCTCCACGCGCTTCTTTCCTGGGTGTGTTTACCCAAGTGCACCTGGAATAGGGGAGGGAGGGAACCAACAAAGGACAACTGTAGGGGTAAGGAATTATACAACAAGACAAGTTCAGTTAAAAGTAGATAGATGGATCATTTTACCAGGACAGAAAGTGTAGACTCTACTGAATTTGACAATAAGTTGCTCAACTTTGGGTTCCCACTGAGTCACATTTAAAGGTCACTTTTTCACTGCAAAGGATGATTTTGGAGACAAACTACTTTGGCACTTAGGAGAGGTGTTCTCTTCACAAATGGTGGTCACACCAGATAGTGACAGATAGTTTTCAGACCCCTCTGGCCCATTTTAGAGTGGCCTTTTCTTGTGGCCAGTCTAAGGCACACCTGTGCAATAATCATGCTCTCTAATCAGCCTCTTAATATGCAACAACTGTGAGGTGGATAGGTTATCTCGGCAAAGGAGAAGTGCTCACTACTAACACAGATTTGGACAGATTTGTGAACAATATTTGAGAGAAATAGGCCTTTTGTTAACATAGAAGCTCTTTCAAATAAATATGAAAAAAGTTGAAAAAGTTGAAAAATGGGGGGAAAAGTGTTGCATTTACATTTTTGTTCAGTATAGGTTTTAGATGCAGTTTACTTTGCTCTTCATGATTCAAAAACTTTGATTTTCTTTCAGAATATGGTAATCACTTCAGATCCAATAAACATAAAACCTTCTACAGCTTCATGGATCAGTTATGAGTTTATCCCAGTCTAAAGATCAATTAGTATACACTTTTGTCTAAATGCAACCATCAAAGTTAAACTTTTGGTTGTGTACAAGTGCTTAAAAGACAGTCCCCTTTGTCAGAAAGGTTGGTACTTAGCATGACTTTACTCATTTATCTGTTTGTTGAAACTCCTGTGTTACTTCTTTTTGAATCTGCTGATATGGTTGTGTAAAGATAAGCCAACCCTGACCTGGCCTTGTATCATCATAAAGCAGTTTTTTCCGCTGCAGACAGCCCTGAGGCGCTGCAGAGTCTGTTCCAACAGGTGAGATCACAGGCCGATCTGCCTGTTTACCTGCCGGTCTGTCAGCACCCACCTGGGACAGTGCACACACACACACACCTGCATTTGACTTCCTCCACACCTACATTGTCATCTTCACCCAGAGGTACACATACATATTATCAACACAGGAAGCTCCAGCACAGGCAGGTGGAGAGCCAACCATTTATTATCAGCTCCATTACACAGCAGGCCGGATTCGCGGAGGAACTGGTGTCGGGTCAGAAACTGCAAATAATCATTTGGGCTTCAGCAGAAAACAAAGAAGAAAATATTCAGAAGAAGGTACTTCAAGTTTAATTTTTGCACATCCAATAGTTTGTAGATCTTGTTGTCTAGGAGTTTATTTTATGACTAGATTTCACAGAATCTACTTTTTGCAAAACTTACCCTCAAATTAGAAACTTTGTCCTTTTGACTTAACAAGTAACTCACATAATTCCCATAACGTAGCCACATTCAGCTGCAGGCCATAAACTCTGCACTCTGGTCACAAAACCCACCCCATCCTACCTCGTACCAATATAAAGAAAATCCATTATCATAAAATCAAGAATGATCTTTTTGGACAGATTTTAATGCCGCGTCTGATTGAACTGCAGTCATGTTAAATAGTTTGGAGTAAAGCTTGTCTCTGATGTTTGTGTTCTCATCTGCAGTGCACACTGTTGAGAATAAGGTCGTCACACCCAACCACAGACACACACACACGAACACACATGCATGCACGCCTGCAAAAACACACTTAGCTTTTGTTGTGGTGAGGTATTTCTGTTATGCTGGTAATGTATTACACATGCAGGTACAATGCAGGGTACAGTTACATGTGGTGGGAAATAATTGTGACATTAACATAAGGGTAACAAAGGGGTCATTTAAATGTGTGTCAGCGACCTTCGGGCTGATGGGACCTATAGAGTTGCTGGGACACTGCCACCGCTTCATGTGAGTCGTTCTGAACACGACCAAAAACAAAAAAACAAAACAAAAGGGATCATACGGAGCGACACAATCTGAGTCAACCCATCTTGTGTTGTAATCTGCTGGAGAACTGGCAGAACCCGTACTGCTCACTAAAGATCACCGTTCACTGATGTGGCCTGAGATATCCTTAATGAGACAGCTTTCCAGTTCAAGTCTTCTTTACTGTTGGTGGAATGTAACCTGACTCTGACTCTCTGAGATAGAACTGCTCATAGTCATAGTCTGCTCCACAGTACCATCTGGGAGGGCTCCCGTTGAAAGCATCTGCAAAAGAGCAGGTACTTTAAATGAATACCTGGTCGGTGAACAGTCTTCAAGTCTAAATCTTCAAACCTTAAACACGCCCAGATCTGTCAGTACTGCCAAGTCATTGGACGTCACAAGCCGGAAAGGCCAGGGTTTGGTCAAGAAGTCTACACAAAATCCACAGGAGCGCTTCCACTGACATCATTTGGCAATGACAGGCAGTTTATAAAAATAACTGGTAGATGGTATTAGTGAGTTTGTATAGAAATTTCATAATAATTCAGCTGCTGTGCAAGGAATAGATAAAGTCCCTTACATTACAATACTTTACAATCCTTAGATTTTCTTTTTCTTTTATTATTATATATTTTTTCTTTTCTTTGTGTCATTTTGTTGCTGAGAGCATTGTTGGTTTCCTCTAAGTCTATGTGTTCTGTATGATGATCTTTCTTTATTTATTTTAACATCTTATATTAACAGATCAATGCACTTCCAGGTCTAATGAGCAAATTTGAAAGCGTTCTGTTTTATCCCCAGACCTTGCTTTTGACAAGCTGATATCAGACTAATGCTCCAAGGGGAAAATGCCAGATGCCAGTTTCTTTTCCTTGAGTGATGTTTCCTTTCAGCTGGTCTCTGAATCCGTTTGAGATTTTCAAGAAGCTAACAGTAATTTCTGACTTTCCACCGATTATGTGCTTGGACTTAGCTCGAGTAAATCCCCCAGCAGTTTGCTGTTTAGATGACATATTGCAAAAGTAATTTTCACATCTGGTGTAGCGCTCAGCTGAACCCCTTTCCTCTCCTCTTGTCCCATTGCCCCCCCTCCTTTCCCCCCTCAAAATAAAAACTGCCGCACACTATCCCCACTTTATTTTTTCACCCATTTTCCGAGCCCTCTTTCCTCTCCCTGTTATTATACTTTAAAGATATTATATTTGACACTTTAGGGATCAAAACTCTTAATACCGCTGTTAAAATAACTGTGGAGTTGACATAGAAACATACAGAATCAGATAGAGTTTCATGTCAGACTCTTAAACCAGATTTAAGATTTAATCCTGAGCTAAAAGTAAAATGTGTTGAAGCAAAGCAGACAGGAAACACAGTGGCCCATTGGACAAAGAAACGCGAGGGCTCTAAAGCCAGGTATTGAACAGTGCAAAGTCACAAAGTTAAAGCTATATTTACAGTTGATGGCGAGAATGAAGCTAAATGTGACGCTGATTTTGGAATGTTTTACAAAAGGTGTCTTAATTTGCAAATTAAATGCATTCTTAAAAATCTGTTAAAGTAGTAAAAAATCCACAAAGTTTTTTTATTCACTTTTATTTACAGGTTCAGAGAGCGACGTTTGGGAGCTTTTTTCTTCTACAGGGAAACAAGTAGACAATACTTTTTTTCATGAGACATTGATTTAATAGAGCCCTTTAAGAGAAGACTGCTGTGAGCGTTACTACAAATGGAGGCAAGGCACGATAATTTTATTTAAACAGCACAATGCATACACTGGGTAATTCAAAGTGCTTTACAGAAAGACATTCAAAGCACACTGACAACATTTAGAATAAGAACCACAAGTAAAACACAGAATTAAAAGTAAAAGATGTTTTTACTAAATGTAGGCAGAGCTAAAGAGGAAGGTTTTCAACTTCCACTGGAACATTATTAAAAAGATGAGTGTGGCTCCCGTTCCTGTGATATAGCCCTGATTTAAAACCACCACCCATTAGCTGCTGTTCAATTGTGAATCACGCAAAGATAATACCAAAGATACAAGAGCAAGAGCAGATATCCTAACAGCTCCTGACACAAAATTACTGAAAATCTCAATTTCTTTTCCTCAGGCTGCTGTAAAATCCTTTTTAACCCTTAAGTTTTAGACAGAAGATTTGAGAAGATTTTCACGATATTGCTTTACATTCTTTTAAAATCAATGGCCAGTAGTATTTGTTGGGAGCCGGGCCTCACTTCTGCAGGAGAGTCCTTGTTATTTCCATCAATCCGCTATTTTACAGTTTAGGAAATGTTGAAAGCAGTATTATGTGGTAATATGATTGGATATTCCAATAGACAGGAACTGCTCACTGTTTAGAAATGGGACATCCCGACATTCGACAAATCAAGTCAGCGCACACACACAGAAGTGTAAACACACAGAGTATCTCCTCCTCTCCCCCTCTGCTCTCTCCTCGGAGGAATTCAAAAGTGAAATGAACCTAAGTGTGACAGGACGGCTTCAGCTGCAGGAAAAACACACATTTCAACACTCGGGAAGTGGCAGAGAAAAGTACAGCGAAGAGTTTGGGAGATGTGGGAGAACAGGCAGCACAGAAGGGAGGGCTGCTGGGGATTTCAGAGACTTATTTGATTCTGTGTCCATCAAGACAATAAAACATTCATTTGTGCTTTGGTAGCATTTTGATAAAAAAGTACAAGTACGCTGTAATTTTAGCCTGGTCATGTTTGAGCTTTAGATCCTTGTTGAGTTCATGTTGTTTGTTTAAGACATTCAGATAATTTACAAAAATCGACACATTTACTCAAGCTATTGAAATTTTGAAGCCAATACAAACTGTGTGAAGTATAAGTTTCAGTGCAGATGTTATTTCTCATGTGACACTCTTTAAGTCTGGAGCAGATGCAGAGGAAAGGAAGACGAAGAGAAAGGAGAGATTAGCTGTGATTTTTAGTGCCACAGTTGCCTGCTTTCCAGCGAGTCAACCAGTCAGCCAGTGCAGTCGGCCTGTCCACCACGAAGCCAGCCATCCAGCCAGAAAACAAGCCAAGCGCTCCGTTTCATTCAGCGGGGCCACTGGCATGGGACCAAGTAATGCCACTAGACAAAGGGCTACTGTCCTGCATCACTTCCCCTGAGAGAGGCCATCCAGGCCGCAGCCTTATCACCAGGCACTGCCAGTCTGCTGCACACCCAGCCTCCACTGAGCCGCATTATACACCATTACACCAATACGGACCCACGGGGAGGCTCAGGTTTCACCGGATGGGATGTCCACCAGATACATGCAAAATATTGAGAGCAGCAAACAGCAGCATATAACTTTGGTTAGGTTTAGCTGCTTTGTTTGTCATTGCACAAAGGCTATGGCAAGCTTAGTTTAGGAAGTAATGCGAGGAGAAACCATAAGCAAAAAAGACTAAATGACTCAGAAATGTGTCTAAATATATGTGTGACAATATATTCACAAAGTGACCTTAGTTTTTTTAGTCCTTTTCTGTACGTTTGACTCGGTTCTATTCTGCTCATATTATTTTCTTATTGGGGAAGTTAAGCAGTGAAAGTCTGGAATCTTAATGGGAAGCTCTGCTCCTCAGTCTTGATAAGTATTCTGCCGGTGTAGTTTGATACTTCCTCCCCTTCCACCCTTGTGTGTGCGTGCGTGTGTGGTGAATGCGTGTCCACTTTCAGCAGGTCCTGTGGCCCCCCGACGGGGGTGGACATGTGTAAAGGAACAGTTGCATTCCTTTCAGATCGTCCTCTCCAACTGAGAACACACAATTTTCATTCAGATCTACACAAAATGAGTCTACAACACATCCATACAAACCTCTAGCAGTCTACACTCCCTGTTTCTGAACAACAGCAGAGCAGCACAGTCCCCTGAGGCGATGGAGGGGCCAAAAACTGGACCAACTAAACTTGGCTTCCGACCCCGGAGCAGGGACACGCCCACTTGGCGCTGCAGTGCATTCCTGGTGAGAGCATTGTCAAAGCCAAGCACTTCCTCTGGAGCAGGGCCAAGCCAACCACAATAACATTTCATATTTATCTGCAGCTCGAGCCGTGTACAGCCAGCGCTGACACAAATATCTCACACAGAACAAACATATTTATACAAATTATAAAAAAAACGACAAGGAAAAGCAAAACACCTTTCATTCTTTCCCACTTTTCTCATTCACTGTCCAAGTCAGTGCTCTGCTATGATCGTGTTTTGATTTCACAAAGTGATGCTGTTCCTTTGCATAATGTTCTCCAGATGCAAATAACAGCACATCATACAGAGCCCCACTGTTCAGGAAGACAACTGATCATTCAGACTCAAATGTGTCTTTCCCAGAGGCGTGTTTCATGAAGTTACATAAGAGCTACATGTCACACATTGTTTACAGAAATCCCTGAAATTCCTGTGATTTACAGCATTATTTTCTTGTTTATTTTTTCACAAATCAAAAATAAATAATATTTTGTTTTCCTTTCCTACACACACTGACCACTACAAATCAAAGTGAAGTCATTTTCATTTTGTGTAGAATATTATCAGATTGTATGGTTGAGTCTGAAGTATTATGAAGTGTATTTTTAGTACAGTATTAATTTATTTTATAGCCCTTGATTAGTGATTTTTCTTGCAATCTCTTTTGACTCCATGCAATGTAAAAACAAAAAAACACCAAATTAACAACTTAACTTTCTCTAAATTTATAACATTAACATTTCAAATTGAAATTGATAAATTGTAATTGTTATGTGGTTGGGTAAAGATCACAAAGTATTAACATGCTGCACAGCTTGGATAAAAAAAATGGTTACTTTTTATTCTTTTCATAGGTTTAACTCCAATTACCAGCACAAACACGTACTTTAGCTTCTGTGACAGTACTCCTGTCTCCTTCTCCACACTGAAGCCATTGGTTAAATCAACAGTTGGCTTTCCCAGTGCACTTGGTACCAGTCGCACCCTGCAGTCAACATTCATTTTGGACACTTCTCTCTGAGGTGCTTTGAGGTCTTCTGTCGTTGGCTTGTCTCGTCTGGGCTCCAGCTTGGATTCTGTTCTGTTGGAACAAACACAAAAGAACAAGAAAGAGGGAGACTTATGTAACAGGTATGACTTCACAGGAAGCCAGTTGACTCAGAATTCTCCAGCTTGTATCTTTTCATCTAACTCAACGTGTCCATTTTGTGTATTTAACTGTCAAAAAGACACAAAAAGACTGTGAATATTTCAGTGTGACTCTTTGATTTAACATTTTATTGCTTTGTCAATATGGGCTTGTTTGTTATAAAAGCAGCTGTGGAGCCTTTATTTAAAATTAGTCTTCTAATCTTTAATATTCACGTTTTCATTTAAATGCCTGTATAAAAAGCATGCTCTAGTCTACTTTTGTGCACAAACCTGTCTCTGAGGGGTTTCATGTAGTAAATTGTAGCGTGTGCAGGTGTTATTGCAGACCTACAGCAGATATGTATTACTAATCCAACAGGAGCTGTGCCAAATTCAGAAATAGTGCTGTTTCTCACATCTGTTGCAGTGCCTGAATCTGCCAACTCATTCTTGGACGAAACAGAGGACAACAGTTTACAGACGAGCCTACTCTACAAAGTTTCTCTAGTAAATCTCACATGTTTTTTTCCTCAGCTTATCGCGAACATAGCTCTCTTCCTGTTAACGCACATCTGATGAGCAACAAGGAACGTCACCATGGCAACTCCTTATAAACATAATCCGCTCAACACGTCTTTCATTGAAGCTGTTAGAGGAGTTGAGGTGGCCTTGTGTCAGATGTGTGCGAGCTAAGAGCGTCAGAGCATCTTCACAGGGGTGTGTTTGTGACCCCTGGGTGAGTTCTTTTTTTCGTGTTTGTTCTTTTTTTGGCATGTCTCACCACTGTTCAATATTTCCTTTTAGTGTGAGTTAGCTCTGTCGGGTTCCTGTTGGCTGACCTTTTCTCTTCCTGTGAAGTTTCGGTCATGCACTCGTGGCTCCCAAAGGTCACACACCTCTTGGCCAAACCAGGGGTGGCCCTTAAAAACAGTTGAGCTCTATTAGAGGTGGCTTCTTTACTTTAATATTCATGTTATTTAGAACAAGTTAGCTTTATGGGATTGATTCAAATACATCAGTTTTTTTTTTATTAAAAGTCTCTCCTCTGTCAATTTGTTTCCATACTTAACACTTCTTTCTTCTCTACTAAACATGCACTTAAATTAGCTTCTGTGGACTCTATTGGTTTATTGTTCCATAGATGTGGACTATATAAAGTACGTGTAAACATGTACACTAAAGCTTTACTATAGCACAGAAGCATATAATATTCTTTTGAATTGTCAATTATTCAATTAACTCGCTGTAAAAACCAAGTGTGTAAGAAAATACTGGAACCACTTTCTAAAAATAAGTTACTTTTCCATTAACTACTTTGGAGTTTTGCAAGACTTCTGGCTCTTGTAAGAAAATGGCATGATAATGAACCACAAATACCAAGGAAATCATAAAAACCTAACATAAAAGACACTTAGCCCCCCCCCACACACACACACACAAACACACACGCACACATTAGTTATGCACAATATTACACTGACCTCTTATTCCATTATGTTTCTTAAAGCACTCCATCTATCTGCCAGTCAGGACAGAACCTGTGAAGAAGCACAGAGGGAATGATTTATCAAGCCATGCATGTACTTCCTGCCAAACTATTGTGAAATGTCAATTGGTTAATTTTTTCCAAGAAATAAATCTCTCTCTAGGAACTACCAGTCTCTGTCATGTGCGTTCGTATCTGTGCAGAAACATCTAAATGTGGTTGAGTGCTTATTACCAGCCAGTCTTCTGTGGTAGTCGTCCCGAGAAGTGGTGTGGCCTGGAAAGCCCTCTGGCCTAACGTGCTATTTTTGTGGTTGTGCAGCTTTAGCCAAGGATGTGGTCGGTGTCAGTGCAATGCTTATGAGACCAGACCCCCCTTCCTCTGGACCCTCTCTTTATTTAGCTTGAGTGTGTGTAGCAGGAAGGAGACCGAGTGAGAGAAACACATCATTCAGCGACATCTCCTCCGTCCAGGAGCATCAGATATTGAATTAGAGTTTTAATCTCACTCTTTTTTTTCCCCCCGAGCTCGTGTTTGTGTGTGTGTGCTTGTTCGGGCTCACCACAGGGTTCATCCTTTGCCTGATGCAAACAAGGGGACCTTCAGAGCGAGGCCCAATAAAATGAGAAGAATTCAAAATGAATTTAAAGTGATTCTGTTTTAAATGAGATAGATCTAAATCTATATGGCTGATGCATGTATTGATGTTTTGGTGTTTCTTTAACTGATGCAGTAAAAAATTATTAAAGTGAATTGTTACTACAACCATTTAAAAGAAATTAATGAAATAATCAAAGCTCAGAGTAGTTCAGTGATAAAATTAGCTAAGCCCTAAAACGTATTAAGCCATCACTAAGCGCTCAACTAATGCTCAACTATACTATCCCAGTGGCCGTGGTCTGAATTAAAAGTAGCAGCATCTGTTGGCTGTGCTTGAAAAATAAACCTTACATCTATACCAGGACTTTGAGAATATGTTAACATCCTGGTGCCAGATCCTACATTTCGGTCTGTAGCTGAGTCAGCAAAGCAAAGAAGAGCAGTCTCAACAAAACCCCATCAGGCCAACACACCGAGAGGTCAAGAGAAGTAGGCTACAGTGGCTTTGTCATGTGCCAGGGACGATGGGATTCACTCTGTGTAAAAATGTTTGGTCATAAAGAGTGGGACATCTTGAAATGGGACATAGAGCTAGAGTGTTTTGCCATTTCTCTCAATATAAAGGATTGGTTTGGGTTCAATGATGATTACATAGAACTGTAAAGGTTTGTTGTCTATGGTTATATTAAGTTGGTCATGGTGATATAATGGATAATTTTACTGTGTGTAAATGTTTTGAAGTAACAAATGGGCAAATTATTAGAAAACATTGTTCTGTCCTTTTCCTTTAATTGGATTTTACATAAATCTGTTACAGCGGAAGAAAAAAACGGAGGAGAAAGAATGAAGGGGGTCAAAAGACAGAGAGACAGAGAGACAGCACCTGCTCGCAGGCCGACCTCGGCCCTTGGACAAAGACATCTCTGTCCCGACAGCACAATGACGCCTGGGACACTGTAACTTCCTGTGTCTGGTGGAGACGACCAAACGGCGCCGTTTGTTCTCTTCACACAGAAACCACTGTATTAGACAAGAAAGACATATTCATTTTGTTTGGAAAATGTGAGCCGCAACCTTCCCTTTTATCCAATTTTATCACACATTTTTATAGACATGGAGATTATTTATAATCAACAATTGGAAATCAAAAGTTGAAATTATGCAATAAAGCATTAACTAAAGGTAATATTGTTTTATAGTCCTGATTATGGTGATAAATGTAGATGAATTATATTATATTATAGCATTGAGGACGTGAGATAAATCAGTCAGAGTCAGACATAAAAACAGGACACGCACACAAACGAGTTCATCATTTATGGAGCTGTTAAGAAATCCTACCTATTTTCATTTATTTTACATTTCCACTTGAAATAATTACCATTTCCATGTTTTATTTCATCTAAAAACAAAACTATGTCCAAAAAAAACCAGAACCCTCTATTTGTATCTTTTTGTCAAGTGTGAAAAGTCTTTGAGCCTTATTTTCAACCACAAAACGTCTCCTGCTCCTTCAGGGCTGAACGTCACATGCTAAACTTACGGCTAACCGTCACCATGGAAACAGCTCAACAGCCAAAGAGGAAATGCAGGTATTTTTTTTTTTTGTTTTCTTTTTTTTCTTTATCTTACTGTACTGAGGTCAAAATGATGTTTTGCTGAATATAAACTCACATCAAAGGGCTTTTTTATTTTTTTCTTCTGTTACATAATTGTTCTGGACTTGTTTAGAGTCGGTGCAAACAGGAAAAAGTTTCAACTCTGTTAAATCAAAAGTGATGTCCTTGGCTTTTTACAAGAGCATGGCTCAAGAAAATCAGGCAAGAAATCAGAGCACCTCCTTTTCCTGACTTTGAACTTAGACACTAGAGCAGTAAATCTATGGCTTTGACTTTGTGACTTCAAACTCATGAAATTTCTGATATTCTAAATAATATTTGTGAAAAACAAAGGTATTTAACGTGCTGCTTTTGATCGTCAGGAAAGACAGAATAAGAATAATTGTAAGGACACAAAAATGGGAACTAAACTATAATAAAAATGACCAGAATAGCATTAGAATCAATAAATGGCACCAGAATGTAAGAAAAAGAAAATGTGCTAAGACAGACCAAGGAATTGGTCCTGAATTATTTAGTCTTTGGAAATATGGGTCCCTTGAAAAAAGAAAGATACACTGACAGGTTTATTCACTCTCACACTCGCTTTAATGGATGGTTTTGTTTTGTAAAAAAGGTAAACTGCCAACAATGTTGTATGAATAAGTTTCAATAAATAAACTTATTTTGGTTGTTCGTAACTGTTACCCTTCACATTTTCATATGTACATACATACATAGAGGTTTTGACTGAGATAAGATTGTTTTTTTTAACCAACAAAGCTTAGACATCAAGTTTAAAAAAGTTAAGAGAAATTCTGTAGCAGTGGTGTCAAAAAACCCTTTGTAGCTTAAAAACATTAACTTGCAACTTGCTACAGGAACAAAAAACCCAACTTTCTGCAGCACCTCTGTTGTTTGAAATAATAAAAATGTGGAACAAAAATACATTTCAAACAGAAAAAACATTTATTTCCAGTAGTTAACATAAGGGCACTTAAGTTTATAATAAAGATATTTTTACCTTTGTGGATATTTAGTGGATATTTAGTGGATATTTCTATAAAATTGTTTGTTTGTTTTTTCTACAAAAATCTTGGAGCAATGATGTTAAAAGCCATCCAGTATTAGCTTAACAAACTTGTATCTGGGACACTGTCAAAACACAGCTGCAGCTCAAAAAACGGCCACTGTTGATGAAAGACTATTCACAAAAACATAATATCAAAGAATAAAACTGACTGCAGGAAAGGACAATAGTTTTAAACATGGCACAACTTTACTGTAACCCGCATTTATGTCTATAATAAACATCTATGTAATAAAAAGCAGTATAAACTGATTTTTGGCAGGTATTTCCTCCGCTACATCAGTCAGTACATGACACTGATTACAACCTCGGAGGCTTTTTCTTAAACGCAACTTCTGTAAACCAATTCCAATTCAACCGGAGCCTGTCGTAGCAGAAAAAAAGTAGTACAGAGGCTTGCAGATGGAACTTTTGTGATTGAAGTTTGAGTCCCACTGTCAATTATGTGGTTGCAATGTTTCCTCTGTTGCTCTCCTGGTATCATCCTTTCACACGCCCTAGAGGAAGAGGACAGAGGAAGGATACTATAAACATATGGTGCATGTGTAGGTGACGGCAAAAATAACTCCTTTAGGGGCTAAAAATAGGGGCCGTTACAATGTGGTGGCAGAAGTTTATAGACTTTATGCTCAAGAGAATGTAGTAAGAAGATGTTTAAGTGCATTCATTCATTTCTAACACCTTTGACAGACAATTTGTCACACCCCCCTATGAGATGTTTAGTATCCTCACCTGAACTATACATGCCGGTTTTTGGACAGTGGAGGGTACATGTCTGAAGGCAGAACATGTAGACTCCACACAGAAAGCCCATTGTCAGACAGGGACTGATCCTAAATACATGTACGTGTGGATAAATCATAGAATCTAAAGTATCTTTAATGAATCAATGTCAGAGGTAATGGTTGTCTCTAAGTGTTAGCCCTGCGATCAACTGGCCATTGTCCAGGCTGTACCCCGCCTCAGGCCCAAAGTTGCTGGGATAGGCTCCAGTCATTTGTGACTTTGATTTAACAATAAAAAAATGTATAAAATAAACTCTGAAAAGTCAGTCAGTCAAATACATTTAAAGCTTTAAAATGTAATTTACTGCTGACATTTGATTTGTTTGTTTGATTTGACAATTGGTTTAGCATTTATTGATTTAAAATATGAATTGTTGTCAGTCCATGTGTCGAAATGTTCTGTGACTAATTGGCGATTGTTCAGGGTGTCTCATGAAAACGAACAAGTGCTCTAACCTCAATGCCTGTAATTGACCCTCATCTTTGCGACAGGTCAGATTTTACATGTTCTTCATATACGTATCATATACTTCATATACTATACATATACATTTGCACGATATATCCGTGCTAAATCTGTTTTCAGACGTGCTACTGTGATCCAAATAAAGATAAACTGTGAGCGGGTGGAAAAGACATTATGCAATTTCATTACTTAACTTTACAAACCCCAGTGAGGAAGCCAAAAGAAAATTTGTACTCCTCTATTTGACCTAAATCATTTTGTGGTTGCGCAGTTTCCTTGATATAACCTCTAAAATATCGACGTTAAATCTCTTTGCGGGATGGCTGGTTATCTCCTCTGCTCCCTCTTCCTGTAACACAAGCACAAGTTCACCCTTTGGCAGTGGAAACCTCAGGCTTCTCAGAGTGTCAGCTCGTAATATAGCTGCTTAATGAGGGAAGAAATAGTCGTGGTTACCCATTTGGTCCCAGTCCTCGTTCAAAGTGAGTGTGTGTTTGAATCGTATGAGTACAGATTTTGACTCGGATTTTCATTTTTGACAAAACCTATACAGTATAATCATTGCTTTGTGAACAAAATATATGTACTGCTGGATGACAAATACCTGATTTCCTTTGTTTAAGTACTTTTTGTCAATGGTGGTATTTGAACTCACCCTAAAATAGATAAGTAATTATAATAAAATCATTTCTACATTTTTAATATATCTTAACAAATATGTACTGAATAGATGTATAAATTATATATTAGAGTTTAAAAAAACAAAAAAAACAAAGCAACATTTCATCTTAAGATTATAAGACAAATTTAACCAGGGGCTGTTGGTGCATAAAAATGTGTTAATGAAACATGATGTACAGATTTTGTAGCAGTAAATACTGACATTGCCATCACTCTATGGTTTATTATATTTTCAACACTTTGAAAGATTTTGCTATTCAGGTCGTTTTGAAACTAAAGTTGATAATTATCTGTAAAACGGTATTGGGCTTGTTGTGCATTCATCTGTTTAGTGTAAGCAACTCAACGGCGCGCGCCAAAGGCCTGAAGGGAGCTCCCCAGTGACCACTCCCGCTTGTTTATGTTGTCAGCTGGAGTTTTTTAAACCATAAATTCTGTTATGAATGCCATTTTCCTTCCCTGTTTTGCAACATAAGAAAAAAAAAATCTCACCCTCGCCCTAAGCTTTTCGCCTCCTGAGGTTTCGCTGCAGTTTCCTTAAGTAATTTGACAGCTTCACCACATCCAGTTTGGTTTCTGGCCGGTGTCTTGGCTGAGAGCAGCGACAGAGCTTTTTCTGTCTCCTCCTTGTCCTACCCCCCGCTGCAGAGTGCGGTTGCATCTCCAAGGGCCTCCAAAACACATGGCCGCCGTCCCATTGGGGAAAGAAGGACCAAAAAAGAGGGATAACAAGAAAGGGAAACATGGAAAAGAAGTGATAAAAGGCAGCAACTGTAATCCAGAGGAATATATATGGAAGAAAAAAGCAGAACACACTGAGCCCCATGTGTGGTCAGAGTAAACAGGCCAAGAAAAGTCAAAGCTGTCATTCTTCCTTCCAGGTCGTCCTAACATCCTCCCTCCATCCCTCACTTCTCCAGCCCGGGACATAAACACCAAACAAGCAGCGAGTCCAACCCAAAGAAGAAAGGCTTCATTTAGCAATTTGTCCTTGTGTTCCCTGACCTCCACTAACCTGACCTAAGCCTGTGCTTTAGGCTCCACCGCTGGAGCCGGCAGACAACACTCTCAGCAGAAAACACATCTGCGCTTTACTCAGAAAAAATACTTGTATAGAAACATTTCTGTTTAAAAGAACGTTTTAAAAAAAAATTCTACCCATTGTCTTAGAACAAAAAATATTTCTCATCAAATGAACTATAATCACAATTTCAATAAAGGTCTTTTGAACCACACAACAGCATTTAGTATTTAGTAATATTATTATTATTTAATATTTGAGATCACTGATTAGTAGGGCTGCCACAAGATCTTACGAGATCAAAACATTAAAAAGATTTCGAGGTGAAAAGCTCTCTGGTGAAACCTGACTCTGCCAGAACAGAACTGCTCCACAGCACCATCTGAGAGGTCTTCTGCTGTAAACGTTTGCAAAAAGGCAGGTACTTTAAATGAATACATGGAGTTGACAGGCTTTATCACCTCAGTTTTATCCAATCAGAACAGCGGCCATGTTGTTTACGTTTGTAACGGTTAAATACTTCAAACCTAAAGACCTTTCAGAGCTGCCACATTATTGGACCCAATGAGCCAGGGTTCGGACAAGATTGAATTTTGTGAGTTTGTAAACTCACTAATCTCGCGGAAAATCCAGCTACAGCACATAGTCACCTTTTAGGTTTTCCAGTGGAAATAAGCAACAGTGAAAGAGTGAGAGACAAGACACAAACAATATGGAAACAGTGTGAGAAGATAATGTTAACACCAGTTCTGTGCCATAGAACAAGACGTAGAACAACCACAGCTTTCAACCAGCCACGCCTGGAAATAATGTAAAAATCTCATTTTAAACCATATCTCGGGCCTCATCTCGTGGGATTTGTGTCTCGTTACACCCTGCATCACAAAAAATAGTTTTATTTAACACAGAGCACAAATAAAATACTCACCTCATACAAAAGTAGGAACTATGCCCTGTAGGATTTAGCATTTATTCATCTATTGGTAGATTGACAAATTTGTAGATCTGCAGAAGACCAGAAGAGAAAAATTGCAGGAGATAACGGAACCATTCCTTAAGGACTTCATAAAGAACTGTATGAGACACTAAGACATGGACTATTAAACGACATAGTAAGTACTACATTACGCAGATGTTGTTTTAAGTAATGTACTCATAAAATACAAATATGACATAAACGCTAATGTTACTAAAAGCTGTGGTTTCCTCATAAAGTAGACTGCCCTTAGGTAAAAAAAAAAAGCTTCTTGATCTTTGGAATCAACTCACTAAATAATCTGTTACATGTTTTTCTCTGCACATAACTTTGGGTATTAATAACTGCTGATGTACAAACCCGAGGCGTGTGACGTGCAGAGAGTGGAGGGGGAGGTGGGAGGGGGCCAGTAATTTACACCAGGAAGTAATTATGTAAATCCTAAAGCCGGGTCTCGAAGTTTACAGTCCACCCATAAACCCACTGTGATGTCTGGCTGGCAATAAACATTATTTATTTCTTTGTTTATTAATGTAGCTGCTGCTTCCCCCTTACTCCACATTCCATTTAATTTTTTTACTGCACAAACTCCAAAGCTCAGTATTTTATGTTGAAGAGCTAGACTAAAGTTTAAAAGAGGAAAAAAAATAAAAGTGGAGCATGTTAATGTAATTATTTTTATGAAACAAACATGAGCGCTTGATGTGGGTTTGTTACATGTGGTCTGATATGTTTTGTGTTTGGGCAGTGACTTGTGCTGCGTGTTCGAGGTTAAGGCTTGGGTTTCAGTTTCAGGGACTGGGCTCATTTAAGGGCCACGGGACAAAGAAAGTAAAAAATTAAAATTAAAATTAAAATAAAACATATGAGGCTGACCCAACTTTAAAAACACAGCTTCTAGTTTTTAGCTAGCTCAGAAAAACTGCGGAATTATGTTCTTTCAAAGCTGTTTTCATAGTTTGAATAAATGCTCAGTTGTTTTAAAGAAAAGGTCTGGTGTATTTTAATATTTTTTACTTTAGTTTTTGGTGTCAGATTGAAGAACTCTTAAAAAACATAATCCATAAAATGATTTTAGCTAGTGTTTGTGGCTAGCTCTGTCTAGTAAGCAACGCTCTCTGACCATCCAATCATTCATTCATTTTCTTCCACTTAGTTTTGTTAGTAGTCGCAAGTGTCCGAAGCCTATCCCAGCAACTTGGGCCTACTCGGGTTAGTTGCAGGGGCCATCAAATCAAAAGATGTAAAAATGCCAACATTATTGTGCTCCTGCTAGCTGGACCTGGGCACTTGGACTCTAAATCTGATTGGTTAAAGTACAGTTTCATTTAAACTTATTTTAAGCTTCAGGTGCCTACACTGTTGATTTGGTAGGCCTCGAGGCAGATTTAATTCACCAAGGCAACAAACACTGAAATCTGATTGGAGGAAAGCACCAGAGTAAACATACACTGCTGAAAGCAGCGCAACCAAGAGAAAAGCTATAGACTATTGATAAAAAGTTAATTTCCCTTTTTAAGTCAGTCATTACAGTTGCAACATTATACAAAACTATGTAGAATTAGCTTGTAACTGTAAATTGGCAGCTGTTCAGAAACATCAGGTGAGTCCATGGAGGTTGTGCAGCTTGTTTTCACCTGTCAGTGAGGCAGGATTCCTCAGTGACAAGTCTTATCCCATCCTCACAGTAACATCCTCCCCACACGGACTGTTCGAGAATGATTATAACAAGAGACATGATGGTCCCGCTCAAAGACAAGAGCCTGCAGTGATTTATTTTCACTGCCCGTGTTCAGTTCAGGACAGGAAAGATTGAAACATGGATCTTAGTGTGAGGGTAAAAGGGCATTGTCATTCTTGTTAAGTGCTCGATTTAGTCTAGTTTTAGTTCGGAATCAATCCTGGTTTTGGATCAAAAATAAGTCCTTAAGTTTTGGATTTAAGTTTAGTTAAGTCCTGACTCACTCCCAGTTTTATACTTGCGTTTAGACCTGGGTTAGGCCTGGGTTTAGTCCTGTTGTACAGACAATGGCCTTGGTGTGTGTGTGTGTGTGTGTGTGTGTGTGTGTGTGTGTGTGTGTGTGTGTGTGTGTGTGTGTGTGTGTGTGTGTGTGTGTGTGTGTGTGTGTGTGTGTGCTCAGCAGATAGCCTGTGTTTATTTAGTTTGAGGTGACGGCAGGAAGGAAGGCAGTTTAAAGAGCTGTTGGCTCCAGGCACATGGTGATTACGCAATCTGGGCCAACTCCTCTCTCACACACACACATACACACTCACACACACACACACACACACACACACACACACACATGGATAATGCACTCACCTGGCTGAGGAAGCAGACTTCACAAGCACTCACAAGTATGCACGTACATTCAAGGGCCTTTAAACAAACTGAATGGGATTTTGACTGAGTACAATACTTACATAACTGAACAAAGGCACTTATTGTTGACACTGGCTCATGACACGGGTCACTCTGAACACTTTGTCACGAGAAACATGAGGCAAACAAATAATGGCCCATTTATGTTTCCTGCGGATGTTTGTAGGTGCTTTTAAAAAGATTTTGACTGGAGTTGATGGTTATTGTTTGATGCCATAGCTATCAGATACATGCACACACTGTTTTAAGTGTAAAACAAAAACGTGACGTTTGTTGCACAAGTTTAGCCAAACTTAGTTTTTAAAATGCTTTACTCATATATTCAACAGTATTTATTCATGCTCAGACTGAAATGACAGAAACATGAATGCACAGGAACACAGTTAGTAGTTTGTGTATTCTGTTAAACTTAATAAGTGCATGCACAAACACAGCCGTTTTTCATGTAAAGCACATCCACACAACCCTCAGACCATGTGCACGTGCCACTAACATGTCTACCAGGTGCAGTGGCTGCTATTGCATTTTGAGCAGCGCTGAAACCTCCTCACCGTGATTTACAGACCTGAAGGCAGCAGAGACGAGAGAGACTCAAATGGAAATGTGCTGAGAATGACTCATATCAAATGAATACCTGTGACTTTATTTCTCTGAGTGAGCATGGACATGTGTGTGTGTGTTATCAGCGATGGTCAGTGGAGCAGAAAAGACCCCACACGTCGCTCATTAACATATCCTCACCTTTGACCCCCGACTCAAGCCAGGCTGAATGGCTTCCTAATGGAGGCCAGACTCAGAAAACATGTTTGTGTGTGTTCACATGTGCTCGTTACACGTGTCCCTTCCTGAGTTGTATATAAAAGTGACGCAGAAATAAAAGACAAGCAACATTTAGGACCACAAAAGCCTTGTTTTTCCCATGTGTAGTTAATTTCAGAACTCCACTCCATACTATTACACCTCCGGCACATTGTAGAATGGGTTTGAAGAGATGGCACTACTTACATTGCAGTTTAGTAAAGTTCCTGTTTTACAGTCCTTGTTTTATCATTTCAAAAATACTGCATTTATTGTTGATTCACTGCTGACATAAAAGTGGGAGTCGCCACAAATGCAGGAAGTCCATGTTGAGTTTAGAAAGCTGGGAAACTACTAGAAACAATATCTGTGTTACACTCTTTAAGTCACATCCCACCTGCACAGGGGTGTTATTCATCTTCTTCCACTTAGTCCCTTTAGGGGGGTCACAGGTGACTGGAACCTACTGTATCTCCAGCAGCTTTGGGCCTGAGGCATTGCACAGCTTGGACAATGGCCAGCTGGTCCAGGGGTCACACTTAGAGCTATACACAAACTGACAACCATTCACTCTCGCATTCATTCACTAGGGGCAATTTTAGATTCACCAAATAATCTACACATGTCTTTGGACGGTGGGAGGAAGTATTTCAAAAGCTGGATGACCACGAGGCCCACACAACCTCCAGAGGAAACCCAAGCCAAATTGGGGGTTACGTTTCCAAATTGTGCTGTACCAACTGTAATGTACCACGTGTTGGGAACACGGCTAAAGGCATGGAAAACACAGAAAGTGGAGAAGAAGTTTACGCAGCTACTTTTGTAAAGACTGCTCTATTTAAAGACAACGAAGCCTCTCTACATATGTGTATTCAAGTTTAGCTGCAGTAGGCCTGTGTGTGTGCGCACATGTATGAGCGTGTGTTAAAATTAATAAATACACACAATTGAAGGCTTCCTGTTGTTTGGTGGTTGACGCCAGAGGAAGTTATTTTGTGGTACACTGATAATTTTGGTCAGAACACCGGGCTATAAATACTGTCAGCGCTACACACTCTCCATACGCACTAACCCTATCCCCTGACTGCAGGAAAACAAGAACAAAATAACTATGCAGGGAGTTGTTTTTAGACTTTTTACAGTGGCCATCGCTCCACTCTGCTGTGGTGGCAGGTTCGTTGTAAGGAACAGGCTTTGTGTGGGTGTGTCCCAGAAATATGCATGTTACAGATGCACAGTTTGCAAACACAAGCACATTTCATTGTAGGTTTTGGGGGTCTGCAAGTGACTTGGCAAGTGTTTTAAGTTTGTCAGAACGCAGGCAAGTTTGAAATGTTATTTTAAAAAAGTGCATTGTTGGTTTATATAAGTTCAGAGCTTTGTGTAAAGTAGCACACTCAAGGATACGCGGCCAATAAAATCAGCAAATAATTAGTAACATGACGCAGACTATTCGGAAAAATGTTAAAAATGCATGGACAACATGTTTATTTCTTCATAGTTGATGTTTTACAGTAATGTGGATTTGGCTTTGCGCTGCTTTTATTTAAAGTTTATTTACAAAAATGAACCTCAGATAAGTAATTATAAGAGACAAAAACACACACTACAGGACTTGTTTCACGTTCGCACTAAACTGGCGCTCAAAGATGCATGTGGTCACTGCACAAGGCAAACCAGGAAATTCTTTCAAGGGCATGTTAATATTCCAGATGCTTTTGGATATAAACAAGTTTCCAAATCGGACAGCGGAAATTTGATTTGAACGCAGCTCTGCGTGGCGATACAGAGATGTTTATCTGGCTGCCTATCTCTGTGGCCGGATGGCTGAGTGGCCACTTAGTGTTTACCTATGATAAGGACTTTCTGTTTGACTACCAGTTAGACTGCAGTCAACAGAGAGGCCACAGTGGGGAACGGAGCTGTACAGAAACCTAATTGTTGCTCTGGTTGATCCAGCCCAGTCAGAGCGAGGGGATTTACACTTAACACCTAGGTCAAACACGAGTGGATAATCATGTCCACTATGTGATTTGTTTTATCATCATTTGGAGCAGGATGGGAGTGGAGTTTACTTTGCAGCTCTAGTGAGTCGTTTAGAAAAAATTGGCTTAAGTGTCCTAAGGTCTGGTTATTTAACACAAAAGCCTCTCTTATAAACACTGTGTTTTATGGTTGAATCTTACATTTCCAACTTCCATTAAGTTCATTTATATTTTAAATCATTAAATGTAGTTCAACTTTCTCAACAACATTTTACATAACGTGAGCTTACGTGATGACCAATAACAATACACAAAATGAGACAAGAGATTAAAGCTGCAGTATTAAGTTAGAAGCCAATCTTTTATATTCCTCACACTACTTTATCTTTAATACTACAATGTAGGTTGACCAGCAATCACAATTCTTTATCTTTTCAACACAAAGAATATGTCTGTGGAGTCGAGTTACAGTTCTGTCCAAACAAAATGGGCACCTGTTAATACAGAACTTAACATAATAGAGCCTCTTGACTTTACAGGTATCCCTCTGCCACACAGGTGCATTAACCAATTAGATCCAGAGTAACACTGCTAAAAATTTAACAGCAGTGATTCGAGGTATGTGGCACGTAGGCGATACAATTGTCCAAATCAGTGTTAGCCGCTGTTAGCTCACTAAACGTTACATAAAATGAAACATAAGCAAGTGAAGGATTATGTTAACGCTGTAGCATTTGTCATGACGCAGCAAAATTTAAACAAATGAATACATTCTGGGACGTGTTACTGGGCACAGTCACATGACCATTATACTTTAAAAGTTAACAGGGATAACCTTAACATTTTTGTGTAATGACAAGAATATGCAGGAGTAAGTTAAGTGATGTGCTTATATTGTCAGAAGTAACTCCAAGAGCTGTAATAATTTACATTGTTTTGTTTTTTTAGAAATAAGTTTATTGCACAAAGCTGTATATTTTTCCTCATTTCCTCTGACATTAACAAATGGTAGTTGTAACTGACAAGTGTTTGAGTGCAACATCGGTATCGTTCCTCTCAATCAACCCTGTTGTCCCGGGACTGTATCCCCCGGCAACATCGGAACTCTCTGTTTACTCATCCCATAATAAGGCTCATTCAGCTGAGGACATCTTGATTAGGTCTGCTAAACGTCTGGATCTCATTTCCCATGGAGGATGGGACAGGCGTGAGGAAGGAGGAGAAAATGACAATCACTTATGTTTACTCTCGGAGCTGACGGAGGATTTTAAAGGTGTAGTCGGCCCAGTTTTGTAACAGTCCTGGAGTTCAGGCAATATACTGTAAAAGGGTGATACAATACTTCCTCCAGTGAATATGTTGGTTAGGGCAATGACCAAGTATTTTGGAGGCTGTAAAATCCAAAGGTCATGCACTGGAAAATGTAAAGAGACTTTTAAATTACAAAAGCCTTAGTCTAAATGAAATCACAATAAAGTTTCACTCTTTTAGTTAAGCTAACATATTGGGATAAATTGGTTTAAAGTCGAGCTACTATTGCATGTGCATAAACAGCTTAGTCGGACTGGAGTTGGACTGGCCATGAAATCTGCAAAGCGCCACCAATAAAGAAAACAAATGAGGAAAAAAATGGTTTTAGTCAGTCTTAGTCTTAAAAACAACAAACACTGACCAATTAATTACAAGGAATGAGCTGTTCATGGAAACTAACTCATACCAGTCTTTTGACTATGTATGTATCCTGACATATGTGTATTTGTGTATAAGTCTGCTATAACACAATTTTCATTAAAGTTTTTTATCTTTTTTTCCGTGGCTTCAAAACTCTATAAAGCTATATGTGCATATTTGTTTGTATCTTATTTGCTCAACAGAAAGTGGTATGTGGCTAATAACCGGTGCTGATAACCTTATGATTACTCTGGAAAAGTAAAGCATACAAAAGTACATCGAGCTCCAATGTGTTTGCGTTCCCGTTTGGATATCCTTGACAGCATTTGTGAACAAAAACATGCACCAAGTAATTAGCACAAGGTTTTCCGAATTCCCATCCAACTTTGTGATCAAATATTTCTTTTAATTTGGGATTAAACATTTTTCACTTTATGACAAGTCCTGTTTACGGAGCAAATGTTAGGAAATGATACACCTCAAATCCAAACATAATCTAAACCTAAATAGAAGCTTTCATACTTTTTGCACGATCCCTGTTGAATATATTACCTGTTTGCAGTTTTCCTAATAAAAGTAATACTTAATGGGCAGCAATAATGGCTAATGATGGACACATGCTCTACAGTGAGTGAGCTGTTTATGTTACTGTGCAGAGTTCATGTTCAGATAAGAGACAGCAGAGTCAACAGTCCGGTAGATAGCCCGCAGATAGACTGTTCCCCTGCTTCCGCTGCCCTATGTTTACCTAATGATGTGTGTGCGGCATAGACACTTGAGGTTGTGTGCGCGTTTTCCCATAGCTTTCAATCTGCCACAACATAACTATAAACTCACACGGCATGTAAAGGTAAATTTATCAGGGGTTTTGTTTTAGGCAGAAAATCTAAAAAAAACAATGGGTTAAATTGACTTTGGGATACAAAGCTAATAGAGGTCAAGCTAATGTAAACCAGAAAAAAAAAACACTTTCACAGTGAACATGGGGAAACATTTATGCAACAAATCAAACAAACCACATCCGAGGGAAAGGTGGAGATAAGAATGAGAGCAAGCACAAACACCTGCGTGATTTAGACACATGGCCGACATACCTGGATAACACTGTGAGTGTACCAGAGAGAGCACACAGATGACTCATGACTGCGACCTTTGTGTCATTGATCATATTCACATCTGTCATGCCTTTGAACTCGACCCTCGCTGTATCTCGACACGTCAAGTCCTTTGGTAATTTGTGCAAAGCAAGCAGCAGTTGAAAGGAGTACAGTAAAATAGACTTTGTATGAGCTTTGTGGTGCATTGAGAGGCTATGGTTATGTTCAAAATATTATCTGTGAAAAACACACACTTTTGCTGTTTGAACATCTTTCTTGTCTCTGAGAGATGGGTCTGGAATTTCTTCTCTTCACAGCTATTTTCACTAAAATGTGATCGGCTTTATGCAGTGCTTTGTCTGAGTGATTAAATGTTGTGCATATAGTAGTCCCTATTACACTACCTTTGGAAAAGTGCTCCCCCCAACATGGCTGCCCTTTTAGTGAATTTGACTTTACTTAAAGGAGCATTACGGAAGATCCAGAGTTTTTGTGCTGGTGTGCCACCTCTGGCGTTAGCGGTACTGCATCCAGTGTCACGAGCGTTCACTGTGCGCACCAAAGAAGAATCTGACGGTTTCGAGTGCGCTGAAGCCTGTCTCCTCCTTGTGTTCGCAGGATTAATTTTCAACTGTGGCGCTAGCGTTGCTTCGTTTACTCATGACAGTAAATCAGGAAGTGAGAACCAAGTAAACTAGCACGTGCATTACGTCACGTCTACTGAAACAGCACGGGAGTTTCATTTAATTGACTGTACAGACTTACAAAGGCAACCGCATCATTCTGCACATCAGGCTGTTGCTGATGCATGTATGAAAATGTTATTTGAACCATAGAAACGTCTGTAATGTACCTTTACACATAGTAAACTGGCCTTGTGTTTTCTTACTTCAACCATGTTTGCTGGTGTGTTGTTTGCGTAGCCTACATTTAATTTGATGTGTCATTTCATATATGGTGATATTATATTCATAATGACAGTGGGTCCACGACAAAGAGTTGGTATTAACAATAACAAATATTGTCTTTGAACACAACTGTATATATTCATAGAGCAGTCTGAATCTGACTGGAGCGATTGAGTGTACCTCAGAATTAAACTAAACTGTGGAAACAAACAGTGCACTTTCCATTCTGCAGAGTGTAGTCTCTGAGAGCACTGAGGAGGAGTCACGCATCAGCGCAGGAAATTGGGAATGTGAAACATGCCAGATTAGAGTAGAACTCTGCAGGCTGGAGACAAGCTTAATGGCTTCAACCATGGGAAAAACACAGCAGCACACACGTGCATACATACAAAATGGAGCAAGGAAAACCAGAAAACCACCTGCTTCTTACCACAAGCTGTAAGTCAGACGGTTTTTAGTCAGGCAGTAAAACAAACATCACTCTGGTCAGCAACAAGCAGACGCTAAATGTAGCCAGCAGCAGTTTGTCATGATTAGTGAAATGTGCAGTAGGTTATGACGGAAAAAAATAAGCTGAGAATTGTAATAATCAGCCACTAAACTTGTATAATCTCTCACAACAGTGTAGTTTTGTTCTGTTGTTTTTTTTTTTACACCATGCATTGTCTTTTGCAAACACTTAATTTCTCATAGCAATAAAAATCCCAAATCAAAAATATAACGACACTGCTCAACGTTTTGACATATGAGCTCTTTTTATATTTCACTGCAGCTTCAACAGTTGTGCGCATACGTGAGCTAAACGCTGGTCAGCCTGTCAGGTGGCCAGCAACCGCCCACACATCCACGCACATCGAGTCAGGACAGGACAAGAGCCTAGAGGAAGCAGTCATTACGCAGGAAGCCAGGGCGTCTTAAAGCCATTATGTGCCCCTCAGAGGGAGCCAGTCGGAGGCAACACGGCTGACTGGAGCGCTTCAAAAGCAGGAAGGATCCCAGCCTCCAGCCCCAGCAGCTTGGAGCATGTTCAAGGGGAAGTGAGGAGTTCAGGGGGTGAGGCCGGGGTGAGGGGGCAGGGCACGGAGCAGATAAACCCGGTTCTGAATAGAAGGGGATGATTTTATATGGCTTGTTGTTAGCAGGATGGTGGTTGTAAAGTGGTGAGGTGAATGGCTCGAGTTCCCTCTGAAGGATAAGGTCACTGAGAGTACAAAAAAAAACATACTTTAAGGCTCCAGCGCTGTCTATGCGAGCTTAAGTTTAAGAATGTAACGGGTTTTGTATCTGCTAACAGAATAGTGTGGACCGTATTTAACAATTGTGGCTATTCTTTCAACAGATTTAAGAGACTGATGAAAAAAGTAGAGCATATTGTTGATTATACAAGACTTTACAATATACTTTAAAGACACTGGATTCAGTTTGAACCCTAAACTCACCACCAGGACAGCAAACACAAACTGAGATGATGTCACTTATTATAAAAACCTGTCTTAGTGGTGATTAGACAACATTACTTTCTCTTGTGAATAAATATAGCTTGGTTGAAATAGCTTTTATTGTCATGATCCTTTCAGTTTTTTAAGAAATGTAAGATTAATGGTTTAAATGGCTAACATTGAGAGAAAGAGAGACAAATGAGAAAGCTGGGGTAATATCAATAAAGAAAAAAAGAAACACAAGCAAAACTTTGAATTAATTGGTCACCGGTGTAAAAGTGAACTTGTAAATTAGACTTTAGAGTTGTCTCGCTTTGCTCTCAGTCCCTAAAAGTCCACTTTCTAACTATCCCAACATTCTCCTTCGTTCCCAGTCCACTCTGTTCCCTTATGTTTCCATTCCTTCCTCTCCTTCCCTTCTCCGTCCTTATGTCTGCAGCACCTGTGCCCCTGCGGTTAAAGAGGCGAGGGGGGTTTCCGGAGAAGAGGAAACCCCCGGGGGCGAGCCGTGGCACTTCGCAGATGGTTCACAAATTACACCTTACCTTTCCGCTTCCTTCTTTTCCTCGTGCGGTGACATCTCGCATCTGTCGGCAGCAGCTCGGCCATGTCCACTCATAATCGGCTTTTTATCCCTCTTTTCAATGTTTATTTTTAAAACCTAGAAAGAAAAAGAACAAATAACAATAAATGTGTCCAAATGAAAATGTAGCAACGTGAGATACCAGTGTGTTTTTGTTTATCATAAGAACAAGACTTTATTTGGGAAAATATTGTCATTGTATTTTTTTTAATATTGCTTTATTTTCACGTAACAGCTCAAGGGCAAAATGAGACAACACACAGACAAACTACGATTCAATAGGAGACTGTTCACATTTGTGACAACCTTTAACCTGTCTTTAAGGCCTTTTCACATCTGCACTGTTTGGTTTGGACTTCTGGACAAACTGAACAAAGGTCCCATTTGTTTGTAGTGTTAAAGCGGGATTGTTGATGGTTTGGACTTTTGGACCAAATGCAGGAAGTCACAATTAAACACATGAAGAAGTGAACAGAGGAAGGAAACAGGCAAAAGTGATATTACATGTTTCATATTTTGGTATGGCTCTATGTTTCTTGCTACTCCACGACAGATGCCTCCTGTGAAGCCGACTGTTTCCTAAAGAGCGTTACAGGGATTTTAAACATGTGCAGTTGAAGTTTCAGCTGGTTGTTTTAACTCTATATTAATAATAACATGTCTTTATAGGCTTTATTTCAGTCTGATTATAGTATTTCTGAAGTTCAACAGTAAAATGACCCTCTGCAGAGACACATTCACCACAGTAAAGGCCGGCTACAGGAGGCACGCCCCCCGTTGTCATGACGACAGTGAACACAGCATCAGGGAAAGTCAGATAGTCTGCTTTTAAAAACTGTCGAGTGAAACTGAAAGTTACAGAACAAATACTGCGTAACAATTTCTGAGTTCTTAGTGCGGCCCTAACTGTCTTGTCATTTAGAAGTAACTAGTACAAAGCATTTTATTGTGTATTATTTTATACCTATTTTATACAAGAAAATTTGATGGATCAATTTGTTGATTGTTACAGATTAATATGCCTAGTCCCTAAAATAATCAAAACAAAACAAAACAATCAGCAGACTGTAGTGTTTACCTCCACCTTTTTGAAAGCAGACCACAACAATGGAATTAACGACTTAGGACTTATTAAAGTGTTATGATACAGTGCCTTTTTGGCATTAGAAACATATCATACTGCCCAAGTGGACATGAGCTCACGTAGGGGCTAAAACAGTTCCTTAGTGACCATCCAAAAACCTCTAAAACCTAATACAGAGATGGAGGTGTTCGTTTTAGCCATAAATAGTACCTTATCCAACGTTTTCATTTGATCATTTGGGTTATTTCTTTATTCATAAAAAAAAAATCCAGGTGAAAATAAATGCTGTCAGCTCATAAAAGGAGCTCGAACACACACCTAAAACATAATCAACCTTAGTCACTAAATGGTTTTACAAGTGACACACAATACAAGTACAAAGACACAAACGCACCAAACACTTTAAGGCATCGTGTAATGTGCCTGTTTGCAATCAATCATCATAAAGGCTTGTGAGTAATTACAGGCCTCCACTTGCTTACAACTTTTATCTCACAACCAAATCTCTGTACTCATATTGGGTTTCACTTTTCAGAAACACAATCACCTTAATTCAGTCGTGTTCCTTTAAACGTAGACAAATTCGAAGCATAAAAAGTGCCCAAAGTTAAATTTACTGTTGGTTTTAATAGGCCTGGATAAGGTTGCATTACGGAGGTTACTCGGGTTACAGGGGAGTTAATTGAAACCAGAAAAGGCCTGTCAATGTTTATCTTAACTGTGGAATAAAAAGTAATGAGTGCCATGTTGTCATTTTGTTCCATAAAACTGAAGCAGCGTCCTGTAGAAATGCACCAAATACAATTATCTGCATAAAGCCAAACGAGGAGCTCTTTTGCACTTGATCATAAATTATACTGATATTAAGTAACAAGTTAAACAGAATCATTCTTTTTTTATGAATTGTTAGATGAGCATGTGAACAATGACCCGCTCTGGGCTTTTCCTGCTGAAGCTGCCTCCAAAAGTTTAATTTCCAGCGAGGTCTTTAAAACGGTTTCTGTTGGACTGGAAAGTGAAAGTGTTGAAATGAGTCGGGAGGTAGAATAATAAAAGCGTCTGATAGAAAAGCCACTCATGGGAACGATAAAACGCAGCACTAATCGTGATTCATTGGGCTCTGATATATGACGCACACGACACACAAGCTGCAAATAAGCACTTCCCCGAGTCTGGGAAGTGCTTATTTAGGAAATGGTGTGCATTTATACAGCGCTTTTTTTGCACCCTTCTCGAGCTCCCAAAACACTTTACAACATGCTTCAGTTCACACACATTCACACCTGGGGCAGACCTCTCCGACCACCAGCTCACCTCTACAGTCACACACATTCATACACCAGTGTCACAGACGCTGGAGGCAGGGTGGGTTAAGTGTCTTGCCCAAGGACACAACGGCAGTATGAACTGGCGACAGCACGAATCAGACCTTCCGGTTATAGGACGACCGCTCTGCCACCTGAGCCACTGCGCCCCTGGAGTCACATGGAGTCACATGACATGCCTCAGTGCAGTTAGCGTCCTGGAGCATTGGACTGAACTGGAAAAGAGAAGGCTGCAGAAGAATTTGCAGACAAAATAGTGTATTACAAAATATTGAAAGTGCTTGAGTGTATATTAAGTAACATTGAGATAAAAAAACTATACCAAAATATCCATGTTTTGTGAGATAAGGTGGTATCTTGACAACATGGAGACACTTTGTTTCTTAAAGCGAGCTGTGATTGGCCAAAGCCTCCGTTCCGGATTGAAAATTTATTAAAATACTTAATAATAAAGCCTAGATGGCGTTTTATGGTGTAATTTTTTTCACTAATGATTCCTGTTACAATATGCTGTTACGTGATTAAACAGCTCTTTTTTAACATGTATTAAAAATTGCAAACTCCCCATTAAGGTTCAGCGGGTGGTTTCATATTTTGAATAAATATCACATTACTCAGAGTCAGGTTTTCATAGTTTCATTTCATATTGACTTCTTTCTTTATTACAAGAGGCCCTGGTTTGTTTTTCTGTATCTAGCATGCCAATATGCAGATTTTATTTCCCCTCTGATTCATGATTGTTTGGCAGAAATGTTAATGTCACATTGATTTGATGATGACAGGGTTTAACACAAAGTCAGTTTTTAGGTCAATGGTATTTTCACAACTAGACCAGGTTGTAGTCAACAAAAACATTGGTCTGATTATAAGAAAACAAACAATTTACCTTTCATGGAAGACCAAATAAAAATTTTTGGACTAGGTTGTAGCAATGATAAAAATATGGCTGTCTTCCACCCATTAATCCCCCATTCACCGATATTGTCCTTACCACAGGGCAATAAAATGGCGGTTACATCCAGGATTTTCGGCTTTTACTGCATAGTTACTGCAAGAGTTTTCAGATAACACAGAGTTGACACAGTTGTCATGTAGTAAAAACTAAGCTCTAGAGACCGGAGCAATCTTTTGTACCAGGCTGTAAACATGATTTTTACACTTGTAAAGTTGGTATTGGATTTCTCCTTATATTTCAGCTTTTGGAGCCTGCCCTCTGGTGGACAGAGGTATATTGCTGTATGGCGGCGCCTTTACTCGAGGCCATTATAAGGGGATTCATGAGAGAGGCTTGAGTTGTAGTCATGTTTTGAATTTCATTGTTAGGAACACATTTTTAATTTTTAGTCACCCTTTATGTGAAATATTAAAATGTATTCATATGTAGACTTATATACTGCAGCGTTAAAGCAGACATATTGGAGATACATGTTTAGAGGGATATTTGATAAAATGGTCCAAAACAGTCACTTCTGCAGACGTCACTTTTTTTAATGAAGTTGGTGCATTACCTGCTGTTTGCTGATGTCTAATGACCAACACTCACCCACCTTGTGTCATAATTCCGTGCTTCCTCTTCTTCTTCCTCTTCTTCCTCCTCTTCTTCCATCGCAGCGTGAAAGCACAAGGTCCTGTGCACCCATTAGTCAAGCAATGGAATAATAATGACTGCACCTCGCCAGGTTAGACCCCCTCACACTCCGCCCCCGTCACAACTGCTACTGCTACATTTCCGGGAGGTATCTCAGTCATAAAAAATGTATTCCCTTGTACTTTAACACATCTTACCTTTCACTTTTAAGAACTTTGCACAGGTTGTACTTAACTATTCTTGTGACAAATGGTCCATACTTTAATGTAATGTTGTGTACTGCTGCACAAACAAAGCAATAACTGAAAATACTCAAGCTCAAACTCACAAACCAGTCTTGGTTTCGAGCTAAAAAAGTGTTTCCCTTTCTCCTGCTGAGCTTCACAGAGTCTGGCTCTTTGGTTTATCCTGCAGAAGAAAGTCATTAATCTGCATTCACTATGATTAAAGATGTTTTTACTTCTAATAAGGAAAAATATTTGAACAAAACATGGACGCTTTAACACTCGCAACACTAAATGCAGGGTAAAAGCAGTCTTGGGAGTTATCTGCACCAACATCCTGTCTCAGTCAACCTTGTGCCCCATGTATGCTCCTCCAGCGACACAGCAAAGAGACCCACTGTCTTACACAGAGACAAAATAATTAATGAAGCAGAGGAAAGCCTTTGCAATATGTTTTCCCCATTGTAAATTTGTACATAAATTGTTAATTGAACTTGCCCAGGTTGTAAAATACTTTTAAAAGTTTCTTTTGCAGTATATGTGAACTGTCATCACATGTGCATTTGCCCATCGTGGGATCAAAAAAGTCTACGCAAACTAATCTTAAGCTACAGATGAAATTGAAAGTAACAAGCACACAGCTGATATGTATGTGGTTTATTCTACACAAACTATTCTGTTTTTTATGTTGCGCGACTAATACTGTATGTCATATATTTTCTTCTCTGTTACTTCTTCACATTACAGGATAAAAAAAGGACTCCTTCACAGCCCCCAGACACTGTAGCATCAGCAACACATTGGTTTATTTTCAAAGTAAAAGTGGCAGAGGTAAAGTAGGGCGAGCACACAGTGGACCAGAAAGAAGTCCTCCAAAGCTACTGCAGTGGAGTGACAATGAGAGAGGAGCGAGTATGAGTCATACACAAGCCCCTCCCTCCCTCTTTCTCATTGAATCTGTCTTTTCTAGCCCCCTCCGAACCCCCCACCCCATCACCCACCATCCAACCGACCAACCAAAGCAATGTAGCCCCGGTTACGTCGATCCTGACTCATTCATTCAGTCGCCACAGTGCCTACTTTTGTTATCCAGATGAAATCATGCTATTTAAGTAACCATCACAGCTCTCATTGTGATGCTCTGACATAATTTAGCACTCCTGCCTGGAGCCTCATTCATAAAAACGCTGCTATCTCTGAGCATGTGCAGAGGACATTCACTTGCACATGCCTTATTTGGTGAATGGCTTGTGTGTGTGTGGCAGTTTATGGTCCACTCTTATTCATTTATCATCTTTTTATTTTTCACATTTTTTTCTCTATCTAACATCCAGCGTCTAGCTCCATGTGCAGAACTCATCTTCCTTTTGCTTTCTCTCTGGTTAGCTCATCTCTAGGCAGTCAGCTTTGCAGGCAGCTAATTATAGGCCATGCTGTGGAGTGCAGGGCCGGATGTGACAGCATGCTGTGTGAGTGTTTTGTGTATTTCCTTCCACTGTATGCATTTACTTCAAACACATACGTAGGTCACCCATGTCTAAATATAGGTGGCATCCATAGTCTACGTTTACCACCCTTAAAACCCAAAGTGGTGTTATTTCCCTGATGTTTTTTTTTTTTTTCTAAATGTTCAGGAGCGTATTACATCACGAAGGGTTCTAGCAGATAGATATTGTTACAGAAGTGGACGAGCCACCAGCAGCGGGATATCCAATCCCAGCCCCTCCTACACTGTACTGCAGCTCTGACTCATACAAGGTGGAGGCAGAGACAACCGGCTCTGATGACTGGCAATATGCACACGAACACACACAAAGGCTCCAAACCTATCAGCAGACAATATAGTCTCTTACATTTACTGTACACTGTGACTTCTGTGTTCAGCTCTGGCGCCCACCATTTTAAAGTATCTGAGATGTTCAACACAAAAGAAAAAGAAAAAGATCTAAAGTCTGATGAGCTCAAGTCATTCCTATCCGTCATGTCATTGGAATAATCCTCCTGTAATGGTTTGTATGTATCCGCTACAAAAAGCATTTCAAACTCAGTTGTTAAGGCATTTTAAAAAGCAAGTAACCATAGCAACAGAGATGTGTTGTTTCATTATGCTGCCGTTTAACACTCACTGGTTATAGACCTGATCGTGGGTTAAATTTTGAGTGTCAGTATTGACTTACAACTGAGAATATAATTATTATTCTTATATTATTTTTTTTATTATTAAGTTAATGTGACATATTCGGCTCTTATTGTTGTTTTAATGAAACAGAATAATGTGTGAAATTTGTTTAGTCCTGGTTAAGGCTAGGTTTAGTACTTCCTGGATGAAATCCCTATTTGGACTTTGTTTAGCCCAAGGTTTAAACCTGTGTTAGTCCTGGATTTGTCCTTATTAAGTCCTAATATGACTTGGTTTCAGTTGAAGTTAAGTGTAGCCCGCTTTAACCCTATAGGTTTGAACAGGTCCTCATTTAGGCAAATGTTTAGTCCTGGTCTATGCTTATCCCACAGGATAGACCTGGGTTTGGTCTGAATTAGTCCAAGATTAGTACTGTTTGAGTCCTGGTTTGTCAGGGGTTTACACCAAGTTTATTTTTGAAGTAGCCCTTGTTTAGTTCTAGTTTTGATGTGGTTTTGTTTTTTGGTTGAGGCTTGCTTGAATTCTTGTTTAATCTTGATTTTAACCGTGTTTCTCGTCTTGGGTACATTAGAGTGCTGGTTTAGTAACTAATTACCTAAGACAAGGTCACATATCATTCATTTGTTTTAAATCAAAAACAACACTCAATCCATAATCTTAGTCAAATTTGTGAAATGTAACAGATCGGAAAGCATTGGTTTTATCTGTCTCCTATAAAGATTCAGTGCATCGCCTACTTCCTGTCGAGAAGGCGGTCTAACTCGGCCGAGAATGTGCACACAGATTTCTGAATGAATCAAACAAGGCTGCCTCCTTCATACATTACGCACCAACACACAATGGCAGCGCCTTCACACGTAAGGGATGAGATCAGCAGTCAATGTGTATCCGCTCGATGCCATGGGAACCCCTCCTCACTCCCCCCTCCCTCCCACATCTATCACTCGCTCTTTCCTCTTCCTCTGCTCTGCGTCTGCTTCATGACTTCCTGTGTCCTCCCCTCCCCCCACCGCAATAAAGAAACCCAGAGAGGCCTGTTCATTCATGCATCCGAGCCAGTCAGCTGAGCGAGGAGAGAGGAAGGAAGGAAATAGGAAAGGGAAAGAGGAATAGGTCACCTGCATCAGCATCGTTTTGCTCATTTAGGAAACACGTTGATTGGTCAAGTTATGATGTTTAATGTAAATTAGGAGCGTTTTGTCTGGCGTATCTTTTTATTATCACTACTGTTTTATATTTTAGGTTACCCCAAGGTTAAGGCAATATGGGTAAGCTTCAGATGCATGTTGCTCAGGTGTTTACATGGCAATGGTCCTGGTAGCCTCCTAATTTGTTTTTCTATTCTGCCTGGTCTCTGAGGATTTAAGACAAAGTTTCAAAGGGCAGAAGCAAGGGATGCAGAATAAACTGGATTGGATAAACATACTTGTATAAGAGAAATGAGGAATTGGATAAATGGGATTTCTACCTGTGGAAACATTTTACAGATGCTTTACCCATTTTACTGAACAAAGTGGATGGTAGCTAAGCAGGCTAACTTTTTGGGGGCTTGAAATGCAAACTGAAAACATGTGGGGAAAAAAGTTAGATTACCCTTTATAATTCCATGTGGGGAAATTCAGTCTGCATTTAAGCCATCCAGTGGAGCAGTGGGCAGCTGCAGTAATTAGTCATGTCATGTTACTAACCGGAGACTACATGATTTTTGATGTTGGTGGGGGAAACTTGAGCATGTTGGAAAAAACCAACCCAAGCACGAGGAGACCATGCATATTTAAAAGTTAGGATCTTCTTGCTATACAACAGTGCTAACTACATTGCCACCATGCTGCCAATAGTACACCAATATAGAAACATTAGCATTTGATGCAGTGCTCCAACAAGCATGTGTCAGTGGGGGTGTTCACATTGCTGAAAAAATAAAACCTGATTTTTCGAAAAGCTGACCACAGCCGTGACTGCTTTTTAAAAACACAATGGATAAACTTCTATTTTAATGAAATTTATATCAATGTAAAATTTCTCTATTCAATCTTTTTAGAGCAGGTGCAGCATGTTTTTCCACTTCATTTTGAGTTATTTCTGGTTTTAAAAGACTTTCTGGTTTACAATAGCTGTCTTTTAAGTCTGTATATATTTTACATGACTACTGTGCAGAATGTTCTTCAGCTCACTATGGCCAATTTTCCTTTTGGGGGCAATAAAGTCAATTTAAGCAAAAGAAAAGGGGGGAAGATATTGGATGGAAAAGCAAAAGCAAGGACAAAACAGACCAGGCTTCTTTGCTTCTCCATCCACAAGCCCTCCCCATCCTGACAGTATGAGTCACAGACAGACCAGTTCCCTTGATGCACTGCGGAAACGTAATGTGACGTAGCCTCTATCCCCCCCCCCCCCCTTTCCCCTCCTCCATCCGTCCATTCATTCATCCGTCGCTCAGTCCCATTCATTCATCTGTCCTCCTGTCATATGGACCGAGAAGTCTCCATTCACAAAAAAAAAAAAGTCTGGCGAGGCGAGAGAGACGGCAGGTGGATTCACAGCGGCAGAATGAACACAGATGAACGGTGCCTGCTGTGGGCAACACTGTGTCTGTCGCACCGCTCATGTATCAGCACCAGGAGGAAAGACAAGATGTTTGTGTGCTTTATTCAGAATATACAGTATGTGCCACTTGGATATGGATTATGGATGAAAAATTATTTATGAAAAACAATACAATATAAAACAGTCAGAACCATGGCACAAAATGAATGTTCTATTCAGTTACGTTTTGATTAAGAAGCCATAGTTAGTAAAATCATGGACCAAAAGTGAGGGCTGTCTCCTTTTGGCATTCATTGTCCTTTTTTTAACTTCCTATCAATTTCCAGAAAGTAGGTTAATAAACTACAGCTCTTTTAAACATTTTTGCAAGGACTCAACGTCATATTAACTAACATCGGGGACAATTTGACAACCTGAGGCTAGGTTTAAAGACATTCAAAGCTGCTATTTGAATATGATTAAATACAGTAGAAGACTTTCTCCAGCTAACATGCTACTTTACTGACTGTTAGCATCACTAGCTACATAATCACTACACTGTTCAATAACATTTAATGACATAGTAATTAACTCAACTATGTAGCTTGGGAATACTTAAAGGAGCATTACAGAAGGTCCAGAGTTTTTGTACTAGTGTGCCACCTCTGGTGTTAGCGGTACTGCATCCAGTGTGGTGCATGTTCACAGTGCACACGCCTGTACGAGCTCAAAAGAACAACAACCACAAAAAAATCTGCAGGGTTCGAGTGCGCTGAAAGCCTGTCTCGTCCCTGTGTTTGCAGGATTTATTTTTAACTTTGCCACTAGCGTTGCTTAGTTTACATACATTTATTCGATTGTACAGGCAGAGGCAACCACACCGAATTTAGATTCTGCACATCAGGCTGTTTCTTAAGCATGTATGTGTTTAAAATGTTTTTATTTAAATCATTGAAACTTACGTAATGCACCTTTAACGTCTGGTGTACCACAAACGGCAGCACAATTGGAGATTAACCACATTAGCCCAAAACCCAAAGCTCATTTATGTTTTGTCTTAAAGAAATGGCAGAAGCAGGTGACTTCACACTCACTTACTCACAAACCATGCTATTTCAATCCAATGTCTCGGCATCAGACACTCTTCCAGGTAAAAACAGAAACCCTACATCAGTCTTGTGCTTCATGACATCCAGAAACATCCGGCGGATTGAGCCGGTCAGCAGTCTGAGATACAGTACAAGCAGTAAAGTGAGAAACACGACTCAATTTTCATATCACAGACAAAATAATACTACACAGCAAGAAAATACAGGGACTATGTGAGAATATGTGATGACATTACATTACTGTGGAAGGGCATAGAGTGAAATAAATGTAAGGAGAATAAAAAATAAAAAAAAGTCCAAATGGTATGTGATGAATGCACACTGCTTATAGCTCTGGATAGAACGTTTTTTAGTTTTTTTTAAATGAATGAATGTGTGGCATACGACTTACAGTATGATTCACCACAACAAAGTGTTTGGGAGTGGAGGGGGGCTGATGATGTCATTGGAAGTGTTGGGGAGGGGGGGGAGTCATGTGTGAGTCATTGAAAGGAATGAGAAAGAGGAGGAGGAAGAAGATGAAGAAAAGATAGGTAAAAAGAAAGAACCGCATCACATGGGGAGGTGGGGGTGCCTGCTGTTTGTGACCCATGGACCGCTGATGAGTCACCACATGCGCGACCGCTTTACCAACTGCAAACGCACAGGACGCAATCAAACATGTAAAAAAAAATAAAATACAAGAAAAGAAATATCATTTAGGTTTGGCATGTTATGCAGTTTGAAGTAAACAGGACTGAGATGCAGGATACTCGAGGTCCCATATAAAGGGCACAGGGAAGGGTCACAAATGACTCACCCATCAACACCCCACCCCCCCAGACTTCACCAATCAAACACTTTGAAATAGACACAAAAAAAATAAAGACGTGTTTTTTGGATGCAGCCCACATCCTCCCAGCGTCCCAGGAACCTCCCATCGGTCGACAACAGGAGGCTCCGTCTTCAACCGGGAAAGGAAATAGGAACTCTCAGACGGGAGGGATACCGTTAAATTCCTTCAATTTGATACCATAAGATAAAATAGGACAATAAAGTCACATTCTACTTAAATAGCCCTAACCCCATATTTTATAGTTTATGCAATAATTACATCCAACATGGGCTATCACAGAAACGTAAACAATAAAGGCACATTTTAGAGTAATCTTTTCTGCATAAATCCTTCAAAGCATTGTGTCTATTATCCTTTCACAAAACCCCATATTATATTGTATTGAATAATATCCAGTGACTATAACTGCCATATACAGCGTGGGATAATGATAAATCAAAGTCCTTAATGAAAAAAACAGCCCTGATATCTTGGTATACTCCAACCAACCCTAACCATTTATTTGTTTGAATCACTGAAGACTAGGCAAATATAAATCCCTTATGCATTTCAAACTAATCTCAGGAATCTCAAAATATTAATTTAGCCCTAAACCTATATGATGCCAATGAATCATTTATACCAATGAAAAAATGAAACTCTTATGCTGAAATCTCAGTAATCTCAGAAATGTTGTGATCCCTGTATGTTCTAATGGTTTAAATTGATTAGAAGTGCTACATACAACATTAAAGAAAATTAAACAATAAGGGCAGAATTTTAATATTTTACATAAATCTCATGATTTGTGAGATTTGTATAACCCTAACCGCATTCCTTTGGCCTGTATATCATTATACTATATTTTCAATATATTTGTGAATAATTGTTGCATGTAGCATGTGCTACAATAAACATAATGGTCTTTATATTACCAATAAACCCAGAAATCCTATAATTTTTTTCTATCTCACCTCACCCTCTGTCGTACTCATCCAAAAGTAAGTAGTTTTCAGACTTCAACCCCAGAGCTGTACCTGTAGCGTCACAAAACAGTGCCCTCTAGTGGCTGGATTTCATAAAGCTAAAAGTCCAGCTTGCGTGACAAGATTCAGTGGACCCACTTTACTGCTTGTAATCAAGGTTTTTGAGCATTTCAAATAGATTTTTTGCTAAATAAAGTCCACAGTATACTCTTTGGAAAAGGAAAAACATGAGCTTGTCCTAAGAAAGCACATGATGAGTCCTACTGGGCATTATCACATATTGTTTCAAGGTCAAAATATTTGAAATTGTGTTAGTTTGCATTCAAATTTGTAAGAAATCTTGAACTGGTTACCCACTCCACAAGCTTTTTATCCACAATTATAAATCACCTTGTTCAGAACATCTAATAACAACCACAAAAAGCAAAGCCTTTTGGAAAGATGGCTCACTCTCCACTGGGTGTAAATCAAAAAGTCCTCTCTTATCTTTTGATAGTTTAAACATGCATGCAGCCAGAGAGAGAAAAGAGAGAGCACTTGGCCTGAACGAATAATTTCCAACAATTACTCTAAGAAATACTTCTGTCTCTTTAAATCGGGGGCAGCTGACAAGTCACAGACAGCTCTTGGCACAATGGAGTACTTTTATGAATGACATCTGGATTAGAACACCTGCACTGGGTGACCCTGCCGGCGCTGCGCTGGAGTGACGTTCAAGACAACTGAATTTTGTGGAAGATGTGCAGGGGATAAGTCATTTTGTTTGTTTGTTTAAGTTAGACCTGCCTACATCTGGAGCTGCTCATATCAAATGGCGCTTTGCAGAAATCTGTTGTCTGTCTAGTTTATGACCTTTGACTTTTTTAAGGCTTTAAAAGTGGCTAATTTTTCTTATAGTTTTTATAGTAATAGAGAGAGCACTTCTACATTTACCTCAAACAAGCATGTCCAATAAAATCAATGAAAGACAAAAAAACTATCCTACTGAGCTAACACTTGATTGAAACCACACGTATCTACTAAATTCTCACCTCTGATTAGATAAAACCGGACAGGATATTAGAAAATGTGTTCTCTTTTTGTTGCACATCAGAAGCACAGGGACACATTTTGACAAAAATATAACTAAACACTAATTCATGTCTTAAGATAAATATTTAACACACAAGAACCCCTCATCCTTAGACTTTAAACAGCTCTAATCACTTCTGTCGACTCAATGTGACATGGATACAGTGGATCTTCTCCGTTTACAATACAGTACATCTCAGAGGGCTTTAAACTCCATTTAGGCTGTGCTTTATAGGCCTAAATGATATAGTTCACCTGACATCTATGTAGTGCTCTCGGGACGAGTGTTTTACCACATGCTGTGAAATGTTCATTTTGGTGAATTGGGAGTGACAGTTGAACCGTGTGACCTGGAGATGTAGACCTACGTGAAGGCTCTGGGTCTGCGTGGTGTCCGCTGAGCTCCATTAGAGGATCTTGTCATAGCTCCATGTTGTGGTAACTGGACCCATTCACACTGGGTTCAAAACTGGCCCAAGTCAAACTGAAACAGTATTTTCAGTGTAAACATGCTATACCCCTGAAATCCTCCAAAACAACTTAAATCTGGTTCCTTTAAACAGGTCAAAAATACTTTCATTAGGCTTTTTATGTTTGTTTTTTTTTCTGTTAGTTGATAAGGGAGAAGAAAAATGTCCCAATTTAAATAAAAGTGATCGAGACATATTGTCCTCACTTTGGATAGTTACGTCCACAGATATTCTGGAGCACCTTTAACTTCAGTGTGAACGCAGCCTGTGCCTCCATTGAACCGGTCTCAGTCCTGGAGTAACGTCTTGAGTGTGGGGTGGTCTTTGACGTAAGTCTTTGTGTAAGTGTAAAAGGCACACACACAGCTGACGTGTATAGTCAGCAGTCAGCAGACAGCAGTAACTCGCCTCAGTTCTCGTCTCACGTGTGTTAAATTCAGCCCGAGCTAAAATTACCAGTAACTGAACATCATGGTCAGCTGGGCTTCCTCTCTGTGGTTGGAAACCTTGAACACAACCGTGAAACTCTTATAAACATGTTTTTAGATCCATATTAAGAATTAAAGGTCTACCCAAGATCACAGAATTAGGACAAACAATTCATTACAGCCAATCACATCATCATTTTATTTAATTTATTTTGTATTATGCCAGTTAATAGACATGCTTTCAAAACATTTGTGTCATTCACCACACAGAGTTTTCCAGTTAATTCCTCTAGACTAAATGCTTGTCCAATTTTCTGGTTAACATTAAGTGATTTTAATATGCCCGTTTAAAACAAAACCCATTTTGTGTTTCTTACAAAGGGACTCTTTTAAAATGACAACCAAAAGTTTACATTTCCCCTTGTTGTAAAAACAATGTGACAGGGACAGTGCCTTTTAAAATATGTATTAAACCAGTAACCAACAACTCTTCACCTGATTCCAGTGACTTTTTCTCTCCTTGAGCACTGCCTCAGAAGCTCTTTTAAACCTAGACACCAATATTTTTTGTAACATCTGCCAAATACATGTGGAAACCTCACCACATGAAACCCCATAAATCATTTCCCTTTACTTTGATTAACCTATTTAATATTGCAAAAAATATACAGTATTAATTTATCAAGCAATAAAAGCTATAATCTGAGAAATTAAAATCTCCATATTGCATAAATCAACATATAAACTTACATTTCCTCTCTAATCTCTGCGCTTAGAAACATTTCTATACTGATGACCTCATAGGAGACGGATGATAAATGATTTATTTATATCGATCGATCGATCGATATAAATGATTTATTTATATCGATCGATAGATAGATAGAGAGAGAGAGTATAACATGTGAACACTGCCCCCTGGTGGCAGTTAGCGGCTATGAAAAGAAATAAGGCATTAATTAAAACACTCCTTCAACTTTATGATTGCAAAAAGAACTAAAAACTGAACTGATTTGTCAGCAATCTAGTATTTTACATCAAATGGGGACGACGAACTCTGTGCAAATCCAAATCAAGTCAGAGAGAGAATCAGAAGAAAAAAGAAAAAAAAAAGGTTTTCGCTCTCTTTTTGATTAAATAAAGCCCATGTGACTTGCTGTGAAAGAGAAACAATGGTCTTGAGCTCAGTAGATGAACAGGACTCGGGTGCGGGGCAGTGTGGACAAGGAGTCTGCCATTTTACGGATTCGGGCGTAGTTGATGAATCCTCGAAGAAAAAGCATGAAACCTAAAAGCAAAAAAGGGAAAGTAAGACTTGAGCAGACTTTGGCACTGTCGCCTTCCGGCAAAAAGGTCAAGCGCTTGACTTTACATGTTCTCCCTGTGCTATAGTCCCCGGTTATTGACCGGGGTACCTGGCCGACAATGACTATCCCCAGAATAATTAAGAGATAATGGAAAAAAAATATATTGTGCAAACTGCTATATTTGAATGTCTCTACCATCATTATCAATACTAAACTTTCAAAATGCTTTAACTTTTTACCAAAGTAGACTTACAGCTAGCTACAAGATTATGCTAGTGCAATGTTAACATACTTGCCCTGTGTAGCAGCCTAAATCTACTTAAGTTTGTCTAAGCTAGCAACAATAACCGTGAAAGACATCCCTTAGTTTGTTTAACCCAGAGGCTGACACAATGGTTGCTATGTGTTGCTAAGTACATGGGACCCTATCGTTGGTTGGTTAGTAAGCGTTTGTAAAACCAAAGTCAGTTGCAAAATTTAATAAAAGCCTTTGAATATTACGAGCATTAGCACCATTCTCTCTCTTACACTTGCTTTTAAGTATATTTAAAATAATGTATTTAATCTCAAGGCATGGTTACTTACCCATTACCAGAAAGACCCACCACAACCAGTACTGTCCGTCGAAATAACCAGGGAAATATGTGGAGAACTGCAAACAAACACAAATGACAGGTTAGCCACTGCCTGTAGTGGTTCATACTAATTATTTTCTGCTTTATGAAAGTGAACAAGAAAGCAGCCTGGCTCTCGAGAAAGCTTTGAGGGAGTGATTTGTTGCCAAAAGCCGACCACTACAGAAATTACATTAAAATACCACAGTGGTGTCAGAGGCTTTGAAGTTGTTTGTGCCTCCATAAATCCCATTTTATTTCATGTTTGCAGCATTCTGCTCATACCCGGACAATGAGGATCCATTTGATGAGGGAGAGGCCGAAGCCTGAGATGGCCCCGTATCGACCGGCCGCTGAGGTGGTCAGACAGAAAGACAAGAAGAAGCCGATCCAATTGAAGAGGAAGGCCACTGAAGATTAGGCAAGAAAAAGACATGTTAGAAATGGCATTATCTTTTAAAGTAGAGAAATGCAAGACTAATATATGACCTAAACTGCAAGCTCTAGTTTTACATAGTGTATTAGGTTGAGATAACAGAGTGTGCCGCTACTGAGCTCACCATTTTTGTGTTGGGGAAAAAAAGCACCAACAACAATCTTTAACCTTTAAAGATTTAAGATATTAAATAAACATCCTTCAGAAGTACACCACATATGGCTTTTAAAGCTCATTGTAGAAAGTTTAGTTAGTAGTTTTTTGGGAGTGCATCCTTTCATGAACGAGGAATTGTTACAATAAGATAGACTTTTGCACCATCCCAAAAAAAAACAAAAAAAAAAAAAAAAAAACTATAATACAGAAAAATAATGACTGCTTCCCAGTTTAACGATGTGCAGTTATGTATGTTTAGTATATCGAAAGCAACATTGTTCTAATTATTAAGTTGGCTGGTCTCTCAGATGACTAGAGCACATTAAAAGGAGCTGCAATGAAAATGGACATCATTCTCCTGCTACAAAAACACAATACGACTTGGACTCACTGAAGAATGTGAGCATGAAGATGCCATCATTTCCTATCCTCAACTGATCAGCATCTTCAAAGTCATCTCTGGTGACAAAGTCCTCGTCCTGTAGGAATAACGGAACAGAAATGCTAATCAAAAACTGCACACAGTAATACAAATACAAAGTAAAACTAACAACTGCAGGTCAATGATCTATAATTTACAGATTTTAGGAATGCTTGAGGGCTAAGTTTTACCTAAATATTACATCACAAAAGTGCCATAGTCAGATGCAGTCTAAGATATGCAACACAGCGATAAAAAGAGCAACACAAGTTCAACACATCAAGAACACACACACATCAGGAACAATGTCTGCAGAGACTTAAACTTATACTGAAAATGTATTTTGGTCAAATAAAAATAAAAAATATACATGTATACAAAAAAACAATGTCTAATAAATACCAGCTTTGGCATATATTTAAATTAAAGAAAGGAGTTTTATATGATACAATAAAATGCATTTTGTGGTGACAAAGTATACACTTTGTACAGCTGACTTTAGCTCTGAAAAGGAACACAGATACACAACTGCTAATAGGACCCAACCCAACACACCGACAGCAAAATGACAACACAACAGGCCTTGTCATGACTGTTTGACCCAAAAGAGATTCATTTGGGACGTCTGTGTCACTCACTATCTAATAATGCACAAACATACAAAAGGGAATTGGGGGAGGGGCACTGAAACTGGACCACTACAACCCACTCATCACTTTGTTCCCAGTTACCTCCAGTGAACTGCGAATTACATCGTCAAAAGTCTCCAGCCGCTCCCTGTGCTGTGTCTGCTGCTGCACGCAAAGCAGTGTGTGGCAAAGAAACACAACACCAACAATCAAACAAAGCAGGCCACATGCAGCAAGAAGCAATGCACCAATAAATGTAGTGTTTACTCTACACTAATATTTCACTTTACGTTTTCCTTAACAGACTTTAGGGTGTGTTTTGTTTTAAGAGTTTTACAAAGATCATAGCAGGTAAGACAATGTGAAACTAACACTCAGCCATCTGAGCTTACATTACCAGTGTCTTTTCACAACCTGACATTTGAGTTGAGCTTTGGAGCCATCCTGCTTTGTCAATAAAACAGAAAAATACTATAATTGATGTATTTACAAAAAATTTATATTATAAAACCGGTGACATAAAAAGATTCTTCTGTTTAAACTATATTTAAAAAAAAGAACAATAATATGACATTTTCTGCCTTACTTCACTTTGTACACTGACAACACAGAGTGGCTCCTTTCAGTTTTTTTGTTTTTTTTAACAAAAGTGAAAGGAAATACAGTACTATTTACATTAACTTGACACATAAATAGACCAAGTACATCGGGCACATTGTGTACTTTCGAAGGTCTTACAAAACATTGTATGAACGATTAGATCAAGCTCCTTGAACTGCTCGATACTTTGAGTTACGTGACATTTTTGACCTAACAGATAAGACTTGACTTTTGTAGATACTTATGAGATGAGACAGGAAAAAAAGAAGAATACTTCTGTGTGATTAAGAATGAATTTAAAAGCTTGAAATACTTGAAACATTAATTGGAGCTGCATCTTTGTTCTTAATGTTATGCAAAAGAAAGTGAATTTAGTGAATAAATTTATTTAAGATGTGGTGCAGCGCAAACAAAGTACTATGTCCTTCATTTCCATCTGTTAAATAGTCTGTATCTTTTTACTGACTTAAATAAAAGCGAGATTAAACGGTTTTGTCCAGATAAAAGCATTTATTCTGGAGCTTTACAAACATATGCACAACAGTGATTTTTATTTCCAAACTATTTTGATTCTTGGTTTTGTATAATTTTCTTTTCATTATTTGTAACAATTAAATAAACAAAAAGAAAAAGCAAAAGACGCTTTTAGACATGACTTATGCAAACAAAAAGCTAAGCACTTCCTGTTATACTGATAATGCAGACTTGGCAGATGTGCACTCTCTGTGTGTCTGTGTACAAAACATGTAACCACATACAAAAAGAAAAACATTGCAGCGACTTACTCTTCCGGTTACCAAGGGAACTGTTGCCTCAACCTTGTTCCTTTCTGCTTCATCATACGACGGCAGCGTAGTTGCCACGTTGTATGAGGGAGGCTTTGGAAAAGTTCCGTCATCTTTGTATTGAAAAAAGGCTTTAAATAAAAAAAAAAAGAGATTTACAACAAATAAAGATAGGATTGACAACAGCTCAAGATGAAACACATATACAAATGACTGAATAATCTTACCTGCATTGTCCGCTGCGACACTACTGTAGGGAGGTGGCGAGTCTGCTGTAGCCTGTGGACTCTCCTCTGGGTCCTCTTCATTGGGCAGCTGCACAAAATAAAATTTAGCACTCTTCATTTCAGATGCAGGAATGCAAATTATGTACAAATGGCACTTCTCCTCTACAAAAAAATGTACTATTAGTTTCACTTCCAAAAAAAAAAAACAAGCAGTGACAGTGCTCAGAAGAAATAATCAAAGGCAAGGTCCTAAGGTCCTCATCTACCCTAAAAGTATAACCCTAAACACTACCAACACAATGAGTGAGTTTTCCTAACCTCAATTACGTCTGCATTGTTTGTGAACATGAGAAAAGACAGAGTGATTAGGTTTTATTTCGAAGAAGCATCTTCACACCAGGGATTGACAAAGAACCATTTCCCAGTAATGTCTGCATTAATTATTACCGTCTCTAATAACAACCCTAACAAAGTAATTGGCATTTAACCATAGTTTAAGTGAATAGAGATAATACCTTTCACAAATAATTGTGAAGGTTAACAGGCTTATCATAATTATTTTACAGTCGTTGATACAGACCTTGAAACCAAACTAATGCTGCGGCAATAGGGTTTGCAATAAATTTTAATAATCTTGTTCATTTGGTTTGTTGTTTAAGCCAAACATGTAACAACGATGTACAAGTAATTTAAAAGCTAATATTTCAACAACAAAACTAAGCTAACTAAGTCAACAACATCGTGCGTATAGATCAGTAAAATCATGCTTAATAAATACTTAACGGATACTCAATAGAGAGAGAGTCGTTTCTATAATTAATAACATAATTTTATCCTAAATGTGCAAGTTTTCTATCGACACTTTTGGCACAGCATTGTTATTTTAGCCCCAGTTTGCGCTTTAGCTAATTAGCTTGATCGTGCTAACCAACAGCGCTGACGTAAAAGCGTAACGAACACTGACGCTAAATCAGCTAGCTTTCAGTTACACATTATAGAGTTACCTGCTGATATCTGGCGCTCGGTTCGGCCATTCCGAGTCAAACGTCTGGTACTCAGCAGCAGAAACCGTTTACACAACAGAGACGATCAATAAAAGCAAAATTATATAAGTCACCAACAAACTGTAAATTCACTCCTCGCCACAATGAAGTCTGCTTCTCCTCGACAGAATGCTCACACAAGAGTAAGGAAATTCTTTCATGTTCATAACCATAAAACTTCCGGTTGAAATTTCAAAATAAATGTTTGAAAATACAACTACAGACAATGTTTTGACAATACATGTGAACTGTTAAAGGCAGCACACAGGTAATTAGATATATCCTTTATTCCAATATATTAAATTAAAAGGTTTCTAATATAAACTATTATAAATAGTTTATAAATATAAATAGTAAACGAATACAGAAAAAAACTTCCTTCATATTTGCTCTGAATTTAGTTAGTCTGACAGGGCTGCTTCTAGGTCAGGGATTGACGTCAATGGCCACAACAAACTCTCTGTCGCCCCCATTTGACACTCTTATGAAAGAGAAAGAGCTTTAGCAGGGGTTCTTAGAGAGACATTACTTAACACAGGCACAGGCTACATGAATATAATTAAATACATGGCCATATGTATAATATAACAATAATAACAAGCCTGTTAAATGTTGCGAGAATGACATCATAAATAAATATGCACATTTGATTTGAGAGCCAAAATCAGTGATAGCCCTATAAGGCTTACATAGATTTAGTTAAATTAAATCTTAAGGTACCAAACAGTAGCTAATAATGTCAGAAAAAACACCCACATGCATAGAGGTCTTGTAAGGTTTTATTGTATCCTTATTTAAAATAAAAAGACAACACCCATGACACTTTCTTTTGCCAGTTTTAATGTTGGAAAATATCACAAAGCCTCGTAGTGAAGTTATTGTGGCTTCCGATACTTAAGGAGCACAGGATAAGTAGTGCCTATGTGCTTCTGGTTGTAATGGTGGCACACAATCTCCACATCATAGAGGCTGAACTGGACTTTGACCCGCTCGTTGGGTGACGAGAGGAAACAGAGAGTGTAGAGCGCAAACTCAAACTCAGGACTGACACCGAAAAAGATGCTGCCCTTGGGCTTTATGCCATTCTTCCAGCTGAACTGTAGTGCCAAGATGTGCTTGTTCTCATCAGGCTGCCGTGAAAATAAATAAGAAAAAGACAGGTGATGACATACAGAAAATGGAGAGACAGCCAGTATTAGTTGCCACCAGACTTAAACTTATCTATATTGGTCATGTCTTTGTCATGGAAATTTTAAATCAATGCCCAAAAGATGACAGCAGGTTTATTTGTGATTGCATGGATTTATTTATTTATTTTTATAATTTTTATTGAATCTACATTTATAAAATCTCAATCTACCTTCCCTAGCAATGGTTTTGTCAAAGACTGGCTTTAGTGTTTGAATTTTATGACTATTTTGTGGTGTCTCTTTCAATGTAGAATACAAATTTCAAAGATCTTGACCATGATTTCTCAAAGTCTTGGTCTTGGTTTTATGGTATAATGATGCTCTAAATATTCCAAACTGATGAGGCTGATTAAGAAGGCTGGGCAATAGTATGTTAGTTATAGGTTTAAAATGGACACCAAATGTGACAGTGATGACTTTGATTATACAACTGTACTGTAATATACCTGGGGTGAGTTAGCGCTGACACTGTAACCCTTATAGTCAATGTGTCCCAGCTTCTCTTGCAGGTAGAGCTGGATCCAGTTATGAAAGCCGATTACAGTGCGCCCTCCTCTTGTCTCTCCCACAAACACATGTTCAAACCCAGAGGAGTCTGGCCTGGAACGGCACAGCAGGAGAACAATGCGGTAAGAGTCACTACAGTGTAACATACCACAGGTTACATAATATTTAACAGTTCTGAGATGCAATATACCTGCTGGATCCTCTGCGGGCATAGAGCTCAAACCAGATCCTGTACAGCTGCTCCTTGAATTTTGTTTGGTCCTGGGGAGAAAGGTTCTTTTCAACCAGGTATTTATGAGCTATCTGAAAACAAAAGTAAAGAAGAACACAACATTTTAACACTAATATCAAATAAACACAAACTAAACTTTGGTTTTACATTTAGTACATTTCAATTACCATGCCAACTGTTTCCATTTTTTTCTATGTAAATATTGTATATCCATAAAAAAGGGAAAGAGCTAGTTAGTTTAAAATGGCTGGCATAGTAAATGAAATGTCAGTGCCTCTGTTAAAGCAGCCCTGACTTGTTTGACAGCTGCATTGTTGCTTCTTTTTTTTTTTTTTTTTTTTTTTTAGTAAGTGGATTAAGAGAACATTTTCACCTTCATTGTGGGCGTCTGCATAATAAGGTCCAGGAACTTCTGATTTTCAGCCTCTTCCTCTGGGGTTACAATTTCAGGCTCTCCAGTGTCACTCTCATAGTTATCCAAAAGGGAGATAAAGGCTACAAAAATAGTTATTATATATGATTAACAGGCATTATGATCACAATTTACAAGAGCGCAGTGACTCAGTGGTAAAGCGGTCATCCTACAACCAGAAGGTTGACAGTTCGATTCCCACTTTCCCCACAGTTCATACTTTGTTGTTGTGTCCTTGGGCAAACACTTAACCTTGAATGTGTAAGAATGTTTAGTGAAAGTATTTGGTAAAGGTTGGAGAGGGCGTAGTTGTGGAATGGCTGCCACGTCTCTGTCAGTCGGCCCCAGGTGTAGCTAACCACCACCAGTGTGTGACTGTGGAGTGAAACGAATAACGAATATGTAAAGCTCTATAAATTTGATGGACTTGGTCACTCCAGAAAAACAGCACATATCTAATTTACTTCATTACAATTGGCATTAAAACTCTGTAATCATAAGGTTAAATATGACATCTGAATCCTCTCATTTTATTGTGAATAAACTATAAACTGTGCCCGGTAGTAGACCTCCAGTGCAGCTTCATGTGGTTTAATGTGTTTTACAAATGTGTTTGTAAATGAAAACCCAAAGAAGGTGTGGTTGTTGGCAAAGAGCATCTGTCTAATAAGACCAGAAAAACCCAGCGTCCTGTCCCATCTATGGTCGTTGGTTACGTAACATGCCACTGTTTGTCATAAGAAGATTAGATAAAAAAGCTCTATACTCTGATGGGACAAGATGACACAGATGTGACAGTGGCAACAATGCAGTGAAATGTGTCAAATGGATTGTGTCAGTGATTGTGTAAGAGGCCGTAATGTTGCATGTTGGGTGCATTGTCTGTATAAATAATAAAAGAACTCACCTAAAAATGTCTCTTTTTTGAAAATGTTCTCATCAACAAATGTAAAAAGAGGAAATTCAGCCCCGTCATTGTTGTCATTGACGGCCATTGCGTCTCCAACTTTTCCCTGTACAAAAGAACAAAAGGTTACTCAAACTTTTTGGCTCACACCCTGATGACTTATGAAGGGCTCATTTTGTTGGTGGGGGAAACCGGAGTACCTCATCACTTACGCAGCAGGTTATACTTTTACGGTTCAGTTATCTGCATATGTAAAAGATACATTTTCTCACGTGTATAACTGACCTGCAGTGAGATCCTGTAGTCCCTCCCGGGTTTAAGACGGTTGACGTCATTGTCCCACAGCTCCTGCACCATGGTCGACAGCTCTCTGTCAGCTTCAATCATTATGCAGCCGCTCTTTTTGGTTTTTGCCCCAGTCGTGGATGAGATGCTAATGTTTTGGTGTTTATGCTTTCCTTACACAAAAGGGAAGAAAATGGACCTGTTAAGAACTCACACATACCTGCAAGAAATGAGAATAATGTATTTTAATATAGTATTAATGTTAATGCTTTGCAGTGGTTTCTCAACATATATGGGACAATATAAAAGGGACGGAACCTAAAAATCTCAAGAAAACGAGGAAGGCTCTGCACTATAAATAGCTTCTAGTGTTTTTGATTCATATCACCATGTGACATTTCGGGCTATTGCCCTTTGTCTGATGAAGGGTAATAGCCCAAAACGTCACATGTGGTGATAAGAATAATAAAAAATAAAAAAAAAACTGTGAACCATACAAAACCACCAAATGAACAATGGTCCAAGTACATGTTCTTTTCCCCCACTAGTTAGAAATAAATGATTACAAATATACATTTTCCCATTAAAGCAACATAAAGCAACTCTTCTCAAGACAAAGTGTGTCCAGATATTCTCCAATATATACCTCTGACAGGACACACTATGATCTCTTAAAAATATACTTTTGATCCTAATTAAGCAAACTATTTATTGAGATGGTCCGATGCGAGTTTACAGAAGCATGTCTCCTTTAGTCTTTTGCACGGTATACATCCTAAAAAGTAATATGAATAGGATTTTGAAGGAATTAGACAACTTGTAGTAATAAACTGTACAATAGTCTCGACTTGTGTCTTTGCCTAATGTTTGAAAATGTTTCTAGAGACATCCCTGAGCTAATAGGCCCCAGACAGACCTTTGTAAAGAGGAACATAATGACTGCTTCTGTCCAGCCAGTTCAACACAGCATCTGAACACAGCACTGCTCTAAACATCATGGCTACAACAGACCTAACATCAAACACAGATCCATCACAGTAAAACACACACACCTTGAATGAGTCCAGTCCAGATTTTGTAACTCAGTGCTGAATAACTGAAGCTACTGAAGTTTCCAGATCTTGTCGAGGTGCTGATGGCGGTGGGTCCCTGTCTTTTTCAGAGCCGGGTACCTTCACAAGCATAGTAACAGTCCAGTCGTTTAGTCGTTGGGCTGTATGGAGAAAAGAACGAACACAGAGCACGAGGCCAGGATGGAACAGGACAGGAGAGAGGGGCCATTTAAAAGGTTTGTCCCCTGTCAGCAACTCTCTTTTTCAATCTCAGGCTTTGTTTCTTTAGTATATTGTTTTCTCTCTGTGTCACGGCACCACCTCTGGATTAGAGGGTTAAGATGGGTCATGTTACAGGTAAAGAGACAGAGAGGTGTGCACAATGAGTCGGACTTTTGACTGAACTGTGTTGAACTTTAACTTAAGGGTCCTGTGACTTGATAATGTTAAAGCCCACATCTTAGCCTCTAAAGTGGTGTGAACCTACTTTAATAATAATAATAATAATGGATTGGTTTTATATAGAGCATTTTCAAGGCTCTCAAAGCGCTTTACAGAGTCCATTATTCATTCACTCCACAGTCACACACTGGTGGTGGAGACGTGGCAGCCATTTTGCACCTACAAACTCTCCAACCTCCAAACATTCTCACACATTCATACACCAGAGTTATGGCACTGGAGGCAAAGTGTTTTAAGTGTCTTGCCCAAGAACACAACAACAGTATGAACTGTGGGAATCGAACCGCCTACCTTCCGGTTGAAGGGCAGGACAACTGCCCTACCCACTGAGCTACTGCCGCCCAGACAGTCCATCGGCTTAAAGTGAACACATTGAGTGAAACGTTCAGTGGTTTTACAGTAATTACTTCAAAACAACACCGTCTTGACATTTTAGGCTCCACAGAAGGGCTTTTCTGTTCCTACAGCTGCCCAGAGCGGACAAACTGAGTTCTGTTGGAGCAGTAGCTCCTTCAGGTCTCTTTTTGGACTTTTTGCAATAAAGAGTATAGATGTATATGATGTATAGAGGTTTAAGCAGAATATTGTAATCATCTGTGAAAAATTAAGACCATTAGACATCATCTAGGCTTTAATTTCAAGGAATTTTCAGTCCTGAATCACAGTTTGCTTCTGGAAAAAGGAGTGCTCACATTGGTTGACAAAGCTTGTCAATAAGTAATGGATACAGATAAAAACAGAGAAAGTGTACATTCAGCCCTGGATACGTCTTTGAACACAGAAAAAAAACAGCGCAAAAAAGAAAAACATTAACAGAGAAAAGGGACCCAACGTAAAACCAGGATAAATATGGTCAATTCAATCACACAAGGTTTTACGAGTAGATGATGTCCCGGTTTTTTTTTTAATTAAAGAAAAGCAGAAGAGGTCCCTCGGCTGCTTTTGAGGATTAAGGTTGGAGAAGGGGATGGCAAAAAAATAAAAAAAATCTGGTAGTTCATTAATTTCCTACAGCTTAGAGTCACAGGCCTTAGTACAACCTGGACACGAGGCTTAAATCTGGTAGTGTCTCACTTTAATTAATTTTACTTCTTAATTTATAAATTATAAATTATAAAATTAATTATATAAGCTGGATTTATTTATAGACAACAGTACTGTATGTCTCTGTAGGGCTACAGCAGATGATGTCATTTCCAGATCCTGCTAAACACTACACAAAATAATAAGAATATCAAAAATATAATATTTTACCAATAAAAGTTTGTGATCAAAAAGTGAATTACAAAGAAAATGTTTAAGTAGTAGCATTTATTTAGCCGTATTTCCCAACATTATTAAGTTGATCTGTGTTGAACAAAATTGTAATATATATGGTATGTACTTCATGACTGAATAAAAAAAAACTATAAAGACATTTCTACAATGAAACTGTGTTCAAATCGGCAAAATTGTTTGAAAAAATAAAGAAGTCTATTATTCCTGAATCCATCAAAGATTAAAGTCCACAAAAAATATTTTATAAGAATATTTGGCAATTTACAAACTTATGTCCTGGCAAAACATAAGCTCCTTTCCTTAAATCCATTTGTAAGTTATTATAACATTCAGATTTGCAGGCTGTGTACTTTCACTGCAGCAAGCCCAATGATTACTTTAAATAACATTTAAATTATAAAAACACAAGACCGTAAACTCTCTGTTGCTGAAGAGTTGTTAGTTTTGCTTTGTGCAGGTGAGCAAGCTCTTGTTATCCTTTACAGATGCCTAAACTCTGTGCTTATTCATATACATAGGGCTGACATATGCAAGTCAATAAGCACAGATGTGTAATGTAGGAAAAAAAGCCAGATGTTCCTTTTATAAATGCAATGGCAGCAACAGCTTGAGTTCATCCAACGTGTCGGTCATACTTTATACTGTGCTGTATACAGTGAATGTTGCAGCAGAAATGATGGTTTTGTGAGATAAAGTGCATTCCAATAGAGCAGAGAAACAACCATTGCACTGATTAGTCCTCTTCGTCACTCCAAAATTCATCATCATCATCTGGATCCACGCCAAAAAATAGTCTGTAAAACAATCGGTTGTTAATAGTTTTTAAAACATCCTTTTATATAGTAGCATATGCAAAAATAACTTTATATAAAGAAATAAGCATACTGTGGTGCTTTTGTGTTTGTGCTCAAATCAAAGGAATGGTTTTAAAGAGGAAAAATGGAATGTAGAAATGGCCTGGTTTGTAGTTCCAAAATGCTATCTACAGAGTGGAATACTTACTGATTGTAACAAGGTGAATGTGGGTTGTTGTAGTGACTGTATGGATTGCCTTTACTTAGGACGCCCATGCACAGCCAACAAAAGTACTGTTTACAGGACGTACAGGTCATCTTGTTACAGCCATCTACTTTCTGGAATAAAAAAAGACAATACATTAGTGGCTGTAAACTTAAACATGTGTAAATCTGTACAGTTACCAGAAAAGCAGTAATTACCAACCTGAATATTTGTGCCACAACGCGGGCAGCTTTTACAGTTCTCATTGAGCCAGTCTTTGCTGAAGGACTCTTCCACTGCTCTCTGGATCACCCTTTTTCCAAAACGTTGTTCCATAAACTTTTTGCCCTCAGTGGTGGCTGATAGATACTCATCTCTGAGGTCTCGCAGTTCCTCTGCAGCAAACGATGCAAACACTATACTTACAACATGAAGATTAGCTATAAAGTATTGAACAAGCTTACATTACAAGCATGCTGAGAACTACAGATTTTATATGCTCGCATTAAAGATAAATATCCTATTTTTTGTAATATTACATGTTATTTATACAGATGCTTGTGATGTTTTTTTTGCTGCAGTATGAAACTCACTGCTAGCATCATATATATGTTGTGTTAGACATTACTTGGCTAAGATGGAACCACACCGTTTTTTTCAATTTAAATAGCAACACTGTTCTTTACGAAAGACAAAACTGTTACTCCAGACCATGTCAACACAGTCAGTTTGACATTACCTGCAGGAAGTTTACAGTGGGAGACGCCATGATAGCCCATTTTACAGAGTGTGCAAAAGGCATATTGACACGCAGAGCAGATGCCCATGGTTGTGTCCGGCTCCACCATCACAGGAGTACCACAGGACTGTCGAGGACAGTAGACCACATCAGCCATGAGGTCCAGACTAGACTGGAGGAGTAAACGATCGTAACGGGCAAATAGCTCCTCATCTACAAGGTGCTTGACCTGAGAAGATTTAATGGTGGTTTATACTTTAGACACACTGTAGGAAGGTGGGACAAAGCAGTAGACTTATTAATTACCTGCAGTGGTGTGGCTACAGAGGAACATTTGGGCTCAGGGCAATTAAGGCACTGAACATTGCCATCTTTGATTTGGATTTTAAAGTATTCAGTCATGCAGTCCTTGCAGTAGACATGCTGGCACTCTTTAAAACAAAGGCAAATGGCGCCCAGCTTCTCGACAAAACAGATGCCGCAGCAGAACACCTTCCCGTCGAAGACTCTTTGGCGTTGGGCTTCGTCAAAGTCTAGTAGCTGAGGTAGAAGGTCGACGCGGGGGTCCATCAACGTGACAACCCTCGGGTCGAGATGAACCAGGGTCGAGGAGTGATGTTCAGGGTTTTTCTTCACGTCCATACTTTTCTCTTCATTGTTTTCTGGTTAACAAAAAAGGAGACTTTTACTCTGTAATGTCACCAAATGTTTGCAAAACAGGATGGAAACTCCTCTATTTACAATAATAAAAATGAATAGAGAACACAAACCAGTATCACACAGATCAAGTAAAAGCGATTACAAGAAGTGACATTACTTATGTGTTAGGATTGCTTTCTAAACCAATTTTTATTTTCTTAAATTGAATTAGTAGTAGGCTGTACCTGCCGGGTCAGGTTTCTTGCGCTCGCCACTTGATTTACTCCCAGCTCTGACAACCTCTAGAGGAGACTTCATACTGAGAAAATCTACAGCCTCCTCTTTAAGAAACTGTATCCATGTGAACAGAATGACACAGCCTTGATTCTCCTCCCACAGCTCGTCCAGACGTCTGCACAGAGAACTCATCTGAAGGCAACACAGCAAGAAGAAGACTTAGCTTGAACCTTTTCTGTAATAAAAAAAAGACTTCTCATAGTGGTTCCCGAAGCATACCTGTGCTCTTGTCATCCATTTTGAGCTGAGAGTGTAGATGGGTGGTGATGTGGATGGATAATCCTCAGGAAACTCAAAGTTTATAACCAACGGAGGCAGGAAGCATACATTATATTCAGTGTGCTTTTCTCCTTCAACACAAAAAATACATTATTTGATACATTTATCAAACTCCTGTGAAACAGGGGCTCCACTAAAATTAAACACAAAATACTGATTTGGTGTTGTACCTTTGGTAAGAAGTTTGAAATCAGGAGGAAGCTCCGGACAGACTTGAATCTCTCCCCCTTGTGCAGATTCAGCTCTGTGAAACTCATCTTCGTCATAGATACTTGCCAAAGCAAGCAGCTCATCCTCCTGGGCTTCCTTGTCGTCAGACATTTACATGCCTGCTATGACAACACAAAGCATCAGAACAGGACTGGCAGATAACACAAACAGTACATGACATCTCTACAATCAATTGCTAGATTAATGAGAACATGGTGCTTATCAGCAGGTTGCTAATGCAGAGTTGGTTAATTATATAAAAGTAAGCTTGGTCTGAGCAAACAGTGACCTAACCAGTAAGAGACGTTAGCTTGTTTCTAATTTATGGCACAAAAAACTAAAACTCACTGTATGTACATTTGAGAAACAAAATCAGTATGATTTTGAAGAGCTTAATGTCAAAACGTGAGTAGAAAAAAGTTAACAAACTAGTGCTTAACAGAATTATGCAAGCTTTTGAAACTAGCTAGCACTGTAAGAACATGTAAACAATGGTTATATGAGCCTTTACGTTAAATGTTCCATTTTAATCCAGCGCTAACTCCTGTGTCAGATCATACTACACTCAAATAACCACAAGAGGATTATTTTATGTAGTTAATAACACATTTCTTACCTTGTGGCTCCAGAGCTAGCGACTGACTCCTGCCCTCTGTCTGTTTCATGACGTGGGTTGCCAGATAGCAGCTGGAGTTTTCCGCTCAGTAGCAGCATTAAAACCCGCCCATGTTCAATGGATGTTCGGGATATTTAAGACTGACTGCTTATTTAAATTGAGCACACGTTTCATAAGTGTTATGAACAACCAGTTTACCTTAAACTGGTTAAGATATTTAACACATATAACCGTTAGCACAGTGCTAAAGTCGGCTAACAAGAAACGTAGGGCGCCATTTTAACCACTTCTTCTATGGCAAACTGCTGTATCTTATCTAGATGGTGCAGTATCGCCTCCTGCAGCATTTCTTCGCCTACTTTCTACTGACACTGACTTGTTAAAATATAGCCCCTTATGGTGTTTCAAGTTGTTTTAATGTATTTTTTTATAGGATGTACATATTTTATTCTTCAAGACCTCAGCTCTGACAATACCAAATCCTCTCAAATTTTCTCACACTTACACTTGTAAGAAACCTATTACTATACTGTACTAATGTTGAAACTGATATTCAGTGCAATACGATTCATCTATATCAGGTGTCCAAACTTTTTGCAAAGAGGGCGATATTGAAGAGGAAAATTACAATTTGCCAACTTTAACAAGTTTAGTATCATGTTTTAGTTTAATATAACCAGGCTTTAGTTGGATATGAACATGTGTTTTTTTTAGACTAGAACATATTTTTGTTGGCTTTGCATAGGTTTTAGTTGAATTTAAAAAAGTGAACAGGTACTGTATGTATGACAGTGTATGATGGAAATGCTACTGTTGGAACCATACCACCAACATCCACATTAAATCTCACTTTGGGCCACGATCGGCCCCCAGGCCAGACTTTGAACGTGCCTTATATATATATCAAATAAGTCAAATAATACTTAGTTTTTATTATATATATATATTTATTTTTATTTCCTCGTGATGTGGAAACAACTGCAGCTCCAGATGCTGATTTGTTGGACCAGCATTCACACTATTTCAGTAGAAAAAAAAAAATACAATCAGTACAATGAATGGCAAAACAAAATACTGCATGACACTTACTTGTAGTATTGACTAGTTTTAAAGTACAGTACGAGAAAAGAAAACAGACACCCATTCCTTTTAAACAAAATATATAATAATGCAGCAGTTTTAATCATTTCTGTGAAAAAAGCACTGTTCTCATGTACAACCTAAAACAATACATGTTTATTTAGACATACATTCTCAATAATCCTGGGTGCAATCCTTTTCTGCTGCCTCCTACAATTGTTCAAACATACTAGTATCGTCAGGAGATGCTAAATTAAACAATCATATTTTCATATAATATATATATTGACATAATGGCCATCAGCAACACAGAAAATCATTTTTAACACAATTTAAAATGTTAAGTGTTAATCCATATCAATATTATGCAAAAGAAGGGAAACAAACCCATGCCACGAAGGCTGATTTACGAACAGTTTTGACTATTGTAGAGTTTTCTGTGTATTGATTAACAAAGCTACCGCCACCAGTAACAATCTTAAAAAAATCAACAATCTGGACGAGTAGCAGGAGGAACGGAGGGGAAACTTGCATGAGCTGAGAGGAGAGGGGGTCGCAGCAGTTAATCAATGTCCATTTCAGGAAGCTTACTTTCTGCTTTTTGCTGTTCTTTTCCTACAGGTGTAGCTTTGTCTGGGCTGGGGTTGGCTGCTGAAGGGGTCTCCTCATGTCCATTAACGGGCCCGTTCGTAGTTTTCTCCTCTTTGGGTGGTTCAACCTTAGGCTTTGGTTTGGAGACCACAGGGTTACAGGCCAAGTAGAGCTCCTGAAATGTATGAATATCACAATCAGGCCTAGACAACATATTGTAAATGTAGTGTTATTACAGTATCAGCAATTACAAGATCCAAAGAACAAGTGTTAAGACTTTTTCAAAATAACTGTGCAATCAGAGCTTTAAATCAAACTGTGATGTGACAAAATAAAGTGATGTGACGAGTTGAAGTCAGTCCAGTCAAATGCATTTCTTATTAAACTTTTACTATAAAAAGGTAGTCACTCAAATATCTCCATTAGTGCAATATTCAATATAGTTATTGCCCGTTTTCCTGATATCATGCTGCCCTAGTTACTATGTTTTTACTGCATTGTACTTTGTCAGTGTATGTACTCCATTACGCTCAAGATGTACTGTATGCGCAATGTTGGCATCTCCGTACCTTGGTCTTTGCCTGAATCTCCGTAACTTTGACCACTGGATCTAGAGTGAGGTTTTGATTGTTTTGCTGGTTAATCTTGCTGTTCATCCAGGTCATGGCGTCGTTCACCTGTTTGCCAACACGAGTCACTTCTAGTTCATCCAAGTGGTCATACTGCTCATCCTGTGGAGAAAAAGTATGTGACAAGTGTTTTTAACCCCCTGTTTCGACTTAACCTCAGTGTGGACACTAAATAATCACAAAAACAAACGTTAATTTATACCTTTGCCTTGTAGGATTCAATAATCTTCATGTACATCTGCAACTGTCTGCCAAGCTCCTCGAATGCTTTCGGTCTCTCCTCAGCTTCCATATATCTGTCACAGATGGGCTGGCCTATTTTCTAAAGAAAGAGAAAGAAATCTAATCTTCTACAGTTTTATTACATTACATTACAGTTGCATGCTACGTACCTTAAGTTCTGCCAGTTTGTCGATGTAAACTTGTTTCTGTTGGTCCTCACCATCTTCATAAAGCCAGTTCTCTGTATCCTCCAGTTTCAATGAGAAAGCATCACGTTCCTAAATGAGTTTTAAGTCACATGGGAACATAAAGAGTTAAAACAAATGTATTGAACGTAGCCTGGTAAAATAAAACAGTTTAATTTTGTTCTTCTCTTTAAGTAAATGCCATGTAAAATTGTAGTAGGACATGGCTGTGGTGTGGGATTTATTAAACAACTAGAGAAGGTAAAATATTATCTAGTTGTTGATAATAATAATGTCAGCTACATATTAACATTATGTAAAGTAAAATGTGTAGATGAACATTAGCATGTTTTGGGGGGATTTGCATGCCTTGTGTTGTGTGTGTTTTCCGGTAACCGTTTTAAACTGCTTTTTTTTTGGCAACTGTTGATTTACAAATTAAGCACTGGTTTTAAGTGAGGTGGTATAGGTAGATTATCTCAAGTTCTACAGGTGACTGTCAGCAAAACAGTTTTATATCAAAGTATATGCTGGAAATTTGGTAAGTATTTTTAAAGCAAATGTGCACAATATACAGCTTTGTATGAGTGAGTCTATTGACTACTACGCACCAAATAAAAGACATTGTGTACTCACAGCTTCAGCGACATATTTCTCCAGGACACCATGCAGTTTGTCTCTCATGTCGTACACATACTCTTCTACATTATTCTTTGCGTCATTTCTCTCTTTTTCCAGTTTGTCCTGCATGATCATCTTGCCCTGAAACAGTCACAATTGCACAGATATGTACATGGATACTAAGTTTAAACACAATAACTTTACAAGCAACATATCAGATAAAATAAAAAGACCAAGTAAAGTACAGCTATTTTATATTATATTTTGTCATTTCACCTGCATATACTTTTGTCTAAATCTCAATGCTCTTTTCCTTGCTTGGACAAACATTAAGAAGGCCTGCTACACATTCCAAGTGATTTTTAGAGCATTACCTCATTCTCCACAAACACATTCAGTACTTCAGTGGACAGCTGCCAGTGCAGATTGTTCTCTATGGGCAGCTCAACTGTCTTTGTTTTTACTTTGGGCTTCTTTGCTTGAGGCGGCTGGTCGTTCTTCTTGTCTTCCTTCTTGTCCTCCGGAGATGTCTGAACACAAGGAGAGGATAAGAGTTTTAGTTTGGCATAGTTTAAAAATAAAAAACATAAAATATGTGTTGTAAATGCTGACCAGCAGGGGTCATCAAATAGATTTTGCTTTTAAAAAGGGGGCAAACTAATTCCTTTTTCACATAAGGTTTTGAATGAACAAGTAATGTTATTTTTATACCTCTTTAAAAATGCAGTGTTCATTTGAAGTTACACAAGGATGAATATAAAATTACTGTTTTCACATTTCTGCTTTTATATATGTAACTCTGTGATAAAAGGAATAACATTATTAACTGAACCTTTGCATGGGTGTTTAGATAGATAAAATAACAGATTTCTATGTAAAATGGCATGGCTAAAAATATACATACAAGATGACTTTTAAAAAAAGAAAAAAAAAAAAAGAAAGAAAAAGGTATTTCACAGGTTTTCCAATAAAAAACAAACAAACATGTACCTATGTTGCATTCTCTGTTAGTGCCCAGTTTAAGTCAAATTAATCATGATGACCTCTAGTCACTTCTCATTTAATTTTGATGTTTTGTTTTCTTTAAAAACAATTGAGAGCTTCACATTTAAAAAGAAAACACACTCAAATTCAATCAGAGGACAGTTAGTTTAACAATACCTTCACCTCCATCTGACAAAAGGGCCATAGGTTTAAAATAAACCATTTCCATCGTGTGACGTTTGATTAATTTCTTCATAAAAATCCTGCATATTTAAAATTACATAAGCATACATATTTGACTTAAGACTCGACTTTATTGGTCCACAGGGGAAATTGCTTTCTGTAACTGTGAAGGTTCTCAGTCATCCAGGTCATCTTGAAGAAAAGGTTAAAGCAAAAGCATTTGGACTCAATTTTCAAGGTGAAGATGTTTTGTCTCTAATTCCAAGTGACATTATCAAAGTCTCTAGGAATTCGAAACAAAATGGTTTCACCTTGAAAACTGAGTCCAAATGCTTTTGCTTTAACCTTTTCTTTTGTAACTGTAGAACCAGCGCTGGTTGAAACCCCAGAGTACATTCACAGGACATTGGCCTCTGCCCTTTTCAGAGACTGATGACAAATGAGTGTCATTATTTAATTTGTGTGCCTTGCTGTCTTTTGAGAAAAGCAACATAAAGCCAAGCCACACATGTCACTGTTAAATACAAAAAAAGTATTGACCTCCATCTCCTCAGCCTCTGACTTCTTGTCTCCAATGTCTCCAGACTGTTTCTGTTCCTCCTGGTCCACCTGCATTTTATTCTGACACATGACAAATAAAAGGAAATATACAATGTTTTTGTACAGTTTAGTCAGGACCATTGTTCAGAAATACCACATTATACAATAACACTTCTAATAAAATAATGTATAATAATGTATAAAATATATGTATACAGTGTTATAGCACATATTTTAAAAAGGACCATATACAGTAGTACTATCAAGAAGTTCAAGCTTATATCTTGAGTTGACAAATATAAATGCAGTCTCGCTCAGTGCTGTCAAAAAGCTGGTTAACAACGCATTCAACCCAATAACCAATGGCCAATCACATAACAGCCCAAAATTATTTCACAGTCAAATAAATTACACAACAATACTTAGTACTAGTTTTTTGTCTTCACCAACTGTTTCTTGGTTTGGGATACATATAAACCCAATCATTTACAAAAGAAAATTAGAGAAGAGAACAAAATTAGCACATCTTGTTTAGCAGCAGAAGGCAGTAAAATAACCAGACAATGAAAAGAAAATAAATACACCATTTTAAAGCGGTCTTAAGCTTGTAGAGGTAATTTATCTGAATACCACAGTGATGACAACATGAGTAAAAAAAATAATAACTACAAACCAAGTGTGCCCTCTGCCTTAAAGAGGGTTATTTCTTTTAAGCTGCATGTAGCATGTGGACGCCATTACTCACACATTCACACACACGTCCAACGTCATTAACCTGGCACACACGCTCACAGTACGCACCTCCTCGTCCTTCACCAAGTCAGTCTCCATGGGCTCCTCCCCCTCAGCCAATTTCACAACCTCCACGAGAGAGGCGCCGGACACACTAAACACGCCGTGGATGTTCACCCGGACCTTTACCTTGACCTTTGAACTCTCCCCTGATGGCTGTGGTGTGACATTTTTGATGAGGAACTGGCCTGTTGGAAAAAAAAGCTGTTATAGACATAGATATCCTTTTTATCAATTTTTAGGCTTGCCTTTTAAAATTTGGAGTAAGCTAGATCTATACAATAACTACCTAATGTAACAAAACCTTCAAGCATCAAACAGAAGATTTAAGCTATTCCATTCATATGTGGGACAAATATTAAGAACATCATTTAGTTGCAGTTTCTTCTTGAGTTACCTATGGTGGTGGTGGGGTAGGGCAGCTCTTTGAGGTTGTTGTAGTAGCCTTCGAGGGTGAAGGGCTCGCTCCTATAGAATGTCAAAATTTTGGAAAATGGAGCTGCATGGTTTTTGGGGAAAACCTCACAATCGCTGCAAAAACAAGACAAAATGAATCAGAAAACTAAAAAAAATAATTTACAGTAACACTGGTATTTAAAGAAAAGGGGACACAGCAGAGAGCACAGCATTTGTATGACAGTATGGGAATAGGTGAATACGAGTGGTTCTGGTGTCTGGACCATCATACCTCTGTCCCTCTTCTGCTGCTGAATGCCATTTCAGTGAAATTGAGTACGGGACAACATCTGTAATGGAGAACTCTCTGACTTTGAAAGCTGGTGACAAGATGGCACACTAAACATAGAGAGGAAAAAAAAAAAGCAGACATGAGTTACCAAATGAGCTTGATTAGAGTAACAGGTTAGAGGTAGTGTTGAGACATGTGCTGTACCTGCAGAGCGCAGCCTCGGGCCACAGCTTCGTCTGCGTTGAGAGTGGTGCTCAGCTCTTTCCCGAAGAATTTGCTGATTCGTTCTTTAATGGCGGGTATTCTGGAAGCAGCGCCAACTATTTCAACTGCATAAATATCGTCTTTCTTCAGCTCTGAATACAAAAAGACAGCAGACATGAGGAAGTGGGAGGAAATATCCATTGTATTAATTCATTTATCTTACAGGAGTTTGTCTATGGAAAAGATTAAACAAAAGACTACTGTATATTTGATTGTATAGTTTTGTATTCTGTAGTGTGCTTGTGTTTGGAATGTAATGTTAAAGGACAGGAAAGACACACTAATGAAAGAAAGGGAAAAAGGGAATGATAATAAAAAACCAGGAAAGCTGCCAATTTCTGGAGGGAGGGCCTGTACCAGCAAAGCACTTGACTGAACACTGTCTGTGTAAGGGTGTGTAAGCGAGTTTTCAGGGAGAGACCAGATGCTATTAAAGCTGCGTTTACTCACTGGTTTGTTCCAGGACGCTGCGCAGGGGACCCTCGACTTTGGCCAGAAGCCCTGCACACATCTCCTCAAACTGACCCCTGGGAAAACACAGTCACAGATTATTAATAGCATGCAGAGAAGGGCAGGCGTCTCTTTTTTCAGATAGTTACTAATTATCATTTACAAGACAGTTAGCATAAATGAGTCGACCCACCTGTTTAGTTTACTGGATACGTCAATGTCGTTCATAAAGCACTCGATGTTGAGCGGCAGGTCTGAGGAGTTGGCGCTCATGAGTTTCTTGAGCTTCTCACACTCCTGATAAAGACGCACCAGTGCTCGGGGCTTGGACTTTACATCCAGCTTGTACTTCTGCTTGAACTCCTCACAGAAGTGGTTTACCAGGATGTCATCAAAGTCCTTACCGCCAAGATCTGAATCAAACGCTGTGGCCAGGATCTAAGGGAGAAAAATCAAGGCAGGGTTCATGACAATGGTGAATTAATTGCTGATTCATACAACAAAGAGCATTTGAAAGTAATAGATTAAAATGAAATCCAGCATACTATACTAATCCAGCATTAACATTGATGGCATAAACACCTTAGTTTAATCAGTGCTGTCACAATAACTGCATGCAAAATCATTTGGCCTTTCAGGAAGTCCTTTTTCAAAATACAACACAAATTATTCATCACTCACCTTGAGTTTTCCTTTGTTGAAGGCACAAACTGACACCTGGTAACCCGAGTGGCCCAGGTCCACAAACACCACTATCCTTGGCTTCTCTTCTGGAGCTGGCAGGTCCTGCTTGTAGATGCCATATGCCAAAGTCACTGTTTTAACACAGACGTGATGCAGTATTAACTTACTGACAATTGTTGTACAAGCTGTAAATGTGTACAATAGATGAGCAGATATTGTGTGTCAACTTATAACTCAGATGTTTAGCATGTTTATGAAAAAAATCCTTTAGCACTGCTGTGACATCTGACATGGATTCACTACCTGACTATATTCACTGAGAATCCAATATGACATTTACGTTTCCATTGGTTCAGGAGACAAAGACACACTTCTATTTATATATGTCACTGCTTGGAAATTTCACAGCAGAGTGTAAGCAAAACAAAACCGGTCTAAAAGAACAGGAGTTTGGATGACTTGGCAGGGTTACTACTGTGAAGGGTGTACTTTTTCTTTCTACCTGCAGTGGTCTCGTTCATTAGCCGTAAACAGTTGAGGCCTGCAATCTGAGCTGCATCCATCACAGACCTCCTTTCTGTGTCTGTGAAATAAATAGGAACCTGAAAAGTGTAAAGTGAGAAAGTAAGTGAACAGTGTGACAGTCGTTTTCTATATCTATATCTATTTTCTATCTAGACCAGGGGTATCCAAAATTTTTGCAAAGAGGGCCACATTTGATTAGAGTAATGTTTCCATGGGTTAACAGTCTGCCGATTATATTATTCTACAGGTACAAGAATTATTTAGACTTGAACATGTTGTAGTTAGATTTGAAAATGTTTTGGATAGATTTGAACAGGTTTCAGTTGGATATTGAACAGGTTTAAGTTGGATTTTAACAGGATGTATTGTATTTTCAATCTGTATCTTATTGCTGTATGACAATCCCGTTAAGGGCAATAAACCATTGATTTTTACACAGAGGTTTAGGGCTGCATAAAATTGCACCTTGTGCCATGATTGGTCTCCGGGCCTGACTTTGGACATGTCTGATTTAAACACTTAGACCGTAGGTTAATAATCTTTACATCAAAAGATAAAATGGTATTGATTCCTAATGATGCTTTGCTTGTCTCTCAAAAACGTCAGAATAATGTTACTGTAAGTTACACTGGACTTGAAAACAAACCCTCCCTTTGGAGAAATGTATTTTTAGCCACTGGCTGCTATAATAATATTTTGTTCGTCTCCAGGGCTGATGTAAAGTGTTGATTTAGATCCAGTGAAGTCACAGACTATGTGTGTGTGATTTGTAACATTATATAACCGATGCTGCTGGGGATTTCATATACTGAGCACAGCAAGAAACCAGCACACATCCCACTCTTCACCAACAATGTGTGAGCACTGGAAATAAAGCTAGACATCTGATGAGCTGAAAATGTCACACAAACAGGTGGCTGGACTTTATACACCTTATAGAACATCTTTCAGTGACGTCACTTTCTCGAACTGTAAATTAAAGCCGATGAGATAAAAAAAGCAGTGATTCAAAATAACTGGATGTAAAAAAAAACTGATAGCTCTAACCAGTGCAGGCTATTTCTACTGTGTCAGGGCTGCAAATATTTAATTCCAAATCTAAGGCTTCGCTTTAATTTTACTTATCTGCCACAGGTTATTACAGCATGCAGAGGATGGTTCATGGTGTTTAATAGAGTGTCCATTAAATGCATTGTTATAACTAGATTGTCCAAACTTATACCTATTGTTAAGCAGTCTCATTCTGTGTTTTTATCCCTAAATACTATAGGGTAACAACTGCATAATTTTAAAAGAAAAGTGCAAGAGGCCTTTTTTCTGTGAAGTGCTTCTGTATCTATGGCCCAATCCAGCTTGTTTCCAGCAGTATTTAAAAGGGGACACATTCTTAATTTTACCTCCACTGACAATTACTATTTCAGAAGCAGATGCCTACCTAGAATTAATAACTTACTTTCATTCTTTAGTTGGAGACAGTACATCAAAAATCTTTATTTAAGACAAGCCACTACAGCAATATCATTACAGCATCATTGTTATCCCTGTGCCAAGATCCAGCAAGTCAAATACTTCAAACTAATCCTCCAATAAGCTTTGTATAAGCAGCAGGACAAAATTGCTCTGGCAAACACACTTGAGATGTTTTATAGATTCTGGGACATCCTGCTGAAGGCTGCAGAGTGGAGCAGATACTTACCGAGATGACGCAGTCTACAACAGGTTTCTTCAGTGCACTTTCAGCAGTCTCCTTCAGTTTGGTCAGCAGCATGCCCGTGACCTGCTCGATGCTGAAAACCTTCTCCTCTTCCATGTACATCACCTAGACGATTAAAAATAGAGGAAAAGATAAAAGGGGTAGTCAGCTACAATTCTGTACATTAAGTTTTACATCTCAAAGCCAACAAGTGAAGAGACAGATGGCAAAGAAATTATAGTTTACTTTTTAATTCAAGAACACACCGCCATCATGAGCCAAATATAATCTTGCAGCTTCTAGGTGATTTAATAGAGTGTGAGGAATCACGCAGCCATTGTCAGTCATGAAAACAGCCTGCACTACTGAAGCCAAGGGCAATAGGCAGACAATACTGACAGTCAACTTTAATTTGCGATTTATTCTCAGGAGTCAGTTTAATTAACCGCACAGGGACAGAAGACAGCTCAATGTGCAATTCAGGTACCAACATTATACAGTCAACAATTACTCTCTAAGTGAAGTAAACATCTTTAAGCTTTAATACTAAATGTTTGTTCACAAATAACAACTAAAATTCTTGTATTTAATAATTGTGTTTTGTTTTTTTTATTCCCTGTTGCTTAAAGTGCAACACAACCATTTACATAGCATCCTTTACAGAGTTGGGTTAATGTGAGTAGAGTATGGGGTTAGTTGTGTCTATACAGTGGTGTTGTGGACTGAAAGGTTTTGTTAAAAAAAAAAAAAATCTTACTTTTATGCCGGTGGCTCCAGAAGGCATCTGTGCCAGGTCGTACACCAGATTGGACTTGACTGACTGGACATATGGGTCTGAAAAAGCCCTGCCATGGAAACGCTTGAAGCCCTGAACAGTGTTCTTACAGTTGGTCACCACCTAGATATTAAAAGGTTTAAACATATATAATTATTGTTAAGCAACCAAAGTTTAGTCAGTTACAAATAAAGTTATATTATGCATTATTGTACAGTGCTGTATTCATTTTACCTGGCTCTTGGCAGCCGCTCCAATAGCTCGATTTCTTGGTCCAAATGATACAAATGACCTGAAAGACACCACATTTGTAAAACATGCTATCACTTGACATTATGTCACCTAGTCAAAACCTATTTTATTGATTACATCAGTGGAAGGATCAACATTTATACTTATACATTTATACTTATATACACTTATAATAATGATGCATTGATGTAGTTGAGCTGACTTTAAACCATATTCAATGTTGGTGGAGCCCACACAAATGAAGAAGACTCGGAACACTGATGCTTTTGGTCTCCTACGTGCTTGTCAGTCACTAACATAAAACACACCATTTCAGACATTTAAGCACAAACACACAACTGGTTATGACTAAAAGAAAATTATATACAAGCTAAAAGGAAATTTGAACACTTTTTTTATTGATTAGGAGTATAGTTTTGGAACAAAAGACTATATTATTACATCAAATATTTCAAGGTAAAATTATTTGTTACAACTATTAATGTTTCTTAAAATAATGCTACAGGCTTTGAAGTGGAACAAATTTTGCTTCATAATTTTGTTATAGAGCAAATTTACTGAATCTGAGGCAGTACAGTCTGAAAAAGAATCTAGAAGTCTTTTATTCAATTATATAAATTTGGATTTAATTTGGGGGTGAAACCTTGTTCTTTCTAATGTATAGCTTAGTTATACTTAATCATATGCCCTGTAAATTCTATAGCAAATATGTCAAGTGAAAGCTATGGTTTATTGTTGAGCATTTAATGTTTAACGCTTAAAGGCGCACAGCAGAAAATTGCTAGAATATTCCAACAACCGATTGGGTGCTGTCGTCATGGTGCTGTCGAGTATAACGCATATACGTAGTTTCCTCTCCTGGCCACACCAGTCAGGCGGGGTTTCTTTGGGAGCCTTATGCGAAGGAATAAGCGCAAACGCCGCCCGCCCGTGCAATCAAGGCAAATAAAGATAACATACAACCCTAAACGTACAGTACTGTTAATAAGACTATGATAGCTCCCAAGCTAACTCTATCCAGGGCTTTGTAATGAGTAAAATTAAGAATAATGTTTTCATATTCACCAAGGAAATACCGACTATTTGCTCCGTTAAGTCATAACATTTTAAAGATTAGTAAGATAGCAATCGGTTACTAGAAATAGTACACATATGTAAAGTTAGCTATAGGTTGTCAAGCTATATTCACGTGCACTGCCCTGACACCGGTAAGGCAACAGAAAATGCTGCCTGAAAAAAGAGCCTCCCCCTCTCTTTATAAATACTAGCTACAAAGTAAAAAAAAAGAAGCGTTTAATGAACTTACGGTGTACATCTATCGCTGTACTCATTGGCGATTGTCTCAATCCCTCCAGCTCGGGCTACAGCCACATAGCAGCTTTGAAAACCCAAATCAAATCCCACTACGGACATTTTCTGCTTGTAACGACCTCTCTTCTACAGATAGTAAAATAAAGTATAGATACAATTTCAGAATAATGTAAAAGTTCAAGAGAAGTGGCTAATGCTGTTCCGCTATGTTAAGTCGGGTTGCTTGTCTTCATACTCCACTAGGTTACCGGTGAGTATCTGGGATCTCTGCTGGCGACCTGCGGCAGCAGCGAGTGCTTCTCGTTGAGATTTCACTCAAATATCGCGAGAGTTTAGGTTCTAGAGTTATCTGGACCTTTCTGCAACAATCGAGTTTTGAGGAGAAAATACTGAATATTTCTGGAATTTTTCGCTTTAACTACCATACAAAACACAATATAGCATTACTACGACAGTTTCTAAGTGCAACGCCACAAACATAAATATATTAAGAACTGAACTAATGTTGCTTTTAATCTAACAAATAACACATCCATACAAATGTATTTAAATTATTTACATAGATATGCACTAATTCCAGGTGATTATTTAATAAAGAATATAGAAAGAGAACTGAAAAAAATAAACCAATTAAGCTTGATTTAGTATTAAACTTTAAAAAAATGTATCTGGTATCTTAAAAATCCTTTAGTCAAATAAGCTAAAAAATACTACATTAAATAATATATTACATGTTTAATTAGGATCATTAATAGAAAATACTCAATATTATTCAAATGTGTTCCTTTTAGTTTATTTATTGTCATGTTAATTGTTTATTTTCAGTCTAAACCATTTGTCCAATTTGATGTCACAGAGGACTTTGTTTTCAAGGTGAAGACGTCTTTTAATTCCAAGAGACAATTCTGATTTCAACTGGTAAGAGAGCTGAGCTTTATATCTAGAGGTAGGGATTTGACCTAAAACTAACTCTGATTGGACAAGGCTCATAGTTGTTACCTTGAGAGGGCAGTGTGACTCCTGATGGAAGAGTTTTAAGGCTCAGTTGAGTCATCAGTGTCACCAGGGTTGGCTCTTCTGTGCTGATACATCCTATTGTGAAGCTGTTGTTTCATTTTCCCATCATATTTGTCACTACACTCTTTACTGAACAGCATAGACCACATTACTTTGTTTGTGGGGATCCTGTCCTTGGGTGGACCAGTTTTTGACACAGTGTTCCTCTTGGCATGAGAGACAAAACGTTTTCACCTTAAAAACCAAGTCCAGATGTCTTTGTGTCAACCTTTTCTTCAAGATGACCTGGATGACCGGGAACCTTCACAGACAGTAAAGTCTGTGAATATTGTAAAATCAATTTTCTCAGGCAAATACAACAGTCTGTATCCAAATTAAATGGTATTAATAATGTGTAATTGAATAGTTTTACACAGTGATTATCTAAGTATTTGACCTCCCTTGTCTTGTCGATAGATGTCGCTATGTAATTTGCTGTGACCGGAAATACTTCTCATTTGACGAAGAAGACAAACTACACTGCAACATGGCGACTCCCATGCATAGAATAATAGCCAGGAGGCAAGCGTGAGTATAATTTATGAAAATATTCAAGTAGAGAATTGTTTAGCAAAATCTTGTTCATTTTTAGATTGTTTTGAATGCGTTGAACACAGCGGCAACTAAATGAAGCTCCGTGTCTACATTATTAGGCGAGTAAGCAAGGATACGGAGCTGCCCAAGGCAATCGATGTGTTTCTTTTCCTGTACCGCTTTAAAATCAGCCTTTGTCTTATAAACTGTTGCCAATCTTCTGTTACAATACGAGTAAATAAGAAAAATCGTCTTTGAAGGAGTCATGTTTCGCATCGCTTTATCAACTGTAAAGCAGATGTAGATTCTTACAGTTGACTCAGTTCCTACATTACCGACTTTACCTTCTACTAAAACGCACTGTTACTATATTTGTTGTAGATATATTTGTACAATGGTTACAGTTTAGGTTATTGTTGATGTAGGCTAGGCCATAGCTTATAATTAAGTCTACCATATTATTAATATTGTAATCAAGAATGACTGCGCTGACAAGAGTCAGGCAAGCCATGCCTTTATTTGTTAATTCTTACAATAGCCAGCTGTTACCTTTTAAGAACCCACCTTACATAGTCAAATGAGAAAGATGGATATGATTTGTACACACCAATCTGGTATAAAATAAATGTTGTATTTATTATGAGGGTAATGCAGCAACTTTATCCCAAGTTTATTCCCACAGCACACGAGAGAAAATGAATAAAATAGTCTCCTTCCTTACAACTTAGGACAAAGAAAATGTATATATTATATAAAAGTGAGGAAAAGTATATTTGGGTAAAGGATAGTCATTTTTGAACATTTGACAATGAACAATGAACTCATCAATTTTGATAACTTTTCTGTTATCTAATCCCACCTCAAAAATCTGAAAGTATTTATTTCAAAAGTAGTGTATTATTGAACTATGAACTTGTGGTCCTTGATGAGGTGTTCCTAAATGTATAGGGGCTAGTTCTAGTTTTTAGCAATTTTTGCCAATAATAGCAAATTTGAAATATATGATTTAGCTGAACAGTGTTGTGCTGTGCGGTTCCTGGGCTAAAAAAACATTAGCACATTTTCCCTTTTCTTTGTGGTTTACAGGATTATTAAAAAAAAAAAATGAACACCTTGTTCTAACTTATGTATCTAAATATACAATTTGATTTTATTGAAAATGACAGGGATGGCTTAGCTCAGCTAGCCCATTGATACCAGTTGCCCTTTCTGCTTTGATGTATAAATAACACATTACAACATGTAAAATACTGCATATAATTATTTCCCACTTGTGTTACATGCATCCTTTTTGCAAATAACAAACAAACAAACAAGATAACAGTAAATAAACAAATGTGTTCTTTACAGTGAGGCCAACAAGCAGCATGTGCGGTGTCAGAAGTGTTTGGAGATGGGACACTGGACATATGAATGCACAGGGAAGCGTAAATATGTACATAGACCCTCAAGGACAACGGAGATGAAAAAGAAACTAAAGGAGATGGACAACAAACCTCCTGGCATCATTGGGTAAAATCATTGTTGGGTATTTTGTAGTGATTGTTCTCTATCAAATTTTTACTTTATTTGTTTTTAAAACACATGTGATTGTCAGTCAGGGTTTTAATTATTTTCCCACAATGTTTTTTATCGTGGTCTAATAGCCTTTATAAAATAATGTATTTTATATCTCTTCAGCTTTGGCCATTTAGATTAACCATTTACAGTTTTAGAGAAATCTATTTAACTTTTACCTTCCAGTTAGCAAATTAAATTCTTGTCTAAATGTCACATTAAATGACCCACTGTGAAACCATTTGTCTGTTCCTGGCGCCATCTAGAGGAGGACTACACAACTGTTTCTGTAGTACAATGATAAGGGTGTTTATGCAATAAATGTAATGCTGTTTTGTGTTTAGTTTTTTCTCTTTGTGAATATTTTTTGTATTGTTTGGTGACTGACTGATCTATTATCCTTTTTAACATTTTTCTAACAGACCAGGAACAGAAGTTTCAACTGAGAAGAAAACTAAAAAGAAGTAAGATAAATAGTCTTTTCTGTCAAAGGAGTGAGTCTATTGTAACTATACATAATTATATATAATAAAAAAAACTTTATTAGTCCCACAATGTAGAAATACTGATGTTGTTTTAGTTATACAGCATTTATATATATAAAAAAAGAAATACAATTACAAAATGCCTTGTAATTTTGAAATTGTATTTTGGACATAGTAACTGACAGAAAATGAAAAAAAAAGCCTCTGCACGTTGATCTCTTCCTTCCTGTTTTCTACTCTTACCATCAAACCTCACTGTAGCTTGGACAAAGGTTAAGCCTAGGTTCACTCCCTTTTTAAACAATAATTATGTTTCACATTCTTCTTGAAAGGACAGGCACACACCAATCTTTATTCCACATCCTGAGGAACTCTGCTGTGTAACCCAATGCATTAATTGGCCATTTTTTTAGTGAATCAATATCAAATAAAAAAAAATTAATGTCTGGAAAGATTTTGGCTGACCGTTCTAGTTTCTCACCAATAGGTCAGTTACATACTAACTTCCACTGGTCACACTGGTACCATTTACTTTTTAACAACATTGAAAAGCTTCATGCAATAAAGGCCTCTTTACGTAGAAAATACAAATATAACACTCTGGATGTGTCTGGACTTGTCAAAGCAGGAGCTAAATCATAATAAAAAATTATACAAAGACTAAGCCAGGACTAAACCAGGATTAAACAAGTATAAACTTGGATTAAATGTAGGAATAAACCAGGTCTAAACAAGGACATTTTCATTTGGACACACCACAGTTTGATTTAAAACTTTGTCTTTAAAATGAAAGAGTATAGCATTGATATGCAAGTCATTCTTCGCGATACGAATATTGCAATCTATAATATTGCAATAACAATCACTTTGTGATATATTGTGCAGCCCTAATGTAAATCTATATTGCACTCATTTATACATGGTGATGATGCATATTGTAATGTATCAGTGATTTCTTTTTTGATTGTGATGATAGAGAAGGCCAATGACTGAAACAACATTTGTGCATGATTTTATTCATTCTTTTCAAAGTTGCCCCAAAGCTAATGTGTGGTCCCAAGTGGATGTAACGAGTTCAGTGCCAGGCTTGTTCCTCTCTTCATTTTCTCTCGTCTCTATTTAAAACTCAGGGCTAAAGACTCCAGCGGCAGCAGCAGTGATTCAGACGGCTCGTCCAGTGACTCATCGTCCGACAGCAGCGACTCAACCAGCTCCTCTTCAGACGACAGCGACAGCAGCAGTGACACCGAAAGCTCTTCCTCTTCCTCAACATCATCCTCCTCGTCCTCAGACAGCTCCGACTCAGACAGCAGCAGTGATTCAGACCAGGGGCCACCAAAGAAAAAGAAAAAGAAGAAATAAATAATCATATTTGAGCAGTCATTCATGTGTCAAAGTACGTTGTCCTAATGGTTTTGTTCACAATTTACATCTCATGGTTGTGTTTAAACCAATAGGATAAGGGTTTTGCTGTTAATTGTACAGTTGCCATTGTGTGTACACTTATGGCTAGATCTTTTTTTTAGAGTTCCAAATTGTTCTGTTGATGTTTTATTCTTTATTTTATCAGGCATATTCATTCAAACGAGGTTAGTTTACCTATGAAAATGTAAAGATGCCTGCTTTTTTTACTGAAATAAATTTTTAGCGTAGTCAACAAACAGACTGTACTATGGAGACTAATGTGAGACCGAAGACTAAGGATTATTGTTAACATTTAGTAAGGAAATTGCGTTAACTGTAAAATAAAGCGCTTTTTTTAATGTTGTTTTGAAGTATATTTTCCATTCATCTTCTTCCGCTTAGGTAGGTTGTTTTGAAGTATATTTTGCAAACAGTTGAAGACAATCTAATACCTAAAGCAACATATAAACTTTTAACGCATTAATCTTTGCATAAAAGTATTTGATGTTAAAAGACGTGTGGACAAGTGGTGTCCCCTCAGAGTTTTATAGTGAAGTATGAGCCAGATGCACTGTCTATAAAAACATAGGTTGTGCTTACTTTTTTCTGTCTGTATTTTATGTTAAAGGGTTACATAGAGTTGCTTTAACAGAAATGTACACATAAAGCAAAGCAATGTGTCCAGTTGTGAAGCAGTATGAAAGACATTTTATCTCTTGTAACTTGTTTAAGCTCAAGTGACAAAAAAGCAAATATGTAAACCATTGCCTATGAGGAAAATCACTATTGAATGAAAGTGTGTCATAACATACATTCCACCTCATATTTACAACAAATATCAATGAAGATGCTTTTATATCAAAATTACGAATTTAATGCAAATAAAAACAAAAAACTCTGGGAAACAGGAATGGTTTGTATAAGATATGTTTGTGCTGCATTTTTAAAGTACTTGTTACAAAGTATTCAAGTAAATTTAAAATGTTTGATAAAATGGAAGAATAGAAATTTCGATTTGTGAAGGGGAGATTTGCCAATGAGGTAATTTTCATGGTGTACGTCAAGTCAAAATAGCCCGTTCGTCACAGTGGTGCTGCATTCAGTGTATGTAGGAATAATCAAAGTCTTCTAATTAACGCCCCAGTTTTAGTTTATGATACAGTCGTAATTTCAATTAAGATCGTATATAATTTTGGCTTTAACAATCAGGGGACTGACTTATGGTAAATTATATATCTAAAGTTAACTGAATATAGCTGTGGGCTGTATTCAATTAACTTTTCAATCGTTTAATTATTACTTTAAACTGAACCTGGTGGTAATTTAAAATCTAAATTGGTTTTATAGTGAAGTCAAGCACGATATTGTTAGTGTATTCTGACTCAGGAGATCATATACGTGGTGTTTTCCTTCCTACAGTATGTGATGTTACACATGTCCAGTCGTCCATAAACGCACCGCTGCTGCTCCATACATCAGCGGCAGCGCTGTGTCTGTGGAGATACCTGCGGCTACTGAACTCAGAGCAGCTTCACCCATCAGTTACTTCTGCCTAGGGATAACGAGATGAACGAGACACAAAATGACTTTATTTTGTTTCTCACTTGACACAATGTTTTATTTTAAGGAAATTATGGAGACCGTCATTTGGTTTTAGTATTTTTAACTGTTATAACATTTTGCCGAGTCCATTTTGTGTCTCAGTGGAAGTGGTAAAGACAAAGAGAAAAGAGCTTTCCCACAGCTAGAATGGTTAGGGCCTAAAAAGAGAAGACTAGAGGTAAGTGTGTTGGAATTTACGGACGATTATATCTGGTGAATCAACGTGTTTGGCGTTGTATGACATGTGGTATGAATGTTGAATTTATTTCCCAGCCAGTATTTGTTTTTGATGCTAACTAGCCGCTAGCCTAGCATCAACACTAGCAGATGCTATCATTACGCTAAGCAAAGGTGAAGGCTCTGTAGAGCAAGGTATCACGTTTGCACTGTGATTTAAAAAAAAAGTGTGATTTAGGCCAGTAATTTTTTTCCGGGCCAGTTTAAAAATAAAGAAGAGTTCTTTAACAAGAAATTAAACCTTGTAATGATTTTAGGTCATGTGTTTGTTTCTGTAATGTTAGCTCAGCAGTCATGACGTCTGGTGTTTGTTTTACTCCATTTGACCAAGTTTGACACAACACCAAAGGTACTTAAGCGTAATAAATCGCTAATAAATGCGTATATAATATGATTATATATAATTAGGCCTATATGTTACTTCTCCTGATTATACAAATTAATACGACAAATGCATTTTTAGCAATCTCGTTACACTGTTACATTTGCGCACTTGACACAGTTTAAATTGGACACGTAGTCCTTTATTATATTGTTGCTTGTGACATAGTACACGAATAGTCGAGGGTTAGTAACACCGAGCGCAGTATTACTGCGACTGGCCAAACTTTTCCTCTTGTTCAGCACAAACCGCACAGTCCCATCCTGCATTTATTGTATCAAATTACAGTCAGCTCCGCTTCAAGCTCTGTCAGCGCTAAACCCTGCTAATTTGCTTGAAGAAGAAAAAAGCTATTATTTAGAAGGAAAGCAACATGATAGCTGCTGACGAGTCTAGCTTTAGTCTTGCAAAAGGGACAGCTGATGTGCTTTAGGAAGCCATTTTACACGCCACAGTGGGGGAAGGGCCACTAAAGCCATAAGTCCTGAGTAGTCCTACACTTAATTCGACATTGGAGTGATATTTGCAAAAATGTACCAGGAAACACTTGGTAAATCAAGACCGGTAAAGAACAACGCAGTTTGTTTAGTCAGTTTGACACATTGCAGTACAAGTGGTGGCTGTGAGGGTCATGAACTTTATGGCAGGTAGTTGTAAAAGGCCACAGACAGCTGCAGTTAGTGGTGGGATTAATCTTAACAATCTCTTCTTGAGTGTTGCATTTTTTTTTATTTTTGCAGCCTAACCAAACTTTTGTAGCTAGATTATGCACAAAAGAAGTAAACTATAGCAAAAAAATGAAACGTTCAAAGTTTTTGAGGTTTTTCAGCATGTTCATCTGTTATGCACTTTACTTTCAGTTTTAAAAGACTGTTTCATCCACCCGCATTATGTACATAAAGAGTAGCATAGGTTTTCTTAATATTCATTATAAAGCACAGTTTTGTTTTCCACTAATTGGCCAAAGTTATACAAGCCAATACATTCACTTAAAACCGTTTTAAGTGGCTTTCAGACCTGAAGTGGGGCATTGCATTGTTCCTGTTTTTAAAGGCTGTAAAATCAATACAGTGGAGCATAGAGTAGTAATAAGCAACAGGCAAGTTTTTCATTATAGTGTAATATTGATGGCATTAAATAAATAAGTAAATAATTTGTTGATTTTTTTTTTTTTTTTTTTTTTTTTCAATAGGATACTTGCAGTTGTTAGCGTTTCTGTCCAGTTTTGTCATTACATTGTTCCAGGACAATTATTTACCTACAGATTTAAGTTATTTATACACTTAATATATTTGCCCCACATTTCTTAAAGGTTTTGCCACTGCCACTAGGCTTCCACTCAAATGCACCACAATTTAAGTTAAAAGGGTTAATTTGTTTTAAAAACTGATATTATATAGGCTTTATGTCACCACACCTGTAGACAATAGTCAAGGAGGAGGCCTTAACTAAAGAATGGGATAAGGAAACAAAAACAAAACTAGTAATGGCATTTTTTTTTAATAAATGTGCAATGTGTAGTTTTCAAAATCCCCTTGTTAGTAAAGGCCTAGACCGATAGGATAATCTGCTCTTTTGCTCTATGGTTATCTGTGTGAAAAGCCAAAAGCAATTTAGTTTGAAGAGATTTCTTGACCATGTCTTGCTCTTTGAGAGACAGTGCTTTCTTTTCACCTGTCTTTTTTTTTTTTTTTTAAGGATCCATGTAAACAATAGTGATGGCTCGACATTTGGTTTGTTCTGCCCTGTGACACATGTTACTGTGGAGCTTAATTCACTTCCTGTTTAGGTTCTGGTGTGGTTTCAGTTCAACGGTTTCCTCTTTGGGCTAAAGCAGCACGCTGACAAGATATTACAGTGACTACTTGTTTTGTCCATTCCAAGCAGAGGAGTGGGCACAGAGTTTCTTTGGCTTTGACACAACTATTAAAGTACAGTGTGGTTTTGCAAGTTGCATGTTTTGGAAGGGAGACGTCATCTTATTGTTAAGTAATGGTACAAGAATGTCAGGCTGCACTCCCAGTTTGAGGTAGTCTCAGTCTGTGTTCTTTAAAGGCACTGTAATTCTTATGAATTCACTTTTGCATTTAAATGTGAATATAAAGTATGTGACTCAGCTGGCTTCCTGTTTTGCAGCAGGAATAAATGAATAAATTCCAAAAACAAACTTGGAATAAAAAAACAGACTCGTATAAACAGAATCCCAAACATTTATTATTATTATTATTATTATTATTATTATTATTATTATTATTATTATTATTATTATTATTATTATTAGGGCAGCCATGTTACTGACTGACATGTCACTGTATAAATTATTTTATTCTGTTTTTGATATATTGCACATTGCTTAAATGATGCTACAATGCAAAGAATGAATGCAGAAATTAACTTTTTATTTTGTCTATCTATGGCTAAATTTCCACCACTCTTTTACAGATTTTGTGATTTATTGTAAGTTAACGTCAGCCCTGTATTATATTATTGTGGACAGTGTATGGGAAATTACATGGTATTATGTAGCACCATGTGATTTCCAGTTATGCATGTGCAATTTCCTTGAAATTACTGTTGCTATTGAACTTGTGTGAATTCAATAGAACTTCAGAGGGTAATAATTTGCTATTTTCAGACCTGATCTACCTGTTCATAATAATATAATACTGCCCCTGTTTCACTTTACTTTTGCTCCAGGCCCTTTGAAAATGGCCTGTTGTGGGAAAGTTGTGGTCCAGGCCCTTCTCTGGTTCTTTAATTAGCCTGAATCTAATCAGACAGCTGCAGATCGTTCTTTTTTTTTTTTTTTTTTCTCTCGTCTGTGCTGTTGCTCACGCAGCAGAAAAAATATGCTTCTCATTGTGCCCCGACCTCCTGCATCTGTTCTCGGGCTTTTTGTTCTTGATGCAAGCTAAGATTTCAGCCATGAATCACAGTGCCGTGAAAGGTGAAGTTTATTAAGCTAATTTTTATTTCAGACCTTACGTAAAACCCTGCTTGGCTCAATGGTTTTTAAATAGTACACTCAACTCAGGTCATGGTACAGGTATATGTGTGCATGTAGTGGTCTGGATGATTCCTGTTTTTAAAATAAATATACTGTATACCACTCTGTTTGGAATTATTGTAATCATAGCAACTGAAAATACCCAATAAACCTTTTATTTATTATTGATTACAGATAATCAAGGCAGGATCCATGCAGTAAACATTTTAAGTTGTACTAATTGCACAGAATTTGTCCCTGTCCTAACACGTACATTTTCCGGACTGTGTTTTAAAAAATCTCATGATACAACTATGACACTATGACACTAACACGTACACTTGACCACTATCGGACTGCAGAAGAGAAGAGAGTCTGTTTCAATGAAGTAATTCATTTGGACGTTGGACACAGCACAAGGAGAAAACGGCTGTAAGTTACACTCAGTTAGTCCCCAAACCTGTTAATACGGCTGCCATTATTGCTAGAAAAAGTTTTCAGTTTTCCCTTTTGTCTCATCCATTTTTCATTCATTCAAAATGGACAACGGGCCTGACCGTACAGGAAAATGTGGACAAATTCTGTGGACTACTATGCTATACAATGACAGTCACAGTGCATTTATTTTTCTGCAGAATACACTGTCAGCATGATTCATAAACTGTTTGTTTTCCAGAAGCGTGATGCCGGTCTGTGTAAAAGTGCCTGCGCTGGTAAGTTTATTCCGAGTTGCAGTGTAATAGTTGGCATGTTCCTATTTGTAGCCCAGGCAGATATCCTACTCGTCAAATTTAGCACTGACTGCCCTCTGAGTAATAAGACATGTGGAGAACTACTATCACGGACACAGCCACAGCACCCTGGATAATGTTTCACTAATTTGTTATCACTTTAGACCTGCAGTTATGAAATCAATCCAGGCGGCTGTTCTTGGGCTAATTACAATCAGTAGTTTGAGAAAATAGACTTGTTCTATGTAGGTGTTGCTCATTTTCCAGTTTCTTGTTGGTCTGTTCTTATAGAAAGTAGACAATCACTGGCGTTGTCTTAATAAGCCCCTGGAATTGTATCTCCTGTTTCTCAATCTAAAAGGAGATATTCTTGTAAACAGTATCCATTCAAAGACTTAATACAAAAAAAATAACTTCAAAATTATACAATTATTGGCTCTTACTTGTCTATTAGTGATTAAATAGATTTTAACTAATTGAGTTTACTCTGTTGGAATTAAACCTCCCACTATTTAAAGCTATTAGTTGCATAACAGTGCAGACTTTGTTGAGATGTTATTGCCTCAAAGTCTGGAAAGCAAGTGTTGTAAATTGTTGCACAGTAGATTTGCCTAGAGTCAATAAAAAGATCATGCAAGGCTCTGTTGACATACCTCGTGCACAGAGTTTTTTTTGACACAAGGCCAACATATCCAAAGGCTGTATGTCATTCTCCTTCAATAATCTTTCTGTAAAAGTGCACTGAACATTGTATTACATTGCTGCTGGGATGTTTTGCACGTCCAAAGTGTTGTTCCATGTTTCCACAAAATGTGAAGCAAGATTTTGAAATGTTACTTGGAAAAAAAAAATAGAAATGGGTTCTGTTAAAGCGCCACTACCTAATTTTCTTTTTTCTGTCCCTGTGTGACGCAGCTCAATCCCAAAAGCAGTTTAAGGACCTGTCCTGCTTTTCTTTTATAAAAAAAGAGAAATTTTCCTCTACAAAATACTAATACATTACACCAAACCGAAGTTTAGAGTTTACCGTAAACTTTTAGCCTTAATACATTATTATTATGTATTATTAATACATTATTATATAGCCTAATATTACATTTTTCTGGAAACAAGCTGTGATTGGCCAAAGCGTCCCATTCAGGACTGAAAATTCTTATCTATTTAAATCCTTCATAATAAATTGTTTTGACTCTTGTATAATATGTTATTGGGTGATTTTTCTCATATGCATAAAACAATCACATACCCCCCTGTTTAATTAACTGCTGACAAAGAGAATAGATGTAGAGTATCATGTATTTCATTAAATTTTACTGAAGTAGGAAGGTTTTTCTAAAGGTAACTAGCACTTTTGCTTGTGTCTTTGTTTTTTGTTTTTTTTTTTGTTAATTTGAATGCAGACAATGACAGAATCTCTGTAAGAAATGGTTTTCCATCAGGGTTGTTGTTGAATAGCTCCTTGTCATCCTACACAAATATGTTCTCTAGAACTGCTCATAGCTGTTGATCCATTTTTCCATCAACACTTTCTAATTTGATTTTTCTAAATGCGAATTAAACCAACTGTCCAGGATAAAAAATATATATCTCACAATCAAATGACTACAAAATAAAAATATGATGCAAAATTGTGCAGAAAGGAATAAATAACATGTGAACATGTGGCTTTAAACAATAAACATTATTCATATCTGATTTATTTGAGCTAGTCTATCCTCAGTGTATTTGGCTGTTAAGATTATGTGGCCATTCGTCAATTTAGGTTTGACACTACAGATCTTGTATATTTCAGTTTCTGTTAAGCCTAAACAACTGGATTGGTTTGGTAGAGGTAACTTATATCGCAAGAAAACTCAATTGATATGATTGATTTGTTTCTGAATGCAAAGGAGTCGCCGCGCTAGGCCTCTGATAAATGCCACAGCCCTTCCCCGGATTGGGATAAAGCCGTCCTGCTGAGTGGAGGCATTCCTCACTGCGAGTCCGCTCAAACGCTTCAATCCCGCCTCGCTGAAAGGATATAAGCACTTGTTTAGAGAACATGCCAATCAAGCCTAAGCCCTGTTTTCATATGTTAATGCCAGCTAATCTAAAGATGCACAGAAATATGGAGAGCCCACATTCCCCAACACTCACATTCTACTTTTATTGAGGCTTTATCTTTGCAAACTTTGGAGCAACACTAAAAAATATGCAGCGGTAATTGTATATTTGCATCAGAAACTAGTTAAAGTGGATAATTCTGCTGTAGCTCAAAACTAATGTAAATAAAATTGAAGCATATTTGTTTCCGTATGTGCTCAATACTGCAACCTATGAACCAGAAACCTGTTGAAATATAAACGAAAGCCTTGCATTGTTGCCCTAATAATAAGTAAATGGCCTTAATTGTCAACCTTAGCTTTTTATATTATTTCCACCGAGTTGTTCTTTTGTCTGTGTGTGTGGTGTACACGTATTTGTAGGTCAAGTCATAACTGGACCAATTATTGCTGTCGGTTCTTTCTGATTGGACAAACCGTGCATGTGTTCAGAGCTCAGCTGTCATCTCATGATAGTACTGCATTTGTTGTTACTTTTGAAGGCACACCCACAGACTAGGAAGAAATGGACCAAAAGATAGTAACCTCACCCACAAAGAAGAAATTTGCCCAGATGAAGCTTAGACAGTTTTTATATTTGGAAAGCAACATTTAATGTTGATTACCTAATTTCCTTGCATTCTTTACAATTACTATGACAGATTATTGTAATTTATTGGTATTTTGTGAAAATTGGACCGGTTTTACACAAAAAAAAACATTTTATAGAAGAAGCAGAAAGGTTACTACGCTGCTGTTGGGGGAGAGTGGAGAGGCTGAGAGAAGAACAGCAAAAAACAAATCAGGTACTGGAGTTTTAATATTTATGTATTTTAAAGGCTGTTTACACTACGCTCTTTGACAAATTCACAATGATTCTGAGTCCGGCCAAGTTTCATTGCAGTTGCCGCTCGTGTAGGTGCTCTCTGGAGCTGGTGCCCGTACAGCATGAGGTTTTTGTGGTATCTTGTGGAAAAATATTACAGTATGACTTTATTGCAGGTACAAGTTTAAATGGTTTTAATTTCCTGGTAATTTGGACATGGTTGAATATTGTGGTTGTTAAATATAGTACAGTAGAATATCCCAATTAGAGTTGGGTAACAAGGACCGGTTCCATTTTAGAAACAATAACAAACTTATAAGAATTGGGGAATCACATTGGATGCGTACATTTCGATTCCATTTATTGATTCCTGATGTCTTTAATCATTATCGCACGGCAAACAGCGGTGAGCATTTTACGATTCTGCCGGGACCTGTGACAAGGACCTGATATCATTACGCTCATTACATTCAACAATTGATGACTGACCACAGCAAATGTTTGTCTGGTTGAACTTCGCAAAAAAAAAGATAGTGTGCAGATATTTTGTGCAAAGGAGTAAAAAACTCTAACTCTAATATTAGCAGCAATAGCAGCCTCTCACACTGCAAATACAAAGTACAAAATACAAATACAGATGAATTAGAACCATTTGTTTTGTTTGTCACTACTCACACACACTACTACAATTGTTGTAGTGATTATTTCTTAATGAAAAATTTTCATTTATTACTGACAAATTGTCACAGTCAACAGTTACAGCCTTAGATGAATAAGGCCTAAGGCATCACTTTCTGGCTCATTTTACATGACTAGTTACATGACTATTACATGTCAAAGTATTTGTAAGTTTGTAAAAACTGCAATTATCATGGAACTTTAAAACCGCAGTATACCTTAAAAAATTTATTGTTGCATGCCTATGCCATGTGTCACTGAATGGCTTTCCTGTAGTTTCTGAGATGAAAAGAATGTCTGAAGAGAAACAAATGCTAACTTTTCCATTAGCAGACATGATGTATGTCAGCCATTTTGAAAGTGTTACTCTTGCCTGACTACAGTCTGACATGTTTACATTTTTGTTACTGATAGAAACATACAGTTCACAGTTTGTTTTTATTAATAAAAAGCAAATGGCTTTCATCCAAATTTTAAAACTGTGTTGTCTAGAGAGCTTTAACCTTCTTCCAACAAGTGGCTGGGGTCAAGGCCTCTCAGTCAGATCTGGTTTACATCCAACTGGTTCACTTATTTTCAGGTGTGTTTACACTTGTAGTCCTCTTCATTAGTTTGCACCAAAACCAAAAACAATCCATTTAGTTGGTTTGGTCAGCTAAAAGTCCCGGTGCGCTGAGCCTTTCGCAGCTGGCATTGGACCAAATGGAAAAATATGCATTTTGTTAGGAAGACATCAGATGGCGCTGTTTGTCCAAAAGCTAATAAGGCATGTTACTTTAGCATTTTAGCTTCTCAGTCCTTCACATTTGACCTCATTTTATTTAGTTGTACAATATTGTTTCTGTTTTCTTTGACGACGTGTGTTACGATAATGATTTTGTCTCCGATTTATGAGGTTCTTTCTGTTTGAGCTTGTCTATGGTCCACGTGAGGTTCACACTTGAATCAGACTGTACCAGAGTTCACTTGGAAGTGCTCTGAGACCTCTGTTTTGAAAGGGTCTTGGTGCGTGTGTTTAGTGGCACTGAGGTTTGTCTGGAACATTCTAGATTCAAGTTTTGGTCAAATTTAGGTCTAGAACAACCAAAACACCTGAATGGAACAGTGTCATCAATGACTCTCTTGAGCCTTTAATAACTCTTGCATCAGGAGTCACACTGTCCTCTCATTAGTTAAAAACTATGAGACCAGAACAGCCTGGTTCCAACAGGTTTGGTTTTATCTTAAACCCCTCCCTTTAGAGATATAAGCTCAGCTCTCTTACCAGTTGAACTCAGAATTGATAGGTCTTAGTCTGAACACACCCTTATTCACACCATTTATGCCACTCGTATGTAGTGGCATAGTAAGGTCTGAATCATCAACCCGGGTTAAGATTTGACTAGATAAGATCAGAGTGGATTTCTGTGTCCTTGTTGTCTTAAACATAATTTCTTCCCCTTTGCTTGACGTAACCTGGTTGTTGTTGTTGTTGTTGTTAGAAAGGGACAGATTGATTTGTGGTCACACTGTGCTCAGATTTCACAGACTTTGGACCGTTGACTAAATTTTTATTTATTTTTTTTTTTTTTTGAGGGAATATTTGACAAGGAATTAGTAACATGTAAAAAAAAGGTGTAGTTCCAGATTGACAGCAGCAAAAAAGGAAAGTTGTGTGCAAGTGTTGACCAGTGTATCCCATTTGTGTACTACAACATTTTCCACAAGGCTGCTTAAAAGTAGGCTCAGTATTGAGGAAGATCTCATAAATGCGAGATAAATGGCATGATGTAATTTCTTCTTGCTTCTGTGACACGGTCTGAAAACACATTTGTAACGTGTGTCATCATGCGCAGTGCTCATTCAGCTGATGAAAATGTCTCTGGTTTGTTGCAGCCTGCTGTCTCTTTAAGGAGCAGCACCAGCACGGGCAGCTTCACCCTGTGTTCTGGGGCACAGCAGGGAGGAGGGTGGGTTGTTGACGGGAAGCCGGGCTCCAATTGGCCAGGCCAGCCTAGGGGCGGTGACGTAACATGGAGGAGAGGCAGTGTGGTGTAAAATAACATCTCCTTTTATGGGGCAAGGGAGACCGCTCCATTTTCAAACGGAGGGGTTTTTGTAACATGGCCCTTTTTTACAGTTTTCTGAGAGTTTCTGGAAAGGTTTTATTAAGCGGACAATTATATTTTAAAAAAACTAACATTTTATAGAGTTACCTGCTCTGTAACTTGTAGTGGAAGTCATTAAGAAGCCTTCTAAAGTTCTTTACATTACATTTTCTTTTCGATGTGTGCTCAATTATTACCCAACACTTGAATATATATGATCTCTATAATTAGACATTTTAAAAGCAAAAAACATGCACATGCTACACGTGTATGTTTAAGCTACATTTGGTGAGGTTATAAAGCTAAATAAAACATATCTGCATATTTGCATCTAGACGTACATAGTGTGTGTGCCAAAAGTAGGGTATTTTCTAAACCAAATGTTGATTTAAATTATTTTTCATTTACTTACTAACCCCCTTTACCTTTGTAATTATTGTACAAAACAGACATTTCCTCATTTACCCCTTTTCAAGCCAGTTTAAAAGCCCACACTGCATTTACTTCTCTCAGCATGCACCACCCCCACTCTCTGTTGACTTGGTACGTCCTGAGAACTAGCAGTCACCTCCCCTCCCTAAGTCAGATTTGTCTGTACTCCAAGGAAATGCACTGTACCTTCGACTCGAGTGAAGAGTTACACTTTTTTCTTTTAAATATCGGGCTTTACAGGCCGCATGTCTTCACTTCAGGAAGTCAGCCCCTAACTTTAGGCTGACAAATCATGACAAGGAAACTTGTGAATCCATAGAAGATCCTCTTAAAAAAGCGCCTCCCACCTCCTTCCAATGTTTGACTGGTTGAGGCCATGGCCTCTCAGTCAGGGTAAGACATGTACAGCTGTTTATTTATTGAGTTTAATTATTTATTTGAGGAGTTTTTGTAGTTAATACTGAATGGTCATGTTAAGTTGAGATAACATCAGAGCAGACTCTTGTGCCATGTTTTTAAGATAACCATCAGTTCTTCCCCTTTGCTTGACTCGGCCTGCTTGTTTTGTTAGAAACATACGAGTTGATTAATTTGGAGACAGAGTAACTCAGCTTTCATAGACTTTGACCTTTTCAGTTTGGCACACTATTGCACTGGAGCTACCCATTGCAGATTGAAAATGGCGTTTGACTAATAAACTTGCTTAAAAATGTTTAGATTCTTGCTATAATCTGTTACGTTTCATCTGTTTTTGCATTTTTCATCATCAGTGTAATTATCTTGAAGTTAACAAAAACCTTAATCCAGAGCAATAGCCAGTTTACCTTAAACAAGTATGAACAAGTTATCACTCACTGACAACCAACCAAACCCACTGAGCTAACAAGCATCTGTCTGGCTACTGCAGAGTCAAATACAGCTCACACGATACTAGCTTTGTTTGCTATTGTAAACATGAAAAGTGGGTTTGCTGAGCACTGGCTTCTGATTGGATACTATTGTAATGTCTGTTTTTTAAATGGAGAATTATTGATGTTTTAACTGTAGTTATTTGCATAGGCCAGGGTTCATATCTATTATGGCTCTGAATTGACAGTTTGAAATAAAAATGAAAACCAAAGCTAAAAAGTATTCAGTGTACAACTGGAACACCACATTTACTGTTACAGGAAGTTCTTCATCATTTCATGGCAGACTTTTTAGTCCCTTATGCCCTATTGGTTTGTAAAATTCAACCAAAACCATTAAGCAAAATCTCTAAAAGTTTTACCCAGTAGCTTCAGCTGACCGCATCTACAACCAGTGTTTCATTCATATCTGTTGATTTTAAAGGTAATAAACCATGGCGTTCCTATTGCTGTCTTTGTCCTTGACGGTAATTGTTTTGGGCCACGTCGTAATCAGAAATGTTACATAATTGTCAAATGTGTATTTTTTTGAGAAAGTGTTTGTATGGGCCACCTTCAACCAGTTTGTATTGGCCTCATCACACATTTATGATGGTATTGAACCATTTGTTTTATTTTTATTTTTTAAAAGCAGATGACATGATTTAGTTCAGAGCTTGATAATTAGCTTTAGATGTCCCAGCCAAGTCAATAGCAGGCAGCTAATGATCTTTTTAAAGTGCTGTCCCACTGTATAAACGGGTGTATACTCTTGTTTAACTAATAAAACACAAATTAAGTCAGTTAAGGCTGATGGACTTGAGCCGTGTTTACAATAGACTTTGTGCCTAGGGCATTTGTTCACTTAAGTACTGTCCCAACTCCCGACAGTGGCTCCATGTAACAAAGGGACTTACACTAAAAGCAGCATTTTTGTATGACTCATCACTTTGTATGACATAGCAGCGTCTCGTTCAGCTATTAGTCATATTCCTCGTCCATCCACCTTTTAACAAGTGATTTTATGATTGACTTTTAAATTAAAACGCGCATGTAAACAGTTAACCTTGTGTATTATAAGCGTCTTCTCTGTTTTAAATAAATGATGCTGATAGATTTGTGAGACTTTATATAATGGCATCCTTGTCATTGTTGTCCTTATTCCTCACTGGATAAATACTGTGTTAATGGTGCGTTCATTGAAATTGCAGCTGTTCTGACCTTGGCTGCTTTGTGAACCATGAAAAAAAACAAACAAACAACTGGATTATTGATTGTAAATTCAGAAATCTGTTTTAGTTGGGTGGTTTTAATGTTTTTTAATGAATTTCATCAGGATAACCTGACGGAACTCAAAAAACACCAAAAAGCCTGTTTGTGAACAATGTAAAATATTTTGGGGAAAAAAGCTGTGAAATGCTAATTGAGTGATAGCACATGAAAAGGAGCAAAGCTGGTCCTGTGTGTTTATGTTTAAGGAGGAGGCCGGGCGGGTGGGAGCTGCCTCATAGTCCTGTGTCAACACACTTTCAATGAGTGTTGTTGTTGGCAGAAGTTAAGACTGGAGGTGACAACGCCTAATGCTGCTTTGTGAGAAACATGGATCAAAAAAAAAAAGTTGTCTCTTAGGTTTTGTCTGTGTGAATATACTCAGGTTTGTTCAAAACCTTTACCCTTAAAATCCACTGGTGTACTGTAAATATGCTCAACCATTAAAACTAAGAAGAAGCAAGTTGTGTATACATTCTGGCCTTGAATTATGGTCAGTGTGGCCGCAGTTTGGAAAACAGGAAGGAAACCTCACTTCACCATATGTTAATGATGGAGACTCTCCCACAAAGCGTACTATAAACTCCAAAATGACGGAGATAAATTAATATATCTATATACTTTATACAAGCTCATGAAAACTATTGCTGTATGTTGCAGGGCTTTGCTTTTTTGATGTAAGAAAACTAATGCACAAAATAGTTACTAAATAAAATAAATGTAAACCATAAAGAATGTTAATTTTAATTTAGAAACTGCAAAGTGAAAGAACAGACTCTATTTGGTGTGACTTTGCCTCAAAACGGCAACAGTTCTTGCAGTTCCATTGGATCTGGGCAGGTTCTGTTCAATTATTTGGACAAAACCAGGCCAACAGGACTCAACCAGACTATCAAATCCTTGAAGGAACGTTGGGTAAACCAGATAGAACCAGGTCAAACAAAACTAAACCAGACCATCACATCCCAGAAGTAACTTAAGACAAACCATGACCATGCAATCCAGGATAGACCCTGGCCAGACTACAATAAGTATATCATGCCACCCTAGTAATGTTAACTAGACTTTTCAAATGTCCCTAATATCAGTTAAGATGTATGTAAATATTTCATATTCTCAGTGAAACCTGACAGTTTTGCAAACGGTAAAACCTGCTTTTGTGTTTCTTTCTCAGCAGATTTTTAGTGACCATCTGCAGCAGATTATTTGCTGCAAAAGGCCACTGCAGTGTCTAGACAAGACTAGGCTAAGCTTATTAGAGACTACTTTCCCCACAGGTCATCTCTGTAAAGCCTCTGTTTATGATGTATGGAGTTTCACTAGTGACGCCACAGTCGAACTCAACATAGTACCTCAAGCTGTTTGTTACTGAAAAATAATAGTTTGTAACACATAGGGCTTATAAAACAATAAAATAGTGTTATATTATTCATTTGTTTTGCCAGAGCAGTCTTTGTATGACACCAAATCAGTCTTAATACTATTTTTTGTTTGTGTTTTCTAGCAACATGAACCGTGAGGACCGGAATGTGCTCCGAATGAAAGAAAGAGAAAGGAGAAATCAAGAAATCCAGCAGGGCGGAGGAGAGGCATTTCCAGCTAATTCCCCTCTCTTTCCTGAGCCCTACAAAGTGGTACGTCTCATCACTTCACAACCAGTTAAGGACACCCACAACTGATTAGTCACTTCACATTGTAACAGCCACAGGAAGTGCATGTACCTATTATGAGCAGCACAGATGATGCAATTTTAGATTGACACACATTAGGAAATTTTGTGTTGGTATTGCTTTTCCGAACATAAACCATTATTGGTCACAGTGTTGCTCTTGTTAAGAGTTGATATTAGGTGTTAGGGCTGTACAATATATGATAATCGTTTTAAATTTTGCCACTATAATTATTACCCCCAAAATTTTTACTAAATTCTGGACTAACTTTCACTTATCAAAGCAGAATCTAAATCTGTATAAAATATTATTCTAGAACTAAACCAGGACATAAACGGGTCTAAGCCAGTACTTAAACAAATCCAAACCAGGATTAAACCAGGATTTAACCAGATCCAAACCAGGTCTAAACCAGGAATAAAATAAGTCTAAACCAAGATTATACAGGTCTAAAGTAGGACTAAATCAGGACTAAACAAAGACTAACCAGGTCTACACAAGTCTAAACCAGGATTTTTTAATTTGGACGCATCACAGTTTGATTTTAAAGCTTTGTTTGAACAATTCTGGATGATTTTGACAGAAATAACAGCAATACAAATATTGCTAATATTGCGATATCAATAAATCTGTGATTATATATTGTGCTGTCCTATTTGGTGTGTCCCAAGACCATTTATGAATGTATTAGTCCATAAAATGAGTACTCGCCAATACAGAGTAAGGATATGAGTACCTAATATTTATGAACCATACACAGATTTTAATTCCATAACAATTTCCCTGATGTTTTATTAATCACTCGTTTTGAAACTGTAATGTGTAGAGAAAAGACAGTATACCAAGTCACACTGCAGTAAATAAAGTACTCGTATGACAGTATCAGGGGAGGTCAAGCAAGTATGAGTACAATAGGAGTTTTATTGGTATGTGGACATCCTTAGTTAATATATTCTTTAAATCTAGCCTGGTTAACCTCAGCATAGGCTTTAATTACTACAAGAGGATTATATATGTTGCCATAATAAGCTCGTGTTTCAATACATGTTCTTTTTGAAATGGGTAATGCATTTAACCAACAACATAGTGTTTTATCTTGGACAAAATACAAAGCAATAATACCATCTTAAGCTGCCTCTCTGCTGTGGACTAACCCAGTAAAAAGAAACAGAAGGCCACCAGCCGTGCCTCTTACACTCACACGTGTTCCCTGCGGCTTTATAGATACATACTGTAGATGTAGGCCAGCAGCAGTGGCCTCTTGTTTCCCATCCAGCCAATATAATCACAAAGGGGATTTAAGATCTCTGCGCTGGTCTAATCTTTCCCACTAAATAGATTTGAGCAGTGGTAAGTGGCTTCTTTTGCCTTTACTGTAGCCAGTCGTCAAAGCTACAACAAAGAATGTGTCCTGACAGGTTTGGGAAGATGGGAAGAAAGCAGACGCGAGTGGTGGCCTGTGTTTGGCCCAAAACAAGTTTAAAAACAGCTGACATGGAAAACATAAATCTTCTTGGCCTTTGTAGCACTTAATATGAAGAAAAGACTAGTATTGTGTATAGTGGTGTTCCACACTTAGAATAACGTGGTCAGTTATCTGTTCACAACCAGCTTTGACATGTGCTAGAAGTTATCCTAGATCTTAGAATAATTCTTAATAATTATGAAACTTGATTAAACCTTGCTTTTAGGAGCAGCATTAAAGGGGAGATGACACTTATGAGCATTAATTGAAGTTTCCTTCCAAATTGTCTAAATTATACAACTAAGTTTAGTTTTCTTGTTTATCATTTCAACCAGTTTGTAAGTGTAGGTGCCATTCTGAAGTATCCTCAGGTGTTTATAATGTTGTTCTAATCTAGCTGGTTTGACCTCAGTTTAGGCTTAAATTACCACAAGTATGTAACGTGATGTGTCAAAACAAGCTCACATTTCGGTCATCATCATAATTCATTTAGGCCAAAGCATATTGTTATGTCTTGGACAGTAATAGTTGTATGCTGCAATATAGCATTGTTAGCTTTCATTATATTGTTTCAGTTAATATTTGGTTGAGTATAAACCACCAGTAACACTTAAAGGTGGCCATTTATAAGGCTGCTGTATATTTGAAGCATGCTGTGAATGTACATTTGCCCTACATTAGTTGTTAGTTGCTGTTGTTAGTATCCATGCAGGAAACTGCGTCAGCACATTTTAACTTGAATTAAAATGGTGGCCACAACTTGAACCCTAATAGCCTCTCATAACCCCCATCTCCTCTTTGCCGCTCGTCTGAGTCTTGTGCAAGCATTAGTTTGACGTTCTCTCTGCCGTCATGCTTCACTAAGTACAAGTTTTGCAGTGTGCGTTAACTGCCATCTGCAGCTGTGGCCTCCCACATGTTGACCAGCAGGACTTTTATGGCTCAGAGCTGAAGCTGTTGTATCTGTACTGCACAGACTGAAGAGCTCACAGTATCACTTTAAACCATCAGACCCACTCCTTTATTTTAATGGGGCAGATACTTTGCATATGACTAATGTTTATTTTGGTTTAGAGTTTAGTAGGAATAGTGGCAGTACATTATGGCAGTGGAGTGTGACATGAGCTTTAACCAACGGTGGAATAGGCAAGTTATTTACCAGGTCTAAACAAACAGAAAACTGCTTGGTCTAATGCCACCTTTATGAAATTGTTCTGTTGAAAGCTCCACATGCTTGAGCCAGTTGGATCTAAAGGGAGGTAGAAGAGTGCTCTGTAGTAAGAAGTAACATTACTGCTGCAGAAAACATGTTTGTGTTTCCTTTTTAAAGGTGAAACAAGATCCTTAACTCAGTTCTTGGTCATTTTAACAACTTCACACTGGTTGGCTAATAAGCCTCTATCAAAATGAATGATTAACCTTTTGAGGGAGGTTTTCAGCGCCATGGGGGTTGGCCTCTGAGTGGATCACTCTTATCACAATTCACCAGGAAGTTGTATAGGATTAAACATAAAACCATAGGATAATAAGCACAGTCTAAGTGTTGTCAGGAGTCGAGAAACAAACTTTTTTCGTGTACTATATTTTATCCACAGATTCAGAGCATTCAACTTCTTAACAAGCTCTTAGCTCTTGTTTGTAATGTACTACCAGGAAATTAATAGTTTGCATTTTATTACTGTAATTTAATATCATTTATTTTCCATTTTCTTTGCTCCCCAACGTCCCTACTTTGATCTTCTTTCTACAGTCCAGTAAAGAAGACAAACTGTCCAGCCGTATTCAGAGCATGCTGGGCAACTACGACGAAATGAAAGAGCCTATCGGAGCAGACACACTTCCAAAACTCACCAAAACTTCAAACACTTTGTCTTCCTCTGAGGACAAGTCAGGACCAGGCCTTTTTGGTTCAGAACAGCGCAGTGTGGCTACTGGCGGCAGCGGCCAGAGCAAGTGGGCCCCAGTTGGGTCCGCAGGGGTTGGTTCATCATCCCAGTCCCAAAAACGTTCAGGACTCCAGGGCGGGCACAGCAGCCAGAGGGGGAGTAATGGAGGTAGTGGCAGCAGTAGCAGTAGCCAAAGACACGGAGCAGAAGTACGAGAAAAGAAGTTGAACAAACAAAGCATTGGCTCAGAACATTCAAAGTCCCACACATCAAGTCCAGCAAAAGGGACTTTGAGCTCCTCCAGCGGCAACAGTCACTCGAGGAGCTCCCTGCCGACGGAGCAGCATCACAGCAAGGATCGCTATCGGCCTAAATCTCCACAAGACCGAGAGGCCAACTGGGACTCGCCTTCGAGGGTTCACACCTTCCCCAGTGGGCAGCACTCAAGTCAGGCCTTTCCCCCGTCGCTCATGTCCAAGAGCTCCATGCCGAAGAAGCCAACAGCGTACGTGAGGCCCATGGACGGCCAGGAGACGACAGAGGCCAAGACTTCACAAGCAGAAAGCTACAGCGGACAATCGCACAGCAGCACTATGGGAGAGATGAAGTCCAATGGGAAGGCATCCCTCTCAAAACTGAAGATTCCCTCACAGCCAGTGGAGGTAAGCCTCGGTCTTCCAGGTCAACAAGAATTGAAACGTGAATAGTTTTGAACTTTTTAACAATTATGCATTTAACATTAACATCCAGTTCAACTCAAAAATCTTAGTGAACTTAGTGATCCAGCTAATAAAGACTACTACACTGTAAAATTCAACTTTATCTGGTCAACTACATTTTGTCTACATTTTTTGAAGGACATCATTCTTTCACGTTGACACATGTACTAAGCCTGTTTTTCTATCTTAAGGGATCGAGTGACCCCAACTGTGTGGATGAGATTCTGAAGGTACATAGATTTTTTTTTTTTGTTAGTCTTCTGTTTTTGCTTGATTTGTAGGAAGTATGCACAACTATGTTAAAGCTAGTTTAACATTTTTCCATCTATGTCTTTGCATTTTTCTTTCAGGAGATGACTCAGTTGTGGCCGCCTCCACTGACAGCCATCCACACTCCTTGCAAAACTGAGCCCTCAAAGTTTCCTTTCCCCACAAAGGTCAGCATTACATTGACTCATAAGTTCAATTAACACCTGTCTATCTGAATTCTGTATTTACTGACCAATTTCATAGTTTCATTACAACTACGCGGGAAATAATAATTCTTTTTTCCATTTAGGATTCTCACCCATTTCCAAGTGGACACAGTAAGTACCACATTTTTTTTTTTTTTTTTATATATCCAAAGTATAAATACATCTTTACTAATAGTCTGTCTGTATATTTCAGAGCGTTCCTCAAAGAGCTCCAGCAGCCATCAGTCCAAAACCTGTGAAGACCAGCCAATGTAAGCACCTGAACCATCTTTGTCTATAATTGGGCATCAAGGCATATTTTTTATTTTTATTTCTGTGTCTGCTTTGAGATGGCTGAGAGAACCTACACAAACATTACCTTGAACTGATGACAACAAAACGATCAAATGCAAATTCATTACTGAGAATTGGATTACATCTCATTTTCCTGCTCCATAGGCTTGTTGGGCTTTGTTCAATCTGGAGTTGGATCTAATCTCTTAGTTTGTTTAGTAATTTGTTTCTCAAATCAGACAAATTATAAATACACAGGAACCAGCAGTTGTAGGGACATGAAGTAATAGCCCTTTACTCCTTTCTTTGGAGCTTTAAAATTTTAACACTTAAGCACTAACAATAGTTTTACTGGTTGTGAATTATACTACAAAGAGCTACTCTGTCCACCTTTTTAAAGCAGAACAATCTCACATTCTGACATCTCTATCAGTAGACTAGAAGAGGACCTGAAACTGAGCAGTAGTGAAGACAGTGACGTAGAAGAGTCTGGAAAAAGAAACACATCAGCAAGGTAATTTTTTCTTCTCCTTGCTTAGATTTTTACTTAAATTCAGTTGAAAATAAAACTATATTAAAGAGTACTATTGTAATATGCTTGTATAGTAATAACAGTGAAGTAGCCGAGCAGTTGAGAGACGACTCGAGCAGCCACAGTGGTTCAGAAAGCAGCTCCGGCTCAGACAGTGAGAGTGAAAGCAGTACAACGGACAGTGAGGCCACCGAGCAGCCACGGCCTGCTTCACCTGAGGTAAAGTTATCTGTCTGCTTCATAGATATTCATAGATATTCTAATTCTGTGCTCTTTTGTTAAAGACTTCCTGCTTGTTTCTATTATTTTGTGTTATTGTCCATGTGTGCAATTCAAGTCTCTTACATCATTTGGTTGTTTTTCCTTTAGCCTGAACAACAAGGAGCAAACAAGTGGCAGCTGGATAACTGGTTCAAAAAGGCTAAACAGTTCTCTCCAGCATCACCGGTGGACAATAATAATGCTCCAACTAAATCCAAGAAAGAGGGCAGAGACAACAGCTCAGGACGAGGCTACAGCAGCCAAGGAGGCAGCTCAAAAGACTCATCAGCTCCCACGCCGAGTAGGGAGTCGAGGGCACCCCAAAAGGGGGCTGAGAGCGGCAGAGGCCGGCAGAAGTCGCCTGCACAGAGCGAAGGTGGCACAAACAGTCGAAAGGTGACTGGAAAGAAGCAGCCCAAAAAGGAGAAGCTGCCGGTGGTAGAGGAGCCCAAAGGAGGTCTGAGGGTAGAGAGTGAACCTGCTCCAGATGTTCCTCTTCGGCCCAAAGCTGCTACTAAAGGTTCACGAAAACCAAGCCTCAAAAAAGAGCCACAAAGACCCACTGCAGCTACCACAGATAAAAAACCTAAACCGAAAGCGCCGATTAAGAAACCCCGAAAAACGGACTCCTCGTCATCGGACTCTGAGGGAAATGAGAGCATCCCTTCATCATCACAAACCCCTAAATACACTGAGAGTATCAGGACACCAGTGTGTGTGTTTTCTCCAGAGGACAAAGAACTGTTGTCTCCTCTGAGTGACCCAGAGGAGCGCTATCCTTCACGGCCGTCCCAGCAGCAGGTGTTACTTGTCAAGATAGGTTAGTTCAAAAGTTTCAATCAAATCTTACATAATTGTTTTGAAACATGACCCTTAAATGTGTCCCCTTTCTTTTTAATTCCATTCACTACAGATCTCAGTTTGCTCACCCGGATCCCAGGCCGACATTACAAGGAACATGGTGAGATTAAGGTGGAAAGGGACGAGAGGGACACCAAAGAGGGTAGCAGACATGGCTTAGAGAAGAGCTCCAGCAAAGGCAAAAGGAAACACAAGGTACACAGCTCTGAACAAGAAGTCAGAAATGTCAATAAGTCATGAATAATTGGCAACAAACTGTACCTTTGTGTTTCAGACTGATGAAGACGGCCCTAAACCATTGAGTAAAAGACGCAAACCGGAGGATAAGCCTACATCTCACAAGAGTGAAGAGTTAGTATTATTTGTTACTAATGTATCACAAAAATTCAACAGGGCATATGTAGCGAATATCTTTGACTTAAATAACCTTTTGTACCCCTCCAGGTCTAGGAGGTCTCTGGAGAAGAAAGACGAGCCTGCCCCCTCTCCCTCCATGTCCGGTCTACAGCGGACGCCCAAAGCAGAGCATCCGAGTCGAAAGAGGACGGCGAGCCAGTCCTCCACCTCGTTGTCCAGCGGGACGGGCAGCGGGAAAGAGGGAGGCCACAGCACTAAGATCGGCTCCAAACAAAGGAAAGGAGAGGACAAGGGCCGAAGCACTCGTGATGGCAAGGTTAGTGTGTGTATTCTCATCGGAGGCTTTCCCCATCGGTGTGTATCTGCCATAGCTCATCTGAATCTGTGTGCACTATGTTTCTGGGAGAACTTGAATCACGAAGCATGTATAGTACAGACTAGTCAAGCCAAACAAAGAACAAGGAATTTGTTTTTGAAAAAGGAAAAAAAAAAAAAGATAGAAATCAGTCAAGGGCATTGCTTTGCGTAAAATACATACCCAGTTAATTTGTTTTTATTTTTTATTTTTACCCTTCTACAATAGGTTGACTTTATAACAGTTTACTTACAAGTTAGTAACTAAACATTGTTTAGCTTTGTTAGTTCCCATTTTGGAAATTAGGTTTAGTACAGTTGAATGAGCATTTTATCGCTCTATTTTAGTTGTATTAAATCAACAAGTTAAACCTAGTGTTGGTCTTTGGTGTAGTTGTAGCATAAACCAACATGTCTGCCTATATTTTTAACACTTCTGTTTGTTGCTCAATGTTTATACCCAGTATCCATACGGCACAAAAAAATCTCTTTCTCTCCAGACTCCTCTACCTTCTTTCCAATGTTATCTATCACTTCAAACACCAGGCCCCTTCTTTCCCTAAAACTTTCTTCCCTCACTTGCCGTCTCTGCAGGAGAAATCCTCCAAAGGCTGCGATAACCAGCTGGCCATCCCTCCGCTCTCCACAGACGGCTCCAAGTCTCAAAGATCCAAGCTCGTTTTTGAGGATAGGTAAGAGGAGCTCTGTCCATTGGGGATAACTCTCGGCGGGACACGTAGAAAGAACCACTGTGGGGATCTAGGGTTACCTTTGATGCACAAAGCTGTGAATAGACGTGCCAGCTTGTGTGAGAGATGACGTAAATTAGCATTTTAAAAGGAAATTATAGTCTGGTTTCTTAGATTTTATCTTAATTGTCTATTAAGGAAAACCAATTACATGTGTGACCCCTTTTATTTCACTTCTCAGAGTTCATTCTGCAGATCACTATTTACAAGAAGCCAAGAAACTAAAACACAACGCAGATGCACTGGTAAGAGCTAACTACAGCAATATTTACATCTAAAAAGTGATGAGCTGATATTAAATGTTGCTGTGCTGTACTTCATTTCCAGATGGATCGCTTTGAGAAGGCGGTGTATTACCTGGACGCAGTAGTATCTTTTATTGAATGTGGTAATGCTCTAGAGAAGAGCGCTCAAGAGGCCAAATCTCCTTTCCCCATGTATGCAGAGACTGTGGAGCTGATCAAGTAAGGGCACATTTTAAGACCAGAAGCTTAGCAAAACACAGCTGTTATATCATCTGTCATGTCCTGCAGCCTTTTTCCATCAATAATCCCCTCTTCCTTCAGATACACTATGAAGTTAAAAAGCTACATGGCCCCTGATGCTACTTCAGCCGACAAGAGGCTAGCTGTGCTTTGGTGAGTTTTTAACATTAAAGATTAAAACAAATGTTGGTGCTTTATCTTCTGCCAATTTGACTGGGCTTTTGGTAAAACATTGTCTAGATTTTATCTTGTCCATATATATACTGTATGTGCTTTCTGTTAATGTTATCTTTCATCTTTACAGCCTTAGATGCCAGTCCCTTCTTTACCTTCGATTGTTCAAATTAAGAAAAGACAGTGCACTCAAATACTCTAAAACACTTACAGAACACTTAAAGGTAATTTATTTAAACACTTTTATATTTAATTTTTGTTCCACAGTATCCATATAAGTAGAATAATGCAGATCTATTGTAATGTTTTTTTAACGTTTTATAAATTGTTCTTGACAGAACTCTTTGAGCAACACACAAGCTCCCTCTCCTGGAATGGGAAAGTATGTCATGTTTAAAACACAATATCCTACTTGCGTGATTTTTATTGTCTTAAAATATATTCAGTAACCTGTAATAAAATCCTTTTCCTGGAAAAAGTCTCTCAAATGGGTATTTACTTTGACCAAAATAATACTAAATCCCTCTTTCTGTTCTCTTCTTTCGCAGTAAGGCGGCGGGCATGCCCTCTCCGGTGTCTCCTAAGCTGTCCCCTGGCAGCACAGCCAGTGGATACTCGTCAGTGAGCAGCAGCAGCAGTGGCAGCTCGTCGGTTACTATACCTCAGCGTATTCATCAGATGGCCGCCAGCTATGTCCAGGTCACCTCCAACTTCCTGTATGCCACTGAGGTCTGGGACCAGGCTGAGCAACTGTCCAAGGAGCAGAAGGGTGCGTAGAATGACCTTATTTACTATATCCCCTCATCTTGGAACTTATGAATTGTCTAAAATTTGTTTCTCTAAACGACCCATAGTCATCAGTGTGAGTGCCATTGGTTGGTTCAGTCCAGACTTTACTTATCTATTATTGCATTGTTGTGTGCATTTAAGGTGGATTATTCATTGAATGTTTATAATATTGACTGATACTAATGCAATGATTATATAGACACATCGCAGTTTAAAATCTGAATAGATCGAAAAAAGGAAAACTGAATGACTTATCCTGTCACCTCCTGTCCACCCCCAGACTTCTTCTTTGAATTGGACAAAGTGATGAGTCCTCTGATCTTCAACACCAGCAGCATGACGGAACTGGTGCGTTACACTCGGCAGGGCCTCCACTGGCTGCGGCTCGACGCTAAGCTCATTCCCTAACGAGGACATGCTCTCTGCGCACTGCTTCTTCTTCCTCAAACACACACACACACCATCCCTTCACCATGTCTCGCATACAGACACAGATAAATGAGTACTGTAAAAACCCACTGTCCACTTCTGGTCCTCCATGTCCACACCTGTGATGAACTTCTCAAACATATCTCCAACACTGTGTCCATTCGCTGCACCAGCTTTGCCAAAACACTGAGCAATTTCAATCCTTCTCACACCTTCTAGCCCCGCACAGGGAGACGCTTCGAATCTGCAGCACGCAACTAAAGGCGCTTCAAAATTTATATTCTTATGAAGCAACTTATGGCCATGTTTTATTTTTTGGACATTGGGAGAATTATTATTTATTATAACAACACTAACTGGAGATTTATTTTTAAGGTATTTCGGCTTTTTATTTTCTTTCACCTATGTACCACCCATGAACACCAAAGGTGCTTTAAAATGAAGGTTTCTCTTTATCATTTTTGTGCCTTGTATGTGAGCTACAGGAAAACAAATCATTTTCTTTTCAGTCTATTTTATTTAAAATATGTTTGGTCTGATGACATTTTTGGGGAATGGGAATTGGCAGGATTTATGTACAAGTGCAGTTTGAACATGTTGGATACAAATGTTATAGCCAGACCCAGTCTTAACTCGTGAAAATCTTTAAAGGTTAGACTTGGAACGTTTTAGACTTTATGAAGGGCTAATGTGCACAGCTGATTAATACATTTGACACATATTTATCAAATCTCTATTAAAATTTATATAGATTATGTTTTTTGTTTATGTATTATCAGCTTTTAACCACTAAAACTATTACATTTGTTTAATTTTTTTTTAGTCTTGTCTGTTGAATTAGGTGCAAGACTTGATTTGGCCTGCAGGGGCTGCTATCAGCCCCTGTTGAAATAAAAACGAATCATGTTCTGCTCAGATCTTGCTTTGAAGCCCTTGTATTTCAGTCTCTTCTTACAAACTGCTTCAGCAGCACAGTCGACGTGGTTCCTTTGACGTACGTCACTTCCACACAGTGTTATTTTTTATTTGCGCCGTTGGTGGTTTCCTAGAGTGTATTTTTCTAAGAAACAGCAGGGGCGTGCTAAGTATTGTCGTTTAATGCAGTTACTTACAGTTTAGATGACTGGGCCTAAAGCTAAAGTGGATAATCCCAACAACAAAAGCTAAAGGAAGAGAGTTGAAATCTCATTATTGACTTGCAGTATTTTATAGTTTTAAATTGATATATTTTAAATGTGTCCGAAGAAAAGCATAGATTTTATTCATATACAAAACAGGTATACTTTTTGTTCTACACCGTCAAATTATCTGAATTAGGATTTTGAGATTCAAAGTGTTTCTAGGTATGGTTTTAAAAGGCTAAAAGTGTCTTTTGTGAATACTGTACACAGCATCATTTAGTGCCCATTAATAAACCTACAAAACTCTTTCATGTAGCTTCATAGTGAAATCCTACAAATATATCCACACTCAACATTTATATGTTGAAATTACATGAAGGACTTTGATGACAACTATATTGTTAGAAATTCTGGAATTTTGCAAACCTACGTCACGTGATGTTTGACTGGTGACAGTTTCATCCATGAAGTTTCCACTTGTCACTTGTTTTTTAGGCTTGACTTGTGTTTTCCTTCACTGGCTCCCTGGCCTTTACTGTCAGAGGGGATACTGTTATTTCCTCTTGTGCTTTTACACAAAAAGTCAGAGGTATTATTTTAAACTATGCAGGATTTTTTACAAAGATCTGTTTTTGGTTTGGGATTTTCTTTCCCTGACTATTTTCCGCCTCCGTGAGAAGCCTGTTAAACTCAAGTGTCCAATGCCTTTAGCTTTTGCAATTTTGTGTAATGGTTTAGTATATATATGTATATAGATCTGTTTTTATAACCAAACACAGATGGCTTGAGCCATTTTGTACTTAAAGCTGGAGGCCACTTTTCTCATCCGATCCTCAGTGGGTTTTGCCCAGACATTGTCTTCATACACTGGTAAACTTTGTAAGCACAGGTCCACACTTCGTGCTTCTCACACTATCTAATAGTCAAATGTAAAAAACCTAGCATTAGTAAGTTTTAACAGTTTACTACTCACTTATTTATTTTTGCCCCTTTGTTTTCTTTTTGGAATATGGCCTTTTTAAGGTTACACCATTTTATGAAATATAAATTTTAAATGTATTGGGGCTGATCATGATCAGATTTCATTGTAAAGTAGTAATTAATATTAAGTCTAACTTGAAAGAATCCAGGGTAAAATGAGTTTTGACATTCAGTAGAAAGAAGACACTTGCATGTTTATTTAAAGACAGATGTATAAAATGTAAATATAACATTTCTTTAAGGGCGAATTTCTACAGGTGACATTTTTATTAAAATTACAAAAGCTGTAAATACATTTTGTGAGATACTTTATGCACATTGCTCCCTCTGTGAGCATCTGTGTTCTTCTTCCAACTGTTACAGACACTATCTTGTCTGTTAACGCTGTATATCAAATTCATTTTAGTCTCTGTTAACGTGCTTGTATGTTTTTGCTTCAGTATCATGGTCGCCACATAATCAATGTCTCTAAATGCAAGTGCAAATATTTTCTTCTCTGTATTTGATATGGAGGTGTGTACGTTCATGAAATGTATATTGTAAATCTCATGGGATGTATGGATGGATGTTGGCGTGTACAGTCTCACTCTTCCTCATGAGAAACATTGTATTTACTGTGTCCCTTTTGAGCAATCGGTCCAAGATGTCTTTTGAAACAGAGGTATTTCTCTACATGTTTGAAACCGCTGTAGCAGTTTATACGGTGTCTCCAAAGTGAGACCGGCAGCATACACTATGTACAATTATTGAAATTGGATTAGTTTTAAGAGATCTGAGATGCTATATACTATGATGGATGCAATATGATTAAAGGTACTCATCGAGTTTGGTCTTCAAACTTGGGTTATGTAATTTAAGAAGCATTCTTGTGAAGTGAGTATTAATTGTGACTAATGAGAGTCTGTCCTAAATATTCTTTGTATTTTGCCGTATTGAGAATAAAATATATATGGATATGTTTATTGGCATCCTTTTTTTTTTTTTTTTTTTTTTCTGCAGCCCAAGCGAGCTTTAGCATTTTCACCTCAACCTTCACCACTAGCCACTGTCATTGTTAACAGTCTAGTAAGTTAAATATTTAGAATTAAATTTAGCACAAGTCTTCTATCTAATCAGTGTGTACAGTAATGGCATATCCCACCATTGACACTTCAACTTCATCACACTGTGTCTTATTGCAGTGGGATAGAAGGAGTTCCATCCTGTAGCTCGCTGATCTTAGACGTCCACTGGCTGCTCTCTGTTATTCAAAAGCTGAATGCAAGGGATGGCCCATGTTGTTTAGTAAACACTGATCTGATGAAGAGTGTATCAGGTGCTGGGTCTGTTACTGAAAACAGTTCTGTGGATAATCACAGACATCTTGGTTGAAGATAAACTGTAACCACGGCAACAAGTGACTCTTTTGGTACACAACAGGTCTCAGTCCCACTGCCACAACTCCACACCCTGACACAGATCTTCTCTGTAACATGCCCTCAATCGCACCATCAGTTGCTCACACACAAGTTGTCCCTGACTCCTCCCACTTGAGGCATCTCAAACTGCTCTGATCAGTGTCAATCACAGATGAGTTCAGAATGTTGTCAAGTGAAAAGTTTGACACTCATGATTGAATTTGTTGTTTTTCAGAAGAGCCTCTATTTCAAATATTTTTAGAAGTAGAACACTTCCTGTTCCTACTATTCAGATCTGCAGCCTCTGTATGTCTTCATCATGTTGCTGGAACCAAGTGATTACTATAGCGTAGGTTTCCTCTGAGTGCTCTGGTTTCCCCTACCACCAAAGACATATACAATATTCGGCCCCACAAACACACATGGACTCAGGACTCACCTGCAAAATAGATTTGTAATCTCAGTGAAACTTTACTGGAAAAATAACATAAAAATAACTGAATAAATAAAATAGACTGTGTAAATGATCCTAATTGTAGCATCCATTAAAAATTGTCAAAAATATAGAAAATTAACAAATACACTACAACAAAAATTATCAAAATTGAGAGAAAATGTGAAGAGCTAACATTTGCTAACTTCATAGAAGGCACACCCTTTGAATTACCATTTATTCATATTATATATATATATATTCAAAATTGCAAGGCTGAAGAAATACATATTAAGTGTCTTATAACCACGTTGCGATGCTTCAAGTCGATTATCTGCTTGGTTGTATAACGATGAGTTATAAAACAAGCAAACAAATAGATAAAGAAGTTGTTCATTTGGACTATAGCCTTAAGAGCCCAGAGTGCAGCCTCACTTTACCTGCTGGAATAAGACATTTGTAATAGTCTTTTATGTTTTTGTGTGTGAAACAAAAGTATTAGTAGTAGTATAAGTAGTTTACACAGCATTGCATTGTTCTCCAGTCCACACTAGGCTTCCCTGGGAATATTAACTCTTGAGTGATTTCCTTTTATAGAAACATTTCACTAAGTATTTGCAACAAAGCCATGTAAAATAAAATACAATAAATCAGCATTGGAGGCACTTGCATTGATCCATGGGATTCAAAATAAAAGCAGCAAAAAGTTACTGCAAAGGAATTAAAATCAAGAAAGTAACGCTCTTCAGATTGACCCATTATCCATGCTACTTCATACAGCTTTTTAAGAAACATGCCATACAAGAGATCCTTGTCGTCACTTTCTTATGAACTATCCAAACAGTCCAAAATTATTTAACTTCCGCTATTTATCAACAATAACCAATAAGAAATCGCTAATTCCCTCAGGTCCCGCCCCCTTGCTCTCTGATTGGCCCGCTTTTACTTCTTCTGTCTCTCGGAGTAAGGTAAGCTCACTGGGGGCGAAAGCGAAGAAAACTCATTACCGGGGTTTGCGAGACAACACCGACGTCTACTAAAGTTAAAAGTGAAGTTTACCGTTTTTTGTGTGACTTTTTTTTACATCCAGGAAAAGGAAACAGCCAGAGAAGAATAGGACAACGAGATGTGATCGAGAAGTCGACTGGAAAGCAACAGGTAACAGAGAGCAGTAGCAGGTGCATTTTGTGTCGCTGCGGCAGTTTCGGTTGTCAACTGTCAATCTGTTGGAAGGGGCTATTTCACTTTTTTCACACTAACAAAAAGTTTTTTTTTTTTTTCGTGGTTTAAAGCTGGTGTCTGTTGCTATTGGCTCCGATGGTGGTGAACGATTTATGTTCCAGCGAGATTTTGTAAAACACAATAACGTCGTGACTCTTGTAAAACCCAACTTTATTGGAGACAATGAAGTTGTACTTGTGTCTATATAATAGTATCAGTTATGTTTGTGCGTTGTTATGCTTTAAATTAACAAAACCAGTGCTACAAAAAAAAAAAAAAACAGATGCTAAGAACACAAGCAATAACAGTGAGGAGGAACTGAGTTGCACAAGCATTTGTTTATAGACACTAATGCAAAACAAGCTCACATTAGCTCATCAATTGTGTAATATTTCCAACATGACAGTATTTTCTAATTGATGGGGGTTGATTGTATTGAAATGAAGTATCATCACTTCGTCAGTCTGTTGTTAATGATTATCTAGCTCTAAGTGAATGCGTTATCTTAGCTTTGATCAGGGACATTTTATTTATTCTAAATGACACCATATCAAAAAACCTAAATACTTGTTAGTTACTGTGTTATAAGAGCATGTAATTTAAGTAACTTGTAATTTAAACTAGTTTAACTGTTTGCGCATTATTGCCCTTTCTCAAATGAATTTCTGGCTCTGAATTATGCACAGGACGGCCTTTCTACTTAATAACTGGCCTATATTTTATTTAAACCGGGAACAAAAGGCGCCGGGCTGCAGTAAGGTTGTTTTAGGGGAAACCAGACACTGGTGTTTTGTGCTGAGTCTGAAACTGAAGCACTCATGCAGCGCGTTGGTTCCGATGGTGGGACTCCCACCGTGGGAGTGGAGGTGAGCACACTGGCCTCTCTGTGCGGATCCCTGTAGCAGGAGGGCCAGTGGACTGAACAGCAAAGGCCGCTGACCCGGGCTGACACTGCTACACCCACAGAGTCAGACATGGGGGCTGCACAATGAGCCTTGTACAAAAGTTAGTGCAGGGCAGATGCATGAATGTGTACGAGACACAAAGACAATATATGTTCAGGGTGATGTTATCACTCTAAAGAAATGCTGCAGGACTCTGTAGGAGACAGACCTTAGATGCTTAAGGGGGCAATGTCATTTGAATAAAAGGATGCATATTTTATTTGCCTTGTAAGGAGTTGCAATATGACTTGGTATATATCCTTGAATCATAAATGCAATTACATCAACACTTAAACCTTAATTTCAGTTAATGTAAGATTGTTTCTTGTCTGACTGGTCTCTACATATTTTGAATGGAAAGATGTTCTGAGGTGTGACACTTCTGTGACGTTTTAATCTTTTTAGTGTTGGCTAACCAATGTACTGTTGACCAACTGACAAGGAACCGAAAATCAGATTCTATTGGACATTATGGCAACGCTAATCTAGAAGGGAAAAAACCTTTTGGTTGCAGGGAAAAAAGAAAAACATGCAGCACAGAGGTCACTTGGTAAACATAAAGAGAGTGCATCTTTCAGTTGTCATAATACAGCTATGATTATTTACCATAACGTTGGACCATTTAGAGGAACAGTAAATACTATGTTTCAAACCGTTTCGGTCTACCACACACACACACACACACACACACACACACACACACACACACACACACACACGCACACGCACACACACAGCCTGCATAAACACACAACTTGTAGTGTTTAAAAACATGTAAAGATGTATATTTATCTGGGTATGTGTCTTTTACTATTATTGACATTGGCTTGATGATCTATATTTTACTTTGTATGAGTCATTGTTTAATCATCGCCATGCTCCTTGCAACCACTTTCCAATTCATTACTACATATGGAAAATCGGACAATTAACTTGCAGTCTCTGAAATGGCAGTTGTTTAGCACATTAACTTAATTTCAAAGCCCATTTGGTAGTTGCTCATTAGAGTTCAACTCAGTTTGTGAAAGACTCATAAAGGCGTCTGTGTGTTTGCTGTAGGAATAAACATGGAGAAAGGCAGAAACAAAAGATGGAGGCGATTGAAAGGCCAGTCGTTAAATAAGAGCAGGGTCACAAAGCCATGGGCCAAACATGTAAACCTACCCCGGAGTTGAAACATTATCTCAAAACCAAACCCACCAAATACAATGCATTGAAATAGTGGAGTTGAAAAATTTGCCTTGGTTTCACAACAAATAATACCCACACCCCCCTTATGTTGTGTATTGTGGTTGAAAATACTGAGGCTGGTGGAAAGTTCCTTGTTTGAGAATGTGTTTTTAAATTCGAAAGTTTTCATTGTTTCTGTGACCTTTTTGAGCAGAGCACTGCTGCAAGGATGATTGAGCAGGTGTCACTGTGGTTACGGTTCAAGTTCAGATTTTACAGTTATAGTCAACATAAAGAAAAGACAGTTCTTGAGAGAACCTGCAGGTGTTTCAGCAAGGATGTAACAGGCAGGTGTGGTGGTAATAAACCAGATTGCACCTGTTACTTTGACATACGTTGTTTACTTTTCTTTGAAACTTACTAATGTGTGATCTTGATGTTGTCCCACCTGTTTCTTTGTACCTGCAAAATTCTAATCTTTTGTTCTTTTCAGGGAATCCAGCTGAATGTATGTATAGGAAAACGCTTGAACTCATGCAGCCATAGACCCTTCTTGTGTTTCTAAACAACGTAGTAGCAACTTCTTGGTGCCGTCAGTTATGCTGGTCACTATACATTTTCAATGGTAGAATTAGCATTAGCACCAAACATTGCAAGTTGTGCATGAACAAGAGGGTTTTGACAAATATCCCCAACAGACGACATGTGATTATTGTCAGAGTCTCGGGTAAGAACATCAGCAAATAAACCTGTTTTTATTTTATGACGTAGACATAGTAACTAGCTAATGAATTAGTTTTTGTCATAGCTACTATGGTACTGTTCCCCTTTTCGCCCCAACCTTATTGAAAACAAGTCAGTTTTTATCTAGAAACGTTTTATTTAGCTGTTTTACTTTGCTAACTAACTAACTAACTAACTAAAATGAATGGGAAAGTCCCGTACTTCTGTCCACAAAATGTGCACAGCTTTCAATAATATCACGTCTGGAAGGGTCTATAGAGGCTTGACCAAACCAGAAACATCTGTCATTGTGAGTTGATTTGTGAGTTGGGTTTGTGCTGCTCTGTAGGTATGACATGAGGGCATTTTGGAGCATTAATTAATCTGACTAACACTATCAGTACTTTGTCTAGGCCCACTGTTAAGAGTGACCTATTGGATATTTCACAGATAAGAGCAATACAAGAACATTACCTCATATACATTCAGTTGTTGCACAGTATGGATTAAATCATGAGAAGGAACAGAGGTTTAGTCATGATGTAATCCAGTTTGTGGTATTGCTAAGATCGATTGAGGTTGTAAGAACGCTTCCTTGTGGAATACAGCAGTTTGAGGTGTGTTGTGTGGATGACTTCATCGATGTTACAACCAGCAAAGACTCTGATAAAGGGATCAAAGTCACGGTGGATGATTACATTTGTTAATAAAAAGGGGAAAGTGTGAGACCTGCTTAAGACTAAGACACAGTGTTCAAGTTAAAGTTTTCCCTCTGGGTTTAATAAGTAATAGGGAATGACATGAAGATGATCTTGGCAGCAGCAGGGCACAAGGAAACATTAGTTCAAACACACCAAAGTGAAGTGACTGTAATCTTAACAGCAATAAACATACAATAATGTTATGCAACCTTGTGTGTGTTGATTATGACATTTTACTAAGTAAATTAGTAAGTAAAAGCCTTTGTAGTTTTGAAGGTTTGTTTGCGCTAGATTCATTATTATTAGTGTGTAATCAGTCTTTTTATTATTTTATTTGTACATCATCTAACTACTTTATGATCTGTCTGGAAATATCTATTTGTCAAAATACAAATACCATCAGTTTCTAGTCAAACATTTGTATATTAAATGTTTCGTGGTTGTGTGTCCATAATAGGCTACAGAAGACTTCAAAACTTCTCTATTTATGGAGGTCTTGACATGTGTTGATGATAAGTTAATGGTGTGGGAGCTGGGGGGGGGGGGGGGTTTGGAGAGTTGGCTCAGTCCAAAAGTTAATTGTATTGTCCACCTATCTTCTCTTACTTCCTTCCTCAGGTTGACCCTCAGGCCACTGCTTTTTTGGCCGGGGCACAAGGCTGGGGTTTAAACCAGCGACAGGTCTGCGGTCATGAGTTACTCTCAGATCCTCCTTCTTTTGTCCCAGACAGAAAGGCCTCTTCAGGATCTGTAGAGCTGATGGATGTGAGGGAGACAAACGGCTGCTGGGGGTTATGATTGGCTGAGATGGGATACCCTGAGGCCAGACTTCAGAGTGTGTATGCCTCTGTGTATGTGTCTGTCTGCCCTCTCTGGTTATCTGACAGGACCACACCTACACTATTGTATGGAGCTGTAGGACCCTCATTGTGATAGGGCAGTGTCAAATGTCGTGGGTATGAGGGTATGTGTGTGGCAGACAGCAAGTAATATGTACAGCCCAGCATCTTTTATTTAGGTTACAAACTGCACCTTATTTACATTTTCTCAATTTAGAACATGAGACATACATTGGTCAAGCAGTTCCCTGAATACGTTATTTTTATTTATTTATTTTTAAACCTCGGAGACTTTTGCACAGTAGATCCTGAATCATCCCTTTGCTATAAAACTCCAACTAATACACAATATTTACAAAGTCCTAATCTAATGGACAAACCGTATAGGGAAATGTGTTTAGTGGTAAAAAGGTGTGTGTGGGCGTATGTTCCGAATGCAACGTGCGAGCAGTCTGCCAGCGGGAATACTCAGGTTTCAGAGCCCCTGATGAAAAGGTGTGGGTGAGAGGTTGTCATTGAGATCTGAGCCGGGCCATAGACGCAGTAATGTGGTTGTGATATCGACTAATAAAAGGGACATTTACAGCTGTCTGACACAAGAGGAGAGCGGGAAGTAGAGGCCTCATATATCTTTTTGTGTGCTGTGGGTCAATAGGGATTTGTAATGCATTAGCCTTAAGTTGTAAAGCAATCACACTTTGACAGCAGAGAAAACTATGTTCAACGGATGTAGATGGTTATGCACAATGTGTCATTTAATAACATAAGGGACTTTCAGATTACAACAGATGATGTCATACAAAAATCTTAAATAGACGCACCTCCACAGCACTCTGCTTTGGTAATAAAATTTAGCTCAAGGTCCGAGTGCTCTACTAGATCTGTTACAAAGGGACACAGGGTCTCAGAACTATAACATCACAAAGACTTATGCTCACCATTTGACAGACAGTTATAGATGTGACCACTGAGGTGGTCAGTTTGTGTGCTTGTATGATTGTACTGTCTTGTCTTGAAAGTTGTGATGCGTGTCTTGTCCTTATGTCACATCTGGGGCGCTGTGGCTCAGTGGGAGTCTTTCAACCGAAAGGTAGGTGGTTCAATTCCCACTCTCCCCACAGTTCATACTGTCGTTGTGTCCTTGGGCAAGACACTTAACCCACCTTGCCTCCAGTGGTGTTCCAGCTGTATAACTGGAAATTAGAAGCTTAACATAAGTCGCTTTGGATAAAAGCGTCTGCTAAATGAATAAATGTAAAGGTTATGTTCTGCAGAGTAGGCACCTGTTGGAAAAACTGTTTATACTGAGTCAAGCCCGATTGTTTTAATCTTTTCCTGCCTAGAAATCTACAAATACATGTGTTTTACATTTACCAGAAAATTATCTGATTAATCTACCATCTGATCAGAACTGGCACAAAGCAGCACGTGGCTTTATAACATTTTTTTTGCCCATCCAAGTTACAAAGTCCAGTTCGGTTGTTTTCTGGTGAAGTTTAATCTCAGTGTTAGTCCTTTTAACCCTTAGTTCTCCTCTTCAGCTCCTTCCCTGACACCCTTCCCCTCCCCAGCGCAGAGTTCTAAAGCTTGTGGTGCCAGCCATAGAAAGAAGCCCATTGTGGTCGGCGCCCAAAAACTAGCCACAGTGACAGGCATGGTGCTGCGAACACAATGAAGATTAGAAATCACTTGACTCTTGGGTATAATGATCTGTACTATTAGGTTATTGTATACGTTTCAAAAGCAGGGCAATTAAAAGTTAACACCAATTGTTTTTGTCTCAACACTGACAGTGCAGAAGTGGAGGTGTCGGGATAATGCTGGGGTTATTTACAGACTACGTAGGTAGGACCCTTTAATTATCAGCACATTCATATTCCTAATAAGGCCCAAACACTCACATCAAAGAGGAGTACATGCAAATAGCCCATTGTAATCTGGTTAAAATAATATTATTTTTGATTATTCTGTCATTTCATAATATAGCTTTTGCAGCATAAAGCAAACGTCTTAGAGAAAAAGTGATTAACCTGGATTAGAGCTTGAGAAAATAATCGGCCTGTGCTGCAGTGGTACATTGGTCATCTGCTTCATAACAGATTGATGGCAAAAGGTGCTTGCTAACGCAAATTTAATATTCAACTGGAATAATAACAAAAAACAGATATATTATGAAGATGGACAAAGCCACAACTTAACTGACTATTCACTTAGACCATGGCTACCTTAAACCACCGTTTACAAAGGCTTTATGAAACATGTGAATATAGCTGTAGACCAAAGCAAACAACATGCAACCACTGCTGCTCAGTAACTTAGTTGTAGTCATCAAAATCATAAATGAGAACAATAATTGCAATGAAATCTACACAAAGATATAAAGGGAAATGTTAGGAATAAACAAGGAGGCGGGGCTTATGTACTGCAGCAGACCATCTGCCCAACTTTATATACGGGTTACCTTCAGTGTCTTTCAGTAGGTTTTACTTTCACTTAACAGTTGTATGGTACATGGTGGTATTTATTTGAGTTTTTTTTTTTTTTTTTTTTTTTTTATATCTTTTCAAATTTAATAATGCAGTGTAGCCATTTTGGAAGCTACACTACAAGCCCTTTACAGGAAGAGCCCTAACACAATGAGTATGAAATATTGTCCATCTTTTGTGAGTCATAAAGTGTCCATTTAACCAAATCAGAGGAAATATGAAGGAAAAAGAAGACATAAATTCTTATTAAGGAAATTCCTCTTCACTGCATTACTCATTAAGCATTTTTCTTGGCTACATTCTGCCTACTTTTTACTGACTACTGTCCAAGTGGGAGACATTGAAAGAAGAGAAAGCGAGGATTGTGGGATTTTGTGTTAAATCCCACAATCCTTGCTTATACCCTATCAGAGGCCTTTTTTAAGCTCTTAAACCAAATAAATGAGCAGATTTGAGGTGATTCTTGCAAAGAGGACATCTGCCCAAAAGATACCACATTATTCCAAATCATCACTTCTACTAGGATTAATCTGCCCAGTCCTTATCGCATTAGGTGTTCCTGATAAGGTGTGTGTGTGTGTGTGTGTGTGTGTGTGTGTGTGTGTGTGTGTGTGTGTGTGTGTGTGTGTGTGTGTGTGTGTGTGTGTGTGTGTGTGTGTGTGTGTGTGTGTGTGTGTGTGTGTGTGTGTGTGTGTGTGTGTGTGTGTGTGTGTGTGTGTGTGTGTGTGTGTGTGTGTGTGTGTGTGTGTGTGTGTGTGTGTGTGTGTGTGTGTGTGTGTGTGTCTGGAAACAAAAATTTGGGGAATGTTAGCCATTTCAATTTGCTTAATTTCTCTCCACATTGTTAAACTAACCGTGCGGGTCACAGCGGCCGTGAATCTTTCCAGCAGGGCTGATGAAATATCTCAGTCTACTTACTTTCTAAAACTTCACACTAGGCTTGGACGAGTTGTTGACTTTGTGGGGTCAGTGAGGGGAGTGAATGTTAACCAGTTGGACTCACACGGCGTTTCTGTCTGCCTGGTGGCTTGTTTTGCAATTCAAATCTCTTGTGCGATACTGTGCAAATGTTTCCTTGTTGTGCTGCCTCTGCTGTTCTCTAGAGCAGCGTGTCGTGTATCTGGACTGTGCTTTTCTTCCCCCTGAAAGCGCCCTGGCAGGTATAGAAAGAGAGATTAGCAGCGTTTCTGTTGCCCTTTTTATTCGACTGTATTAGGCAGTGGACAGTGACCCAGTTCCTCATGTTTTTACTCCTTGTAGTGTGTCTTTATTTGCAGACATGATGTAACTGGCTAGTATCAGCTGAAGCTTCAAACGACTTCTGCAGTAAGTAAGTGAATGTTAGCAGAAAGGTGTCCATTTTAGTTCAGACCAGACTGAGATATTATTCTGTAGGTAACTACAAGGATGCCTGCTAAATAACTGAACAATATCACTTAAACATACAATATCACAATAATAATCTTGAGTATACTCTCTAATGTGATGTCTGTTAAGGTTCTCAGTCATCCAGGACATCTTGAAGAAAAGGTTTGAGTAAAGCATCTGGACTCAGTTTTCAAAGTGAAGACGTTTCGTCTCTGATTCCAAGAGACTTTATCAATTGGAGACGAAACGTCTTCACCTATATTACACAATATTATGGTTATCATAAGTTAGTCATGCTAGTGTCAGCTTTATCAGACAGTTGTTGGCATATTATTGTAGTCTTGGGCTTAGTCACATTCAAGATGTTGTCTAGAGCAGTGTTTCCCAAAATTTTTTTCAAGGAGCTCATATCTCAAAAAACAAATGATTCAGGTCCCAATTTCCGTGTCGGTTTTAGCATAATTTTGGTCATTTTGTTTGTGTGTTGGACACACTTTTGGGCCGGAAACCAATGTTTGGGAACCACTGGCTTAGAGCAATGGTGTGTACTACATAACCATAGGTGTCGAGACTTTCGTTGCTGTCTTGTTAAGAAAATGGAGAATTCTGATTGAAGACTAAAGGCAGAGAACTTGCATGATAAACTCTCCTTGACAAACTCCAAGAGAAGAGGGAGACCAAGAAATGTGTTTGCTTTGTTCAAAAATGATTACTAACAAGCTACATTATTTCTATGGCAATATATTTTATTACTAAAGTAAGACAATTATGTCCAATACTCTTAGTAGCAAACTGAACCATATCCTTGCTTTGACAAAAAGTAAATAACATATTTTTTTTTTTACCCATTCCTAAATTGAAGCTGTAATAGTATTTGGATTTATGAGTTTAGCACTTGTTCATATATGTTCTGTGGTTCAAAAGTGGTTCAAAAGTGACTGTAAAATTGCCTTACATTGCTGATCGAGGGGAGGTCTAGCAGAGGAATGCCGTTGTCTGTGAGCTCTGAGGGTCATTTTGCAGTGTAATCTGACTTCGGCCACTGCGGAAGGCCAGGGACGATTCCCAAAAGGGGAAACCACCGTCTAATAATTACACAGGCTCTCCTCAAAAAAAGAACAGGATAGCTTCCTGATGTGGAGACTTAGGATTTTGTGAGGCTGCAGAAAGATGAGAGAAACATTTTGCGAGTTTGGTTTGAGTCAAAGTCCATTCATGGGTCGGATCAGCAGACCTTATCCCAGCCTGAGGAGGGTTTGGTAAAGTACATTCCTCGATAATTTAGAAGTCTTACATCATTTGGTCATAATCCTTTGGTTCTACTATATTACATTATTACACAGAGAACACATTTTGTAATAGTTATAAAACACTGTCAGAGAACAAAGCCTGGAGATGGAGAAACCTTGTCTGTCTGGATGGTTTTTTTTTTTTTTTTTTTTTTTTTTTTTTGATGTAATGTTGAAGCTGAAATGTGTATCTTTGAATACGTTTTGCATATTTTGGGTATGCAGTGTGCTGTGTTTAATAACCCATTGGCTTTGCCGGCTGTACCTGCTGCTTATCAGGCACATTCCTTTTTATGTGCCCCTGCCAAGCACCTGACGAGCCAAACTATCAGTGATCAGCAGCCGAGCGGTCCTTAAGGTGTCACCTGTTCAATGTGCTAATAAGTCACCAAGTTAAACCATGGCAGATGTTTTATGTATTTTATGGGTTTATATTGTTTATAGTGTAATATATCACTGAGATTATGTTTTTCTTTTCAGGCTGCAGTTCTGAAGAAGTGTAGCCTACAGTGACAAGGCAACTTTTTTAGTAAGTAGCTGCACTTACCTCAAACGTTTTCTTCATAAAAAATGTATAATACTGTGTCTACGATTATACAATTTCTATTTAAACCTCAGAATCCACACTACAGGGCAATAAGGTATCGTTGACAACCAGTTATTTCTAACTGGGATGTCAGAACGTATGATCTGTTTTCAGCTACGTCCACACTGATGCATTATAATAAGGCTGAAAGCCAGGTCACATGATTTGGATTTAACTTAGACCATAATTGCCATAAAACCATAATTTTTTTTTTTAAGGTCTCAGAATTGTCTACACTACAGTACATATTTACCAAAAACAGAATTGTAGCATTTTCAAAGGTCTCCATTTTACCTTAACTAAACTGTTGCTATAGTCTGGATGCCATGTGAAAACATTTAAAAACATTTTAGGTGAGTCGGTGGCTCAGGCCTGTTTGCTCCATGTCCTTCTCTTACTGTCTCTTCCCTCACTTCCTCCCCATTAATAAAGGTCTGTACACAACAACCTGTAAATATATGTAGAAAATATAAATATAATAATGTTTTAACAAGCCTAGTGTGGACAGCCTAATACACTTGTGATTGTGTTCTGTCATTCCTCTTTCACTTATACTATTGTTAACTCATGTAAAAATATATTTTAAGAAAAAGAAGCACAAAGAACCAGTTCACTTCGGAGAGATTTATACCACACACTTTGTATAATGTGCAATAAGTCTATTATCAGCTTTGGCAGCAGATTTGAGCAGAATGAATACATTTCTGTCACTGAAAGTAGTGTATACCAGCCTGCAAAAAGTCTTTTAATCTTCTTTATGTGTTTTGAATAACCTGTCTGTGAGAGGGACTGGACCTCAGGTGGTTGATATGTCACTGTTGTCCTGTACCAGCCCGTGGGGTCAACGCGGGTGAATTCCTTCTCTGTTATGCATCTATGGTCAGCTGGTGGACCATTACGTAAGCGTGCAGCAATGGTTACTGCAGCCTGGCAGCGCACAGACAACTATAGGCAACAGATGACAAAGGGTTGGCTCACACTGGTGGGAGTCATTTGTGCTCGTCCAAAACACGGTGGACAGTAGAGGTCTCTGTATACTGTGTACTTTGTGACGTATAATAGCAGGAGGCAAACCGAGTTGGCAGTGTGTAATCATTTATCTTAATATTCCTCAAAGCTTATGTTGTAATTATCTCAATGGCATCTTTGTTCAACCAGTTTTCACTTTTGTCCCTTGAACAATCTGTAATTCTTAAGTGAGAAATGATGCAGTGTGATATCTATTGGAACTATGTGCGTTGGAATGAGAGGTTGTTTTCAGGGACCGTCAAACAAAAACTATTAGATCTAGTGACTAATGGTACTTCTTGTTTGTCATACCTGGAAACAGAACTCTAGCACCTCCCACTTAAGTGTGCATTAAGTGATGAATTTTTAGCCTGTATTACAGTCCTGTGTGTGACGACTAGATTCTGGCGCTAAAATTAAATGTGGGCCATACCCTATTGTTTCAGAAGTTTGCTTTGAGCATGCATGTCTGTTATGCAAACACATGAGAGCAATTGATTTGTTTTTTTAGCATACCATTTTTTCTCTTATGATGGAGTGCTTTTTCCCACCTTTGAACAGGAAGTGGGTCATTTGTTATTGTTTTTTTTCTGCTGCTGGTGTTTGTCCTCAGCTTCCTGCAGGGCGTCTCGTCTTTCTCACATTCATTGGTCGTTTCTTTTCATGCATTCCTCTCTCTGAACATCTTTTGTCACTGTGGCTCCCTTGTTGTATGCGGGATCATACGCTGATTTCTGAATAAGCTTCCTCTTCTTTTGTTGTGTGTTGTAATATGTTGTCACTGTTTTTTTTTTTTTTTTTTTTTTTTTTTTTTTTCAATCCAGTAAAACCTGTCATTGTTGGATTTGTTAGGGCCCTGACCAGCCATTTTGAGGTAGTAATCACTTCTAGCTCTGATGTGTAAAATTAGACTGTACACTCTTCAGCTGACACATCATCCGCCACGTGACTTCTTATCACGAACATAAAACTGTGAGATTATGCTGAGAGTCAATTTAAATTGCTTACAATCCAATTGCTACAATTATTTTCCAGCAGACTTTGACCTAGGGTTGAATACACATACCAAGTTGAAAAAGATACGCAGCAGTAATGAGGATTTTGCATGGCGCCCCTTTTTTGAGGTTTGCGCACAACAAACCTACAAAGAACAAAAGTTATCGCCAGGACAGTGAAGTGGAATTTCTACTGTAATACTCGCCATGTCTAGCTCATATTGCTCACACTTCAGGGCTTTTTTAAGAGTTTATGAAGCAGAAATGACCATGTTTTTGAAGCCTTTAGCAACAGGCTGTTGTTCCTGTTTAATGGTTAACTGTTGAGGATATAGTTCATTTAGCTGTGTGTGCAGTTGGGAGTGCCACAGTGTCCTGGCTGTGCTGAGTTTTTGTTATAAGGTGTGTACATATTTGCATATCTGAGGGGCATTCTGTTTAGAACATATGTAAAGTGTAGAAATTAAAATGGGTTAGGGGATTGTAGAGAAGCTTAGAAATGAGGGTTGGTCCAAGAAGCCTTTTCACATTGGTCCATCTGTAGATTATTTATTTGACCCGTCAACTGCCACATTACCTCAGATGTGATTGACAGTGTATTGTTGAGGCATAAAAATGCTCTATTTAGCTGTTGTTTTTAATGTTACTTGCAACTGTCTTTACTAACCAATAACAGACTATTTATTAGGTGCACATCATCTGTGATTGTGCCAACCATTGCCCCTCTTGCTTGTCAGTCACTGTTACAACGAGCGTGACATTATGCACACGTGTTCCAGTTGCTGCGCATGCATTGACAGTGTTTATGTAGCAAAGGTGCTATCCCCGGCTTTCATGCATTGTTGTTCCGCCGGTTTGACTGCAAAGTTGCAAAATGGCTGAGAAACAACCTAAAGCAGGCAATGAAAAAAGTAAATCTCCTTTTTGAGGAATATGAGAAGAGGAGACGATGGCGTGCTCTGAAGGCACAGAAAGGGCTGCTTACTGACGAGTCTATCGTCAAATTTCTGCTGGACAGGTAACTTTTGTAACTTTTGTAAATACAAACTTGTGTTCTGTTTAACATTATTACTCGTCCATTACTAAACTGCCTGTTTGTATCTTTCCCAAACTCCCATTTTTAAGTATGCTAAGTTGTGCTCCTCAAATGTTAAAACCATGGAAAAGATTCTAAGCGGTGAGTCTAACAGTGAATCACAAACACTTGTGTTCCACTGCTTGTGCATCAGATTTGGAAGACGTTTACTCAAAGACTAATATGTTTTAATTTTGAACCAGCGTTGTAGATTGAACATTTCGATTCACGTTAGTAGAAACTTCGACAGTACATTTCAGTAAGACCGAGACTGATTAACTTTCATCATGTCATATAGGTTTAATCGGTTGTCATTTATCTATATCGTTTTTCTTTCAGTAATAAACCATAGAACACAGAACACAGCAGTGTCTGCACGGTCATTTTCAAAGTGCTCCTTTTTTTTTCTGTCCACAGAACATTTATTATTATTTTTAAGTCTTGATTAAAACACTGCAAAATGTATGTGCTTTAAGTGAAAAGTATTTGTGCAGACAGCCACAGGCCCATTGCAAGAGTTCTGTTCTGAGTTCCGTCTATAGCGAAGTATAATTGTTTAGCTCTTCAGTATTTAAACTTCTTGCTAATAAATGTTTACAAATCAAACAAAGTGAGTCTGAAATACTGTCAATGAAGTATTTAGGCCAGATCGTGGCAGGAATGTGGAGCTTATTAGAGTGTGACAGCTCGTCTTGGTCAGCTCCAGATTTTAGACAGTGGTGTGAGCACTGCCCAGCAACACACAGCCACACTCCTCTTGCCCACAACAAAGACGAGACTAAATCTCCTCTGTCTTGTTCTGTGTTCTGCTTCACACACCCTGGCACTGGAGGAATAGCAGGCATCAGTAATTACACTGCACAGCAACACGACTTTTCCTTTCGCAGCTACAAGACGGTGTGCTCTGGCAGTTCTTAAGAAGCCGCCACTTCCAGCTTTTCAAAATTAACTTCCTGCTTGTTACCGTGTGATGGGAGGACAATAAAGACGATGGTTTTCTGGTTCCGGGAAAGGCTCTAGTCCAAGTCAAGTCTTAGTTAAGTGTTTGTCCTTTTCTTATCCTTTTCTTATCCTTTTCTTTTCTGGTCTGTACAACATATTTCAAGTGGTTGTGTAGGTTTTTGAGTGAATAAAAATATTTCCTTTTTGTGCTCTATAACAAAAGGAAAAAATGCAGCTCTACCTGATGTGTTAAGTGACTTTCACTGCACTGCATGGTGGTTGTAAAAATCTTTGTCTGTACACAGATCAATTGTATTTTTTGTTTTGCTGCCATTACAAAAAAACAAGTTTATAGTTTTCCATTTTTGGTTAATCAAGTTGTACACAATAAAACAATGCATGGGTAAGTTGCTGAAGTCTGATGTGTTTTCCATTTAATTAATCAGAGCAATTCTGGTACAAACAAGACACCAAGAAAGAAAATGTTGCTTAACTGTACAAATGTTTGTACAGGCCAGGGATAAATGCTTTTGTGGATGCTTTGTCATACTGGCTATGGTAGTCATCCATGGGTAGGTCTAAGGTCTGGCCACACAATTTTATTTTTTTTTAATTTTATTTGCTAAAACATTTTTTCCAAGACAAAATCTAGAATAACATGATTTAGAATAGAGTAGTTCTCGGTGAAGGTTTGTCCAGCAGTGAATCAGAACAATGCAGTGAATGTTGTCTGTCTGTCAACTCTACAACACAACCCACAATTAATACATGATCTTCAGCGTCAAGTCTTTGAAAATATGGATCCTTTAAAGCCATCCTGAATATTTTTTATCCCAAGAATATAAATTCTCAACATAATTTTTGATTGTTCTTAGATATGAGATTGGTAGAATCATGGCGGTCTCATTTACACCGTATCCTCAGCTGGACACAAACCTCCCAGACATTTTCCTGCAGCCTGGAAGGTGACATATGTTGAGAGGTTATGTGAGTGATGCTTTACCACACAACGCATATAATAAAGAAAATAGGCCGATACAGTGGACCCTAGCAGAGTCATAGTAGAAAATACACTAAAATGATCCTACAGATCCTACAGTTTCAGAAGACATGTTTTATCTTCCAAACTTGCCGTCTGAAACAACTCTACTCTGTAAATAAAGATTGCGCCCACTGCTGGCTTAAAGTTATGCATGATGGGTTTAATCATAGAGTGAAGTTTATCTTGATGCACTAAAAACATTAAGTGTGAACATGGCTAAAAGATGCATGGGGCACGTCTACAGAAATCAGGAAAAGGACATTAAAAGGCTCTTTAGTTTGAAAAAGCACAGGTTTAAGAACATGTTTACATTTCTCTCAAAATAGCTACAACACAATTAGCCTGACGGTCTACCTAAAATGGAAAAGCAAATTTGTTTGTGCAGGCGTCAAACGCTGACGGTCTCCATCTGTTGCCGATCGTTTGTGTTTCCTTTGGCATATTTACTATTGCAATTGAGAACGAGCAGGATTATAGCCGCTACAGGCATCCATTTAGCGTCTCAGTCGGAGGTCTGCTACTTAATCATCGTCTTTATCAACAGACTTATCCAGACCAGAGCGGCTAACAAGCTTATTGATATTGGCTTATAGTGTTATAGTACCTACCTTCTTTTACATAGTTTTTCTGTTCATTGTGTTCTCTTCTGTGCTCTGCATCCCAGTCTCATGGCAGTCTCGTATTGAAAAAAAAAACTTGTCAAAATCTAAAAGAATTTAACCCGTCATCTTTTATCCATCTGTGTAATTCTCCACCTTCAAACCCAGTGCAACCTAATCTGTAAGAAAAATGTGTCCTTGCCCGACACCTCCTGAAAATATTGAATTTATATAAGCATATGATCGTTACATTCTTGTGCTGCTTAAGGGTCACTCTTTCATATTAAACCATGATACGGTACTTAGCTCAGTTGCTGCGCTTATCCCTGTGTACACATCTCTGTTTAATGTCCAAGTCTGCTGTGGGATTTCACATTCACAAGTGTAAAGACATCTTGAAATTTAAAATACTTCTGGGTCTAGTGGAGTTTGATTAATAAAATGTTGCCCAACCTTTGCTTTCCCAAAAAGAAAAAAAAGACAGGTGCTAAACCCTTATCTGTATACAAAGTACTCCTCATTCAGGAAATACTATATCTATGACGGAATGTGCAGCAGTGGTATTGCTCTTAATCTAACATACCAACAGTGGAAAAAGCAGATTGTGTTTCTGTCATGTGTGTCTTTATAGCGCTGGCGTTGGATCAGGTGACCAGTTTATTGGTTGTATATCTTCTGTTAGTGGTATAGATTGCTTATTTGACTAAAAACCACACTGAGCATGAGAGTTACATTCTGGTTTTGTTACATTTAGAGTATATGTATATTAAGGATTTTACAACAGCTCAATTGCAACAAAAAAACGTATTCATGAAACCATATTATTGTTTAGTGAACTTTTACTTTAAGAGACATTTACTTTTCAGCAGCAAATTTGTTTGTAACTGCAATTTAATTTTTTTTTTTATGAAGTAGTCCTGTAATAGTGGCAAAAGTAGAAATTAGGCAGCCTCTCTGTGACTTCTTTGTTACTGTCCATCACTGACAATTGGCTTTAGATCAAGTGTCAGATCTAAGCTTAAAGGAAAATTAAGATAATGTGGCAGGATGGTTGGTCCTAGTAACAGTCTTTGGTTGGTGACTGGAAGGTCCCTCCCTCCCTCCTTCTGTACCGCTGCCTTGGCCAGTCTCCATGTGCCGGGCTCAGGGCCTTGGGAATGAATGGCCTGCGCCGTCTTTGAAGCCAGCCAGGAATGCGAGGCCTCTTTTTTTTTTTTCCTCCTCTCTCTCTTGTTCAAGCAGCCGGTGAGCACTAGCAGCTATCTGCCGCGGTGAAATATTCCCTCTGCTGCTCTCATTGTGCACCGCAGAGCCGGACGTCATCGGCTGGCCAATCAGGGGCCCCCGACTAAGCAGCCCGGGTGTCGGAGGGGGGAGAAGGGACTCACTCAGAAGTCTTCCCGGCTTATACGCACCTCTCTTGGTTACTCGCTCTGGTCTTTTTACAGAGGGAGAAAGATGATCCGAATGGGAATAGACAGCACTTGTTAATGTTAAACTTAGTCTTTTTTAAAAGGAAGTCAGGATAACCAGCTGCTTAAAGACTCGGTGAGTTTGTCTTTTTCCTTTTTGAAAACTTTAAGCTGTAAAAGTGATCTTAGTGTCGCTGCTAACCTGCATTTCAGTTGTGATTGTTAACGTCGAGCTTTTGCCGGTGTCATTGTTGGGACTCTCTCTTGGCTCTTGTTGTTGTAGCTTGCGTGTGAGAGTATTTGTCTCAACCAGTCGACCCCTGCTCAACCCCCCCCTCCACTCTCTGTACTTTTTATCACTGCCTGTCCCCTCCATCACTTCCACTTGAGCGCTCCCCTGTTTGGGAGCCTCTCTCTCTTTCGCAGAGGCATAAGAGAGAAAGGCTGCGAACTCCACACACACATCCAGACAGACACGGCAGATCAGAAGCCCCTTCATAAACACATGGAAACCCCCTTAATACTGTAGACTCAAAGGATCTGGAGGTGGGTTTTGTGAATATGCAAAAGGGCCACCAAGGATCATCACTGCTTTTGGTTTTTAGCTTGCAGAGCAAATTCTGAAACTTTTTATATGTTCACCTTTTTTTTTTTTTTTTTTTTTTTTTTATATGATAAGCTTACAATTAAAGTGTAATTCTTACTGTACAGAGATGACAACATGAATGAATGTGACTTATAACAGTCAAGAGGCTTTTTTTATTATTATTTTAGGTGAAATGGTCTCTTTAACTGTGTTTTAAATGGAGGCAGATCTGTAAGCATAAACAACACACAAGGACCGTACTCTCAAAAGAGGTCCTAGGGCATTAAAAGTTTTTGTTTTTTCTTAGAATTACTCAACACCTATGGTAAATGTATGCAAATAATATGTAATGAATGTGTAGTGTGTATTAACACTGTAGACTTGTCTTTGAGCTACATCTTTTTCTCACTTGCAGCAAGTTAAATAATCCAAAACTTTTTTGACCATTTTCAACAATATGCCAAAAAAAAAAAAAACGTTCAGTCCTAGTTTAAAATCATTTGAACGTACCATAAGAGTGGGTCTGGTTTGATGAAGGCAACAAAACACCTAATAGTTACTTAGAGAGCTAGTTATATAATTCATTATGAGACTAATTGAATGGGTGGGGTGTATTTGTTTTGCTAACAGCACAGAGCATGACAGGTATGTGACTGCAGCTTGTCAAAGTCACAGAGAGACGCACTAGAGATCATGAAAGAAAGAACCCGGTCATTAAAAGTCATTAGAAACCTCAAACCTATTAAAGTTCTAGCAGCCATAGCCTCTGTTGTAAGTGTTTTAACAATGGCTACTGAGAAGGGAATGGCTTCTCTGCATTTCATCAGCTATTAAAACGATTAAGAACTTTAAATTTACCTCAAGGACAAGCAATTAAAAGTCAAAATAAGCATGACCCAACCTACTGGTCTGGTTAAGCGTAATTTGGTAATTTGTTTGGAATAGGGCTGCTCTTGCTTTTAGTGTTTTAATTGTTTGAAGCCTTATTTCTTCCCATTTAATGTTATTTTGGTAATTTACGTCATTTAGTTCGGTTTGTGTTTGAGTCCTTTTGATGATTCTTTCCAAAAATGGTGTTAGTGCTCTGCAGATTCATTGTCTTTTAAATAAATTATGGCATACTTATGGGCATCTGAACATAGAGCTTCAAGACATATCAAGAGCGTTAATCGGTTCAAGCTTCTAAATATGACTAGATTTCTTGGTAGTTCTTTAATTTAATGGCAAAAGCCATTAAGGTTTAAGGCAGGGGTGGGCAATTATTTTTCCCCAAGGGCCACATTAGAACATGGAATTCTTGTGAAGGGCCGGGCCACTTATGCTCAATAAAAACATGTTTATTTTGTCTAAAGTAAGGGTATTTACCATTTGAAGCATGTTGCATAGTGTAATCAACTAATTGCTGCAAAATATTGGAGGAAAAGGAAAAATATTTGCAGTGTTTAATCATCAATAAAATATTAGTAAATGCTTGGCGGGCCACATTGAACAGTCCAGTGGGCCGCATGGGGCCCCGGGAAATACGTCTTATCATATGCCCGGTTTCTTTACGTCTGCATAGGATTCTTGTCATTTTTCAAATGTATGCTGCAACGTGCTCCGCTAACCTCAATGCTCTTAATTAAAAACCTCGGTGCAGAGCTAGAGCTACAGCTACAGCCGCACTCCATCAGGTGCTTACTGGAGTGTCCTACAAAACCGAGATGCTGTAAACTGTGAGAAGAGACGTGATTTGTTGTGCAGATAGTGTTTATAGGAGTTCATTTATCACAAGGGAGATAAGTGAACTGTGGCATGACTTTCTAAGCTTATCTTTAATGCTTGTGATCCAGATGAATATGTTTGTAGTGATTTTTTTGTAACTCCTAAACGATGAAGTCTAATATACTGTATTGTAAAATGTGACCTAGAAATGCCAGACAAAAGTTTTTATTGTAGACCGTATGACTCTATTTAGTCCATCTCAGGAGAAATGCAGGTGAAGGCTTTGATGTAGCTTTAACATCAAGATCCTTAAATAGAGTTGACATGCCAAGTTAACAATCCAAAACAAACACGTTTCCAAAGTGGTACCAACAGCTGTGCAAAGAGTTTTTTTTTTTTTTGTGATACAAAGTTGAGTTTCGGTCATTCCTGGTATTATTTAGGTACCATTTGACCACCCATATTATGTCTTTTCACAGTTGAGCAGTCAAAGTTGCCTGACACAAGCTCTGACTTTTCAGATTTCTGTCACGATAAACCCTTCTTAACTAGTCTGTTCTGTGTTTCTCTTTTGTCCCCAGGAGCTGCTGCTAACTAGACCACAACGAGAGATTTAAATGAAAAACATTGGATTTAGAAGATGACCTAATTAGCTCCAAGCGTGACGGATATTCAAGTTTCAAATGTGATGGTGCTGATTCCGGCAGTTTTGCTCACAAGACAAACACATGCATCGTTGCACACAGAGCTGCGTGACGTTTAACCGACCCAGCCCTTCCCTACCTGCCGTCCGCCCCGGTCCTCCATGGATTCCTACAACTTCCACTTTGAGAGAATGAGTAACATAGACCTGCATCCTCTGAGTCTGCCTGTGAGCCGGCTCTCCCCAGCCAAGTCCAGCAGCAGCATCGTCGACCAGTTCGCCCACCACCATCAGCACGGCAAAGGTGACTCCGCCTACAGCTCCTTCTCCGGAGGGTCCACCGCTCCAGACTACCCCTCTCCCTTCTTACCTGACGATCTCCAGTCCAGCTCCTTTAGCCATTACGCTGATTTAAAGTATGTGAGGTCATTTTACAACCCGTCCCAGGTTTTACAGTCTGATTCCAAGACAATGGACCAGCTCTATCGCTCGGTGGAGGCCATCTCACAGCAGTTTCGCCACAGTAACAACAAGCTCCACCACTACAATAGCAGTGAGAGCAACAACAACAAGGCACTGTCTAAACAAGAGGGGCCTTCTCAAGGGGGCTACATTACACATCATCCACCTCCGATTCCGGCTCGTCTCGATAGTTTTATTGCCACGAAAAACTTTGAGTATACCTGGGGGTATCAACATGGCGGTGAGTCTCCATCTCAGCAGCCGCAGCCACAAGCAGCAAGACACCAAACTCATTCACAACAGCATTTTGAGACGACTAAGTCAGATATCGGCAACAAAACTGAAGTGTATAACTCCTGGAGAGACCCTCAACAGCAGCAGCAGCCACAAAGCTACCGTCCACACCCTCAAGAGCAGCCTATAACGCAAATGAACCCAGAATATTTTTCTATCACCACTGATATTAAAGCCGATCAGCAGAAAACAGTGAAAACCCTCAGCCATTCACCTCCACGAGGCACAAACCAAGCTGAACATTTAAAACCCAAGCCTCGACTAAACAGCCATGGGGACCAAAACGTCAAAAACAGTCGTAATAGTCTTGAAGGTCAACGCAGAAGAGCTCACTCGGCTCACGACTGGCTTGATTCTGATTCGAACAGAATGTCTAGCCCTTGGAGCGGCGGACAAAATGTTTTCAACAGCAGCATTCAGCACAAGGGGCAGTTTTACTTTGTCACAGGTGTTTGTAAAAACACGTCCCACTCAGAAATGGGGACACACTCGCCGTCTGTTTGTGGGTCAGAAATGGGGAGCGAGGTGGAGACTTACAAGCTGAAAGAGAGATGTCACAGCACAATGGAGAATCTATTTAGACCTTTACAAGAGAGTCCACTTATTTTTAGTGATGTAATCCCAGATGAAGGCGGTTGTAAGAATATCGTGAACAGAGAGAGTCACAATGAGGAAAATCACCGACCATCTCACATTCTGACCAAGTCGTCTCGAAGCCTGGATGCTTTAGAGGTAATCGACATTACTCAGAGTCGAGAGATAGGTCGCCACACTCCTAACAACCCCATATTTTACTGCGGCCCTGACCGGAACAGCCCGAAACCTTTACACACGCAAACAAAGGAGGTCAGTAACGTCAGCAGTGAACCGCCCAAACATTCGAGGGAGGAGCAGGCAAAAAGGGTCAGCAGACAGCCACTGGGGGATGTAGCAAGTGAGAGGATAAACAAAGAAACAACACCACTTTTGTACCATCTCACTGGAGCGAACAGGGCAGGGTTCAAGCCGAAACAGGAGTCCGAGACTAAAAGCAGCCATTTAGATATAATTAATGAGCCACAAGCTGAACCGAGCAAGCAGGAGCCAATGGATGTTGCTTGTAACACTTTGGATGACTCGTATAGGAAATACTACAAAGAAAAGTTAAAGGACGTCCAATCAAGAGTCCTAAGAGAGACGTCATTTAAAAGGAAGGATCTACAGCTGTCATGGCCACATCGTATTAGGCAAAAACCAGACCCGAGACCCACAGTAGTCCACTCGTTCTCATCTTCGCAAGACTCAGAGGCTTCAACAGAAACACTAACATCGTCAGTCACATCAGAGGAGACAGAGAAAGGAAGCATAAAAGAAGAAGTTACAATTGAAAACTCTAAACAAACTGAGAAAGAGACTGAAAAGGAAAGTGTCCGCCCTGCTAACGTGGCCCAGCCTCAAGTGGCACGTATCGGAGGCAGGAAAAGGCTGACAGCAGAGCAAAAGAAAATGTGCTTTTCCGAACCGGAGAAACTCAACCAGCTTGGTGCCGATCCCCCCAATTCCTCTTTTCACTCCTTTGGTAATGAAAGTGAAAATCTCTTTGCTGTAGAACAGGAGGTTGATGAACATCTCCAACAAGGCGAGCAAGGCCTGGTAGCAGCTCGCAGAAAGATGTTTGAGACAAGAGGTCGTGCCCTTTCAGCTTCAAGTGCCTTTAAGGCGAGTCTTAAACACCTGCAGCACAAAGCCCTGGTGGAGTATATGGTGCGTAAAACGGGGCAGAAAGTTGCTGAGCCACAACAACCAGCGCCACAGATGCCACCTCCAACCCAACAGAGGCACTCTCTGGGGGAGAAGCCCTTCGACTGGGGTCACAGGCCCCTGTCGGGAAACCAGGACAGCAAAAAGAAGAAACTCAACAGGCCCCACTCTGCAGGACGGATCCTTGATTCTTCTACGAGCTCGATCAGGTATGCAACAAAAGTAGAATAAACAGACACACAAGAGCCCTGTAAATATTTATTTTCACACATTCTTTAAAGAGGCACAATCTCCTTTCTTCTTTTAGGTATGCCCAGTTCTTTTCAGCACAGTCTTCTGGCCAGCCTCATCATCCCAAACGGAGAGAAAGCCGTGGTCCATCACAGGGGAAGTCAGCCTCAGTCGAGAATCTCTTGGACCAACCTGAAGCCCACAGTTTCTGCCGCAACAGATCGACTTCAACACCCCACCCGTTCCAGGTACAACAACAGGTGTGACTAAGCCATCCTCCTGCATTTTACTTGAAATCAGCGTCGGCTAATGTAGAAAGAACACAAAAAGAAATTAATAAGAGAAGGGGTTTCCATTTCACATGCAATTCACAAAAAAGCTGTACTTGGAGCAGCTGTACACACATAAGTAATGTCACCTTTTATGTTTCTCCAGGCTTTCGACTCTGAGCGAGATCCCTTACCTGTTAATAATACTATGGAAACCTGCAGGTATGTTCCAACACTGCAAACAAATTGGGACATTTTAATTTGTTTTTGGGTCAGAAGAGTATTAGGTCAGTGATGTGTGGGCTGTGGCACAGACTATATTAATCTCAACTTGATTCATTGTGCAAAGTCAACACCCACCTTCTTCGGCCAAACAACATTCCTTCCAAACAGATTTATGCTTAGACTGTAAAAAAAATTGGCTATTTTTTAGAAGTTGACCTATTTCTCTATCTCAAATGTGTTGCAGAAGAAAATGGTTAGTATTTACTTTGAGTCAACCTACATCTAAAGAACATTTTTATAAGTATCAGCACTGTCCTTCGGAAATTTTTGATTTTGCCCTTTAAGCTTTTAGTCACACTAGGCCCAGGTTTTGTGTTGTGTTTTGTGTTGCCGCCAGCATGACAGGAGCCACAATAAAAGGTCCTGGTAGCCTGCCTCTTTGTTTTACATTTACATTTACATTTATTCATTTAGCTGACGCTTTTATCCAAAGCGACTTACAAGGCAAGGTGGGTTTAAGTGTCTTGCCCAAGGACACAACGACATTCTGAACTGTAGAGTGAGAATTTTAACCGCCTACCTTCCGGTTGAAGGATGACTGCTTCTGCCGTTTTCTCTCTTGTTCACCCTAAAATGGGACACCAGGTGAACAGGGACAAGATATCAGTGGGAGACAATCAAATATTATGGAAAAGAGTTCACAGTGTGGGAGGGAATAAATGAGACTCTGCTGCACTATGCTATATAACAGACAAGAATCATTAGAATAAAAAATGAGTTAGCAGTATAAACTGTCTCGCTTCATTAGTCCAAAAGTAAGTGGGTCTCACTCTAAAGAGGTTTTTCTTGTTTACAGTTCGTGTTTGTTTACTGTGGGGAACACTAGAGCGTGCTTAGAGCGCTTAGTCCAGCTTTAGTCTTTAGACTAAGCTTTTTACAAACAAAAGTAGCTCGACTTGTAGCCTGTTAGCTCAACTGAGAGAAATTTAATTTACTGCAATTTTGTCTTTGTCAGAATGAAATGTTTGCATGCGTTTTAAGTTTTGTTTAGTTGAACAAACAGCAAGGTTTATACAATCACAAAAAACAGGTCAGGGAAAGTCATGCATTTAAAATTTTTTGGGCTAAGTTTTGGGAAAGTTATAGAAATGACCACCAAATATTCAATAAAATATTAGGATTGTGTATTGAATATAAAAAAAACTTATGTTTTGACTACTTCTGTAATAAGTAATATGACGTTTGATGATTTGGTGAAAAGTTATGAAGAAGACATGGAAAGATATTGATGAAAAACGTGTATAACACTGTAATAAAAGAATCTCTTGTCTCCATGTACACATTAAGTCAATGCCTTAACCTTATGACCCTATATGATTTTCAATATGTGTCTATTGCAGTCCCCAAAAGGACCCCACAGAGAATGGCTCAGTAAATGCAGTCGCTGAGGGGCAGCAGCGTATCCGTGTGGTCGCACAGAGAGGGAAGTCCATGGAGGAGCTCGGAGCAACAAAACTGATGAGGCCATCAGCTTTGAGTAAAAGCACCGAGCAGCTCGACCAACTTTGGAGGCATTCGACCGGATCTGTTGAACGAGAAAGAAAAAAAAGAAGTGTTTCATCCTTTGCTGCTGACGCTCGAGATGTTACACCTCATGAGCAAGAAAGAAATGAAAAGTGGGTGTCACATGAAGCCGTAAAAAATCCAGACACCGCGCAGCAGACCACTCAGGGACAACAAAACCAAACTCGGAAAAGGTCCCCTGTGAAGCAGAACTCCGAGCCGATACTGGGCGGGAAAGAGGCTGATGTAGAAACTGGGGAAACAAACGGCTCCACTTCTACGTCGTCCTCAGCTCGGCTCAGGTTCCACTCCCAAGAAACTGCCCCCAATGAGTCAAGGCCCATCAGACCTCTGAGTGAGGCCTCTTCGAACCCACCGTCCCCCAGAGGTCAAGACCCCAACGAGAGGGAGATCAAATCCTCCTCATCCTCCCCCATGCAGACAAAGCCTCCTCAAGAAAACAGGCCTGGCTCCAGGTAAGATTACACAACAGATGAATACAGGTGTTGTCTCTGTGTTAGAACAACCAAACAATACCTAATTGCATCTCATTGTAACATGTTTGGCTAAAGAGCTAAAAGTGTTTTAGACAAGCAGCTATCTGAGAAACATGAAGTATAACTTGTGTGTTTTAGACTGCTCAAACTTAAGACTGATGCTGTCTTTGTTAGCCAATTTGAATAATAATAATAATAATAATGGGTTGGATTTATATAGCGCCTTTCTCAGGGACTCAAAGCGCTTTACAGGTCGTCCATTATTCATTCATACACAGTCACACCGGTGATGATAAGCTACAACTGTAGCCACAGCTGCCCTGGGGCACACTGACAGAGACGTGGCAGCCTTCATGCACTTGGCATTACTGGTTTTAAGATGCACTGTTTTTGTAAGATGTCACTTAATCAAGGTAATACCGTGACATATCAATATTGTCATTTAAGCTGATGAGATCAAAGCACTTGTGGATGTGACTAAGTGAATAGGCCAATGTAACCAGTGACAAAATGTATTTTAAGACCTGCCTTAATGGGTTATAGCCTTTTTGTATTTAGGTATTACTAATATATCAACCCAGAATTTGTCTTTGTCCTATTTACTTGGAAATTACAAGTAGTAGCCGTACACTGATTATGGCAATGCTGTGTTATTTTTCCTCAGCGTAATCTAAAGCCTAGTGCATACCAAGTGTTTTAATATTGTACAGCTCTAGAAGAAAGGTCAAACAAAAACACAGTAAGACGTTTTTATTGAATATATGGATTGTACTTATAATGCTACATATTATTTTTGCAGAACCAGAGCATCTCTTTCAGCCTCTGGATCAGAAATTGAGCCATTTGTGGACGAAGCACCGTCTGATTCAAACCAGGAAGTCTCTCTGAGCTGTGGCATCACCACAGACCCGTCTCTGTGGCTTGTTGCTGCAGAAGACCAAGTCAAAGAGGACATCCCGAATCCTCCGCTGACAGACGTTTTCACCGGTGAGCCAGCATCTCCCACACAGACAAGCGAGACCTCTGTGTCCCCCTGCACTTCGGTCTCTGATGTCACTCAGCAGCAGCTCAACGAGGAGAAAAACCCTCAAATGGAAGATGAGAAGTTTAGAGAAACCCCAGATTTGGAGGAAAGGGGGACACCAGACGGAGAAAACGAGAGCCAGAAGACCCCCGTTGAGAAACCTCAGTGGGAGGAGCTGGTGATCGCTGTGGTTAAATCTGACCAATCCCTGGCCAGCGTGCTGTACCCGCTGGCCAATCGCAAGACGGCGCTAATGCTGATGGAGCAGCTGCTGTCTGAGGACACGCTGCTGATGGAGGAGCACTACAAGAAAAAACAGGAGCAGAGAGGAGCTGCGGAGAGGTGAATGTTAATGTCCTGCAATATTAAACCCAACTCGACATCAATTATACATTAACTGTGCAAGTTTCCTATAACCAAGAACACAGTGTTTGTGTTACACTTCTGTCAAACTACTTAGAAGAAAGAAAAAAAAAGGTTTATCTCTATAGTTGACCCAATCTAAATGTTAAAGAGTCACTGTGTCATTTTCCTGCTAGATATCTTAACCCCTTTATTCTAGTTAGGTGCAAAAATAATCGACTATTTGCAAACTAAACATGGAAACAATCTTGGATAAAGCATTAGATAAGCTATATTTAACAACATACAGTAGAGTTGTTAGGTTGTTTGTTTCTTAGATAGCTGGGTTAGGTCTATTTATTGTACTCCCATGAGGTATATAAGAAATCCAAAATGACTAATCACTTACAAGGAATGTCAAACATTTGGTTGAAAGGAAATAATAAGAAGACAAAAAGGGTACTGTTTATGTCCAGTCTTTGCAGCTTTTCCATGTATTTTCTATTTTTTTTAGTACGTGCCCATTCAAATTCCCAGGTTAATGTTGTTCCATGAAACCTAACACTGGTTTCTAATCGCCCGTGTGCTGAAGTCTGCTTATTGAGTTTCCTTTCTGTTGCGTCACACTCACCTGTACGTGCCCTCACACTTAAGCACAACATAAGCACAATGAAGATGCACAGAAAAGCCGTAGTCCCATTGTTCTGTTTTAGGATATTGAGTTACAGTCAGATGTTACTTTCTGATGTAGTGTTATGACGGTGTGTACTTGGAACTGCTAAAAGAGTAGGGAAACAGTGACAGGTACACGTTATCGTATGGAGAAATGACAACATAATTAATTCCCTCTACTTTTTTTTTTTTTTTTCTTTTTTAGTGCTGAGGTTGTTGAGATTCCTGAGACGTTTTCATGTCCATCTTCTCAGACGTCCGAGACTCAGAGCAAAGCCGACATCAGAGAGAAGAAGGTGACTGTTTATCTAGAAAACTGTCCATTGTCCATAATATTATACAGTATAATAACGCTGTAGTATTTCCGACGCTGTAGACGTTTTGACGCTGTAGTCAACCTGACGCTGTAGTAGTTCTGACGCTGTAGTCGGCCTGACGCTGTAGTCGACCTGGCGCTGTAGTAGTTCTGATGCTTTAGTCGTCCTGATGCTGTAGTCGTTCCGACTCTGTAGTCGACCTGAAGCTGTTTGACCTGACGCTGTAATCGTTTTGACACTGTAGACGTTCTGACGCTGTAGTCATCCCGACGCTGTAGTCGACCTGGCGCTGTAGACATTCTGATGCTGTAGTCGACCTGACGCTGTAGTCGTCCCGACGCTGTAGTCGACCTGGCGCTGTAGACATTCTGATGCTGTAGTCGACCTGACGCTGTAGTCGTCCCGACGCTGTAGTCGACCTAAATGTTTACGATAAGATCTAATCTACAGTTTAGTGTAATGTATTAGTATTTTGTGGAGGAAAAAATTATCTGGGTTTTTATTAATAGAAAAGCAGGAAAAGTCTCTAGGCTGCTGAGACTTGGACAGCAGAAAGAAAATTTGGTAGGTCACAAATCAATAAATTAAACTGTGAAGTATTTATTTCTTAATAGATGGCCAATGTAGGAAAAGTAACCTTTCAACTTTCAATCTTTTTTAAGTTATTGACATTGATGTCATCTGAATGCTATTTGGCCTTAAGTGGACCAGTTTATTACAGTGAGATACTTTTGTCTCTTATCACGAGATGTACTGTCTGCTGCTTATCAGTGTCTGGGTCAACAAACAGCCCTCCACAGTCACTGATTACACTACACCTTTGGCCACATTAGCATAGAAATATACGCACTGGTGAACACAAAATAATTATATATGGCCCTTTTAAAAACAATGCATTGATTTATTGAAATGTCTCACTTATTGTTCATTTCCCTTTATATCATCAGTGTCTGTTGGTGTCCTACATCGAGGAGCACCTGCGTTGTCTGGATGAGATCCGGGGTGCTCTCCAAACTGAGATCGAGGAGAACGTGGAGCGAGGCAAAGCGCTGCAGGGGCTGGTTCGAGAGCGCTGTCTGCCCGTGGAGCTGGAGCGGTACAACCTGTTCATCGGAGACCTGGAGCGAGTGGTCAGCCTGCTGCTGTGCCTCTCTGCCCGGCTCGCCAGGGTCCAGAACGCCCTAAGCACCGTGGACCAACACACGGACGAAGAGGAGAAGGTACAGGCAACCAGGGGGCTTCAACAACGGCATCCAAACAAATCCTACTGCATTTAATGATTGGTATTACTAAAATGAATACCTTATGCAGGGTGAGGGAGTTGAGTAATTTGGTTACGTTTGTTTTGTATGAGCACAGTTTTATCTGACTCAAAAATGTTGTTCATTTTTAGAGGATATTGTTGCTAATTAATAACAGGTAATGGCTGACAAATACTTGGAAAGGCCAAGAACAAGTAAAAGATTAACTGACTAACATTGTAAAGAAATATTTTTGCAGCACTTTCTTATTTTTGACCTTGTGACACACTAGTCAAGCACAATGGGTATTTCAACAGTATATTTTAAACAATACAGCTTCAGCAAATGTCTTTCTTTTCTCCCATTTCCGAACTATACTGACACTAAACACATGTAGAGCCTAATGAACATTTAGATTTAACCAGGAGCTGCAGTTTTTTTCTTTATTCTCACACATGTTGGTTTTATAATCCGGCTGTAAAAGCATCCCGCCTTGAGTCATGTTTCTGTGCTGATTCAGTTCCTTGAGCTAAAGCCGTGTCGGAGGTGTGTTGTACTCCCATGTCCTCGGCTACACTCCTGTCCTGTTTACACAAGAACTGCAAACACATGGCTTGGGAAAAAGTTGAAGGGCAACATTAATGGAGTCAAAGTTCTTGACTGGAATTCCAAAAATCTCATGCGTTTTTATCTCTGTCAGGCCTTATATTTAGATTAATGCCATTTTAAACAAATAAATGATCAAACATTTCAAGATAACATCATATATTGTTCTTTAATTGTGCAGCACTGAACGTTTTAAGCATGAATTAATCTTGCTGTGTCTGTGGCAGCTGAATCTGGCTCATGCATCCTGTATTACCACATCACTTTATGTTTGCATGGATGCATTAAATTCTCTAAAAGAGCTCTTTGTCGCCCTGTCCAGCTGTAATAGCCACTGCTAAGGGCTTGTTAGAGGCTTATTCTTCCCCTGCCGTTATCAGCTACAGTGGTATTTACACTGACTCACCGAAACTCCATCTCTAGTTTCGATGACATTTGCGTCTGCCCTCTGTTGACACAAGGAAACATTGCACTGTCTCTGCTGTAGCTTCTGGAAACGTGAGCAGGCGACATACAAATGTACATTCAACAGAAAAGTGGAGGCTTAGTATATACACACACAGCACAGAAATCCCATTCAAACAACAGAATTCATAATTGGCACTGTTCACTTGTCCAGTAGAGTCAGTCTATTCATGAACACCACAGTACATCAGCCTAACCTCCAAGTTTGCAATAGCCATTCTTATTTTGGATTAAGTATCACAAACTAGAATAAAAGTGTATCCTGTTATGGTTCAGTTTCCAAAATGACATATATTTATTTATATTATTATTATATATTATATATTACATTTAACGTGACTAAATGTAAATGACTGTTATTTGTGGCATACTACAATCTCAAATAATAATCTTTATATTTATATTTCAAAATATAAACCACAGGATCTTTGAAATGATTTCCGCTCCTACCCATAATAGAATGGGCCAACTGAGATGGGCCTTGTTACGATCCTGACTCAAGGGATTGTAAAACAAAAAGGGGACGCCAGGCAGAAATGAGGTTTAATACAAAATAATCTTTATTTAATAAATGAACCATATTCAACCGAATTAAACCAAATTAAGACAAAGAAAGTACAACATGAGATGTGCAAATGTACCTTATCAGTGTGAGTGAACAGTGTGTGTGTTGAAAAGTGCAGAACTAAACAAAATGGCTACCTGAGGATACCATAACTAAAGTCAAACCAGGCGTCGTGCCACTGGTGCTGGAGGTGGCAGCAGGCAGAGGGCCAGGTAACAATGAGGGCGTGGAATAAATAGTCACCCGACCCGTAAACCTGGGGCCCGCAGGTGTTCCAGGACAGAGAATCAGAATCCATGGCTTAAGCCTGATCCCACATGGGGCCATCACAGGCCTAAATATGTTGGTCACTAAACACATGAATGCAGACAGCGGTCAAAGTCACCTCAAGCACAACTTTATTATTTAATAGAGCATTATTACAGAATGTGGTTTAATAAAATGTTTCCCCCATAAAGTTATCAATAATGAAACATCCAGAGATCCTTTCTGATACCTGGCTACAAATCTTTTTATTTCACATTTAAAATCATTATACATTTTACAAAAGTTTATACCAAAGTATTTCAGAAGTAAGCATCAGAACAACTGTTAAATGACTTAACAGGCTTGTATGTTTTATTTCTTTCAATCATGATGTAGATTTTTCAAGAATATTTCAAGACCCAAAAGTCACGTTTTTCCAGCCAGCTGCTCTCTTTAAAAAGCACACCTGTAATACCTGGACCTCTTTTAACTGAAGTCTTTGCCGCTCTTTTGCAGCAATCTCTGGACAGCCGCCATCGTCTGCTGTGTAAACAGAGGGACGACGCCAAAGACCTGAAGGACAACCTGGACCGCCGGGAGAGCCAGGTGTCTGCCTTCCTGTCGCGGCAGCTGTCGGCCGAGCAGCTGCACGACTACCGCCGCTTCGTCCAGACTAAAGCCTCGCTGCTCATCCGACAGAAAGATCTGGAGGAGAAGCAGCGGCTCGGAGAGGAGCAGCTCGAAGCCCTGTCCAGCAGTTTGAACCTGTGACCGGAGTCTGAAATGGCCTTTTAAGAGATGTTTTTGGAAACTTTTGGAATATGCTTTTCCTCTTTTCCTCTAAGAAATGGATACTTTTGCACCCTCATGACTTTAACTGATCCTTTGAGTGGGTTTATCAATCATGGAAACAGTTGTGTGGTACCCTAGACTGTTGCCTGTGCTCTTGGACGTCTTGAATGGTCAACCTGGACTGAACTCTTTTCAGTGTGCCTTTATTTTAATTTTATTTTTTGTCTAGCTGTGAACGTTTCTGTCCCGTTAGAGCTGCTGTGATGAAACCCACACAAATCACCGTCTGTTCCTCACATTTACGCCACAGCCCTGAGTCTGCAACTGTTTAAAAAAACGATCATAAGCTTTAACACTGCACCTGGACCAGCGTTTCAGCAAAGACGTCAGTAAAAGAGACTAGTGTACTATATCATGTGCATAGATGTAGCTGTCATCTTTTTTCAGTGTTTTATTTTTAAATGTTTCAAATTAAGGCACTAAAAACCAAAAAAGGTAAACAATAAAAAAAGCACTTTGTAACAATATAAAATGCACATTTCTTCAAAACCAGATTGTTATCAAAATGATTTCAACTAAAAGCCTTACTCCATCCATTTTAGTTTGTCTTCACTCTTGTGTAAAAGTACACATCAGGCTCATTGTGTACAGATGTGTTTAATTTGATCACGTCTTAGTGATTTTATTGAATCATCATTCTCCTCATCAGCCATTGAGGAGTGGCATGTGGAACTTGAAGGGCTTTTTAGACAAGGAAATCTCAGCTGTCATAAACTCATTTTCTGTGCTTTACCTCCACAGTGTAGCCTTTTTCACACTTTTATGAAGGTTTTGAACTCACAGTGGTGTCCTTTAGACCCCCTTCAGACCTGACGTTAAAATACATTGAGTGATTGGATTTAATGTGGACAACCAGTAAAGGGCAAAGTTTGAATGTGTTCAATGTGTCCTGAGAGAACTGATCTGAGGACAAATTTGGAGATGGCCTGGGTCCTGTGTATCCATGTGTATTTGGATTTCTGGAGATCATCAGCTTTTTCCAACCTAACCCATGAAGAAGCAGCACACTGTTGTATGTCAGCTCTTAATTACATCATAAATAAAAACAATAAGAAACATACTGGTGGCAGCTGCCAACAACGAATTTCCCCACAAAGATAATAAAGGGATAATATGTTTTTTTTTTTTTTAACTCAGACACCAGAGAAATCTTTAGAATAAGTTGTACCACAGACTTACTTGTATTAACAAAAAGCCGCTGCAGTTGCATATCAGGTGACAAAGTGAAAAACAATTTAATGTGGACAGTGGACATGTAATCACCAGGTTAATGAAAAGCTGCTGTAATTTGGCAAATGTGAAAACTGATGCAGACTCAGAAGGACACATGGTCTGGTCTGAAAACAACAAATGCAAGGTCTGAAGGGGGCCGTTTTGTAATCGCTCTAAAATATCTTGATGTTAAATGAAAGACACTTAGTAGAACATGGACCTTTTTATACACCCGTGCATGTGTTTTTGCTAATCAACACCGTTTAATATTCTTTTAAAGCTGTTGAATGTTTGAGAGGAGCGTGATCTGGGCACTTCTTCAGATCACAAATAGTAGTTGCATAACTTTGCGTGTGCAGCAATTAAAAAAGTCAACAAAGACGAAGCAGTCTTGTGTTAGTTTTGAGGAAAGCTATTAAGTCATTAAATGATTTAAAGGTCCTTGTCTGAGAAGAGAACTATTAGTCGCTGTTATGTAACCCAACCACAACGAGGCAGGTTGCCTTTTTTTAGCCTCTGTTTCTAAAGTAAAACTGTCAAAACTTGCGTACAGAGTTTAAATAGACTTTTTCACTGGAAACTGGACACCATTCCTGAAACAATCGTGTTTTCTTTGCTGAACAGTTCACTCCTTTTCCACCCCTGAACATTTCTGCAGCGATTTACAACCGCTGGCAAAACAAATGTGTGTTTGTTTTGGCCTTTGTGCTGACATGGGGCTGAAGGCTTTAGTGAGACTGGTGTTGTGTCCCCTACAGCTGGTATCTTCCAGACCGGACCATGGATGAGACTAACGCTCCCAGGAAGGTGCAGTGTTTGGATAAACAAACAGACAAATGTCCTGAGTCAATCTGTTGTTCCGTCAAACCAGACTTTTATGGTTGATGGAACAATGAGGGCTATTTCTTAAGTAGGATTTAGGATTTAGTTAAAGATTATGCTTGTGACACTTTTAAATCCAACAGTAAAAGTCCCAGTTAAAGGAGTGACACTACATTTCTGTATATCCCATTATTTCTCACCTGACTGTTTATTTTCTGCTGAGAGTTTGTTTTGTGCTTGTTTGAAGTCTTAAATTCTATGGTTGTATTGTGAATAAATTAAGCTCTCAATCTCAAACTTACTGCTGTCTTCTTCTCTTTTTTTTCTGCCAGATCTTTAAAAATGAAAGCCCTGACACAGTGAGACAGAGACATGTCTAACCATATATTCCTGCAGCTGAATGTAGGTTACTTAAAATATTCATGGGAGGAGTGGGTTTTGTTTTGTGGAAACACAGCTCTCTCCACTTCCACTGCAGATGAGTTTATATTCTGCTTTTTTAGTTTGTTTTACCTCCAAACACAGAGTCTGCTTTAGCTTTTGTTTGTTTGTTGCAAAGTCATGTTTCATCTAGTGTTATTTCTGTCAGAGGTAATGTCTGCTGCCCTCTAGAGGCACAGCACTGACATGTCTGATGATTCCATATTAGTCAACATTAACATTCATATCATTGATATTGTAAGTGCTTTATCACATCTTTATCTGTGTTAAACGACTGAACATCACAAACACAGACAAAACTACACTTAACTGTCTACTGAGGAGCTACGGTGCATTCATAGTGAAGGGTTTCAGTCACTGTTCAAACTGATGTTTAGCATTAACTCAGAAAACTGAGTACAGAAAAAAAAAACTAGTCATTGGTTTGTCTTATGAAATATCAGCTAAAGATGAATAGTATTGCTGTCAAAATATGGCATTGAATCAGTTATTGCTATAATAAATTAATACCTAATACATAAAGTCAATACCTTTTGTTTGATTGATTTCTTCCACTGCTCTTCCTGTTTAATCCTAAATGTTTAAAACAGAAAACAGTATTCCTCTTACTGTTTGTTTTGATCTCTCTGTGATACTGTAACACTGTCACTGCCGTCTATAGTTACCAGTAACAGGCCTAAGCCACACAAATGAACGGAGACAAAGAAATGAATTCAAACGATTAAAGCTGTGGTATTTGGCAGAAGAAGAGACCAAACAGCAAAGTAAAGCACACTTAGAGTAGTTTAAAGTCAGGCGTCCTAATTCATTTCTGCAAAGACACAAAATAGACCTGGCCCTTTTTTTTAAACAAGTGCTGTCATTGTCAGGCACTAATTGTCCGGTAATTAGTTTAAAAACAAGTAAACAACACACGCCAAAGAGCAGGGTGATCCGGACACTGCAGCAGTTTGAGATAATGAGGCTCTGCTCTGTTGTTAATCACTGACTGTGTCCTTCTGTCTTAACAGTGACATGTGTCACAGTCTACGCAGGGAAGTCTGTTCGATAGAAGCCAAATGAATGAAACTTCACTTTTTTGGTCCAGTGTCTCAAAATAATGGGGTTTAAATGAATCGCAACAGTTTGAGTTACCATGTATTTTACAAACTAACTGTAGTAACCAAAATATCTGCTGTTTTTTATTTGCATTGTTATTTTTGGGGGGGATGTTTCTCTGTTAGTGCTGGAATAGCCACTCTCCCAGTGAATTAAAAGGATCACCGTAAAACATCACCAAAAATATATATATTCTGAAAACGTTAGATGGTTCTTAGACATGAGATCAGAAGAATCATGTCTATCTCAGTGACACAGTCCCCTCAGCTGGACACAAACCTCCTGTAACTGCCCTGTCCCGGGATGAGTATCACAAGAGATTATGTGAGTGAGGCTCTACCACACAACGCATATAAAAAAGAAAATACACTGGACCCTAGCGGAGTCATATTTGTACAAAATGTGCCAAAATAACCCACTGTTTCAGAAAACATGTTATTTCTTCCAAACTTTCCACTTTCATAGTCTTTACAATATTGTGCTGCTGACTGTCCAGTTGCTCAGAGAGCGCCCTCTACTGTCTAAATGTTAAATGGCATCCCTTTAACACCATTGTGGATTCACTGTTAACATCACTGTCACTGTGATCTCACCCAGCCAATTGGAGCTTCTCTTTTACAAATGGGACAAGACCTCTGTGAATGAGATCATGTAATTGGCCAAAGCTCGCTGTCGCACACTGAAAAAAAAAAAAAAAAACTCATGTTTTAAAATCCTTCATAATACAGCCTAGGCTAGGTATTCAGCTCATTCTTATTTCAGTATAATAATTAGGTTATTAAACGTTTAACACCCTTCATTTGCAAAGCCTGTTTTAATTACGGAATTACAGTAGCACCGAAGGGACATGTTTTTTTTTTTATGAACAAATGAGCTTTGTATGACTATAACATTTTAGAAACAAAATCATTTTAGTTTATAAAAGCTCAAAGGAAGCAAAAAAAAAGAAACGGATGGCTACAACTTCTGTAGCGGCACTCTCTTGTCCTCTCTGAGCAGCCGTAGAAACAGAAACAGGAAGTAATTAAACTTGCCCTGGGTTTAAAAGCGCTTGTGTGTAAGATCAACAAATGCCAAAGGCGTTATCATGTTGTTAAAAGTAAACTTTATACTGACGAGTCCCATTTTGTTCAGCTGTAACTACAGTTAGTCAAAATTTACTGTAGATACTGAGTGAGTATTTGTTAAAACTAATAATATTTGAAGAATCTAAGTCAAAGCTTTAAGTTGTTGTGTATATATTGCGGCCTGTTCAGGTTTCACTTCAGCTCTGTCTTCTCCACGCCAGGTGTGGAAACGCTTCTCCGTGTCTTGCCCGAGGCCTGTGAATGTGCTGTTATGGTGGCACATTGCGTCTGTGGGCTGTGATGAGTCAGAGAACGGCCAGATGCTCAGATTAGTGCCTGAAAAGTGAACTCTGAACTCTCCGCCCGAAGGAATGTCACCAACGCGTCCCGTCTGCTCCCTGACCTCTGCCGGAGCCTCAGATCAGTCCAGTAGCCCACATCTGAAACAAAAGCTGGGTTGGTTACAGTTCCTTCATTGTCACAGATGCTGCATCACTTCAAACCAAGACTTTTCTCATTATATTACCTCCCTGAGTCCATTCCAACGTGAGGGAAATATTATAAGTGATAATTAAGAGTGGCAGTTGGGTAAACGCAGGTTCATGTGGAAACCTCGTTCTCGTTCCAGAATGTGACTAGGAGGAATGATTTGTGTGCGGTTTTACCATCTGCAAATGAAGGCAGGACACGTTTATGTTGTACAGTGTCCAAAAATCTGGAAAAGAAACGTTCTTTCATAGCTTTATCAAAGCCAGATGAGATTATATTGTTTGGATCTCACTGAAAGTGCTCCTACCTGAAAATGATAAAGGGCAGAGGGCTATGTCTTAACAGGACATGCTTCCTTTTTCTTTGTTTTTATTTGTAAAACGCAAAGCTTACAAGAAGTAGATGTTTCAAGGTATGTTTTATTTGCCTTGAGTTATTTTGTGTCATTTTTGTCTGTTGGCTACAATATTTTCTATTGATATTAACGTTAGGCAGTTAGTAAAAGTGATGTGTAAGAGAAGGCCCTAAAGAATGAAATAAGTGCACATACACACTGAGAGTTGTACTCACAGAATAAACGAGTGCACATACAATTAAAAATATATATATTTTCTTGTCTATTGTTTTTAAGGCATTCCTCAGGGCTGCACTTACACCATTCACTTTTTGTTATTGTTCTGTTGAATTGTTTGTTTGTACAACACAAAAGGCAAATAATTAATGTACAAAAAGACAATGACCGTCCATATAGCCTGTACACAATTAAAGAGTGCTTATCTGAGTAGCCACTCAAGGAACACAAGGCAAAGTTAAACACATTACCCACATAGTTCCTGGAAGTCAGTATCTTCTCATCCCTGTTAGTTTGGCAACTTAGTGAGTACGTTCAAATACAGCAATGCACTCATTTCTTAGCACTGTCAGTGGATTTGTGGTAAAATGTTTTTTGAGGTTTGGACATATCACTCTATGGAAGGTTCTGAAAGAAAGAGGGTCATTGTAGCAGCATAAATATAAAGATGCATACTCTCTCAGCCAACATTGTGTTTGTGATAACAGGCCTTTGTGCAGGTAGTCTAGCTAGATCTGCAGAAGTCTGTTTACATGATGCTATTAATAAACTGTCATCGGGAAAGTACTCATTTAAACAGGAGCTTTCAATGCAGCTGAATCAGACTTTAACTAGGGTTGTGTTTTGAATATCTCCATTTACATATTTTTATGTTTTTTATTCTTTTTTTTTCACAGACCTCACTGACCCTGTGTGAGCCTTTTCCCGTTACAGCAGCAGCGTCAGAAACAGCAGCAGAGGAGGAGGAACGTTTCTTTAATGAAAGCTGGAGGCTCAAAGATGAAACATTGGTTTGACATGACGACTGCCGGGGAAGTGGTGGCATCACGAGGCATGACACTGGTCCAGAGCTGAGGCAGAGGAACAGTCTGGGCGAGCAGTGTCATGTTTGTCTTCGGTGTTATGGCTGTGATGAATTGACTTTGTCATTATTGCCAGACTAATCGTGTTTTGTTAGAGCTGTTTTTTTGCTTTTTTTCATAACCTTTTTGACTTGCTCTTGGTACTTCCTGGTCTTGGTAATGACACATCATGTTTAGTCTTTACGACTACCATGGCAGTAGACAGGATTTTAAACAAGTTCCAAAAAACAAGCCTGGTAAAGATTTAACCATAGATAGGACAAAATGACTTTTACAGGACAATACAACAAGAATAAAAGCTGTTGTTAGACTGTAAAAAATGCTATAGATGTCTTTGGAAAAAGCTTTGACTGAATACACGTTTGCCTTGGTAACTGTATTTAAACTGACTGATCAAAAACAGTTCAGTCAAAAGTGGAATAAACACATTTCTGTAAAAAACCCTGCCCACTTAAACGGCCGCTCAGATAAAAATGCCAAACATCACTAATAAACACATTGGAAAAAAATGGAGACCTCAGTGACCTCAATACTGCGTAAGACCATGAAACCAACTCAACCTGGTCAATGACTTTAGAGTGTGGTCTTTTGTAAACTATCCCCCGGTCTGATATCTTTTTCAACTGAGCTTCTTCTTCATGTTAGCGTTTTGTTTTCTTGTAATCAGACCAATGTTTTTAAGCTTTTACCTTCTTCCTGCGTTGCCTCAGGAGCTCAGTCATGTCTTAATCACATACTTTAGACAACCACACACCTAAGTGCACACGGGGAGCCAGTCAGCTGCTTATTTTTCTGAATCACAGCTGTCTCAACACGCCAGAGACGCTGCAACATGGCCCTGTTTCAAAGAAGAAGAAATGATTTAACACGTGCACATACATATCTGTACCAATGACATAAACTCTCTCCACCTTCTCTCCTGAAGTTTATTCTGACTCATATCCAGTGATCCTTTCATTTCCAGGAATGTGCTCTATTTACAGAGAATGGGTGTGTTCTTGTTAATATTTAATATAATATAATGTGCAGCAAAGAGGAGAGTCTCTTGAATCCAAATGTCTCTTTTTAACATCCTTTAATGGAGAAAAAGACTACTTCACCGTCTCCAGATGACAACGCCCAATAAACAAGCCCGGTCTTGAAGAGTCAATGAATGTCTTAAAAACTGTAGAAAGGAAGCATATGTATCAGTAATTCAGTTTGGCAGAAAAGTCTAGACATTTATATTCATCTTATCCACAAACAAATGCAGACGATGGGACAAAAAGCAGATAATTGTCCACATTCTTGTCGTGCTGTATTACTGCTCTAAAGACTCGAGGCCATGTTTAAATGCTTCAAAAGGACAATAAACCATTTAACTTTACAACAAAAGGAAATTTACAGTAAAATAAGTGAACATAATCCTGATTTAGAGTCTGACTTTCTAAAACAGAGCCATATGCAGCTAACAATTCAAGCAACTAAATAGTTTTTTAAATGTACAGTGTTATAAAGCAGCAGCTGATTGAATTTTTTGTTGGTTTAAACTATTAAAAAGAAACCATCCACTCCATCTTGTTGACAGTTTGTAGACAACTTTTGTTTTTGCTCACGTTTCAAATGATTTTCAGCAAAAGTAAGTGAGAAAATTTGAATTATTTTTGGCAAAGTTGGTCCCATTGTAAAAAAAAAGTGTCTTTTGTTTTCATAAAAACTGTGAGCAATAATAAAAGTGAAGCGTTCATATTTTTGTCACGTTTGCAGCAGGTTTTAGATTTTTTTTTTTACATAAACATGTCTGACATTGGCCTGTGTCTGAACCCACTGCCCTCGTCCCGTTCCTCCACGTCCCGGTCGTCGCTGAAGGAGTACAGCCCTGGTCTCTGCTTGTGCTTCTTCCTCTGCCCCGTCAGGTTGGGCTGGAACAGTTTGCTGATGGAGTGAAGGCCTTTGGAACGATCTGGGAAGACATCTAGCTCTTCTCTCTCTTCTTGGGTCTCCTGGACTTTTGGGACTTTAGGCTGACCCAGCATGTCCCTGATGGTCTGGGAGACACCTTTGTGCAGATAGTGGTACGCTCTCTTTCCACAGTTATCTCTGATGGTGGGGTCAGCTCCGTACTCTCCCACCAACATGGCCATGATGTACTCCTGACTGTGAAGGGCTGCGATGTGCAAAGGAGTGTATCCCCCGAAGGTTTTGGTGTTGATATTGAGCTCCACCCCTCCCTCTTTGGACAGGTTCATGATCTTCACCAACATCTCACTGTTGCCACATTTGGCCGTCCAGTGCAGAGCCGTGAACCCTGACGTGAAGTCCTTCTTCTCTGCCAGCTGGCTGTCCCTCATGAGTAACCCATAAACCTGGCCCCAATGCCCCGTGGCACACTTGACCAGCCACTCGTGCTCGGGCTGCTCCAGGGGAACCACTGAAGGAAAACGGTTCTCTTTGAGTTCTGCAGGTGCTTTGGTACTATTTGTAGACTTCCTTATAAGAGGTAACCCAACACTGGAGTCTGTCTCCACTGACTGAGGCCTCCTCTTGTTCCTTGATGCTTCTATCTTTGTACTTTCCGGTTCATTATCCGTTTTCAGTTTCTGGATCTCCACTTTTGTTGGAGGCATCCTCAAAGGCAAACCAAAAGGTTTGCTTTGGGCACAAGCAGTCTCTATAGGCTCATTTTGGATCTCAAAATTCAAACCTCTTTTAACTTTACAATCATATTTGCATCTCTGTAATGCCAGTTCAATGGGGTTAAGTAACTCAGTAGGATTTTCTCTACCTTCATTATCACCCTCCTCACTTTGCGCAGGTGGGCGCTGCCGCTCACCTTGCAGCGGCACATCCACGTCTTTATTCTTCCCCACAGACCTCTCTTGAGCCTGGAAACTCGCCACTAAAGGCTCGTATTGTTTCTTGACAACAACAAACCGTGCTCCGTCTAGTTGCTTTACAACTGCCACGTTGTTAACAAAGTCTTTAAACAGCTCCCGGTTGCGCGCTCTCTCCTCGGGATCGCCTCTGTCTATTGAACCTTTGAACCTTCGCACCAACTCGGATTTCGACACTTTACCCCCCTCCTCGACCAGGAAAGACAGGACGGATTGTTGTGTTAGATCCATCGGAGTGACTGCGCAGTAAAAAGTGCGCAGTGCCGAACCGAGCTGCGGTGCGTTATTCCTCGGAGTGTGTCTTGGTCCCAGGTCGGTGTGGTGTCTGGAGACGGTAGGTACAGCTCTCACCTGTAGCTGGACACCCTCCTCCCTTCTCCCCACCTGCAGGAGGTTCTTTCCCGATGATAGGCAGACGTGGATAGGCCATTTGAATAATATTTGAATAATATGCAAACTCTATCAAAGGCAAAAATAACTGTTGTTGCGGATTCTGTCCCTGCAGTTAAACTAGAATAAAGTGGTCGGTAATATTTTATTAAGATGCATGAGCTCCAATATAATTATTCTTCAGCCCACATCCACAGAGGTTCTTATACAGTAACCTCAAGGTAAGAGGAGCACATAAAACTGTCTCTGTAGCAAATAAAGGTTAATGTTACTGTCCTCATAACATCCCATAAATCATTATTCTATATCTGTTCTAGAGATACTGGTGCTCTTAGGCAGGAGATACCTTACCCCAACATGCTCTGATTTAGTACATTACATTAAATGAACACATGCACCAGTGACTAACCAATAGAAAGACTTGTTTTACTTTGAACAGTCACAGTTTCTACTTAATAGATGTAAATAAAAAATATTATAATCTAAATAGAGTGTTAGGACCTTCATCCTGCTTGAGGCCCAATAGACAATTACCCCTGTGATGGGGCACAGTGGCTCAGGTGTAGAGCGGTCCTCCTATAACCAGAAAATGGTTTGATTCCCACGCTCCACAGTTCGTACTGTTGTTGTGCTCTTGGGCAAGACACTTGTCTCCAGGCGGTGACACAGCTCTGGTGTGACAATGTTGGAAATTAACCTATGGCTACAATCTGGCATATGTTCATGCAGCATCTTATAATGTAGGCCTACACATCATCATATCTGATCTATTTAAACAGGTTTGCATTAATACAGAACTGTCCAAACACACACCTAACCAGCACTAAACACACAACACCCTCGACTCTAGACAGTTTTTCATTTGTGCTTTAAGTTGTACGTGATGCATTCTCTTAATGTTGGTGGGAAACTGTTCCACAGGTTCCCACCTTGAGCTGACAGGACAGTCTGAACATGGTAAATCTGTGAGGTCTCGTCCATCTCCTTCTCTTCAAATAATTTATGTAATAAATGTCATACTACTATACACACTGAGTGAATAAAGTGATTGCGAGACAGAATACTGCACTAACAGTAATGATAACAGTTATCCAAGGACCTAGGACCTCTATGAAAATGTTCTAAATGGTTTAGTCCACATGCACGCCTGGTTGACTTTGGGGGCAGCAGTGGCGGTTCGATTCCCGCTCCAAAACTGAGCTAGCATAGTTTAAATTGTTAGCTAATATCAACAGCAAAGGTCATTTACTTAAATGGTTTTCCTCTTAACATTTTTAACAGTAGACATCTTTTTAAAAATAATAATACAATTGACTTAATTTGTCACGTTGAGGATGTTAATGAAATCATTTTCACAATATATAAAGCATAAAATAAACACAATAAACACTAAAGAATGAATTTGAAATTTATATTGCTTAAGGTTACGTATACTATATTATAAGCACACACCAAGATGGTTTGTACCTAGTGTCCAGAATTTTGTACTACACCCCTGGTTATTGCCACTAATGGGCAAAATAATCTGCAAAACCCCAGAGAGGACTTGTGCTTTTACACCACTGTAGAGAGAAGTAGCCTAAGCACAATGCTGTCTTTATAACAGATGCATCAATGATACTGTGTTGTGATTGGTCCCGGGAAGCCCATTCTGATCCAATGAACCTAAGTCATTTAAATCTGAAGAAGCTCCAGTGTAAATGTCTGAAGTGATGGTGATGACACAGTTGAACATCTTAATTGGTGACACACACATTTCTCCTGTGTCCTTGTCCTGTCCGGGCCTGTTGCAGTGGTGCAGCATGGCATTCCTGAGCTGTGAATGGGAGTTCCTGAGATGAGGCCATATTGAAACGTATCTGTCTTCAACAAAGAGTAGGTCTTCCGTCAAGATATGTACAGTATATCCATAGGTATAGTTATTAACATTGTCATGAGATATTGCACACTAGGAGTAAACATTCACGGGGTAAAATCGATTTTTTTAGGGTAATTTTGTTAATCTTTTGCAGAATTGCTGTTAGTGGCACTATTAAATGATACAATTAAGAGCTTTATCTGAGCTACAATGCTAATATTTTGGAGTCGGCTTGGCTTGGCTGTTTAGTTGAGGTAAAAAGTCAAGAATATATTATAGAATTTCTTGTTCGGATTAATAAGAGACAGCGTACAATTTAGAATTTACAATTTTTTGTCTAATTCTTGCAAAAATTAAGCAAATCACACAACATGTAGACAATGATACAGGATAGGGTTTGCTTAAAAGGTAAACAATACATGAGACTTTATATTCTGCAGTGGGACAGTGTCAGGAGGCGTATGTTCACACCTTTGCAAGGTCCCAGGTGCAGGATGTATGTGGTTAGGTCGATGTCTATGTTTGGATTAAGAAATATATAATTCCCATAACAGCAGACTAAACATCTGAGAGCAGGAAAAAGAAAAAAATATATAGGCTACAATTATTTTAAGTTTACAGAATGAACATGTTTTCATGCATAGTTTTGTAGGCAACCAAACTGAATACATTTTTATAAGTTCTTGTCTTTTCAATAGCTTTTTTTTTGTTGTTTAGTGTTGTGGGAATAATAAAGCTTGTGATATAACTGAGAACATGGCTTATTAATCAAACCAGGCAACATGATGCAGACATGACAGCACAGACTAGTCCAGGTAAAGATAAACAACAACAAAAATCACATTCAGAATCAATCCTACAGTGTTTATGAAAGCTCAATATCACTGTGAACACACCAGGGCCATGTCACACTCCTTCCTGAAAGAAACCACATGGGCCCCAGCCATCATTTGTGTTTATTTAAAAGTGACAGTGCACAATAATAGGCAACATTAGCCTATAAAATACAGATGTAAATGTGCCGAAGTTAGCAAGCTAGTGGCTAAGTTACATTCCTAGACACTTAGCAGGTGAGAAAACGAGTAACGAGTAACAGTTCACTTTCACACAAAAAGATGGGTCCAAGGTGCCAGTGTAAAGTGCATGTAAAAATTTATTTACTGTATGCTCAGTAAATAAATCCAGATAAGTCCATATCACGATGCAGCTCGCAGTTGTCCAGAACAATTATGGTCAGTTTAATACATTTTACTAAATTACTCATTACTTTGTTTGAATTCTGTATGAATATTTGTCCTACCAATAAAATATTACTATAAAATCTGTCTTGTTTCTACTTTATTTCAAACATTATTTGTACAAATTACAGCTTGACTCAACAAATCTTCTTCTTCTTTTGACTTTATGGCAGATGGCGCTTAACGTTAAAGGTGTTATTTGTCCGTACTTTATCTAATTGGGAGAAAACAAAAGAAAACAACAACAGAAAAACAAACACAACTGATATTCTATTTGTCAGTCCAAACTCTTTAAAGAAGTTTAACAAGATCTTTATTTTTATGTTTATTTCTCTTGTAAGGCTGAACTTCATGTCCCCGTTTTTGTTATTTTGTTTAATAACTTTTGTTGTGGTTTGCTTCTGAACAGCTATCCCATAATCCTGTTGGGTGCCTGTTTACCCTGGGCAATGTCTTGTTTAACCCAGTATGGCCTATCCTTAAATGTGAAAGATGCCCCCCCCCTCCCTGGTGCTCCCTACTCAACAAATCAATAATTATTGCTTCTCTTTGTTGACCTCCATTAATTTTTTCCCCTGAAATTCTCCTGAGTCGGGCGTGGCTTAGTCCTCTATGATAAAACCAAAGAGTAGTGCCGCTGAAGTGAACTCTCTTGTTCCGTTTCCACTCTCTGCTCTGGTCACAGCTCCTCCGTCTCTCCGTCAGCTCGGTTTGTAGTTTAGGCCAGTGCTGAGAGACGAGGGCTGCTCCAGTCTCTGCTCACAACACCATACATTACGCACCATGGCGGCCACGGACGTAGACGTGTTTTCGGTGAGTAAAAAAACAAAACAACCTATCCTCCTCTTTTCTCCTAAATCAGTGCAAATGCATTCATATGTTTTCCTAAAAGTCTTTTAGCGTAGCAGCTGCCGTGTGTGTGTGTGGTTATGTAGCAAAGCCTCTGTGAAGCTGAAATGTGGACTCACTCAGATGGTGGAAGTGGTTTCCGTTTTAATAAAACGATTTGTTGTAGTTACGACCAAACGTACCCTTTTCTAGCTACACGCGTATGTGCTTTTCTTAAGTCTAAAGTGCGCGCGGCTGGACCAGTTTTTTTGGACATATGGCTCCTTTAAACTGTTCACTGTTGACGTTATTAGGAGTAGCCTACTTCTGCCTGTAAACATAGGGTTTTTATCACGTTGCGTTACAAATAATGCTACAGTAAAGTACTTTGTGTGCTGTAAAAGGACATTTCAGGTCATCACAACAAACATTAACTGCAGCATTGTACAAGTGCGTAAATGTATAGCTTGTGTACGTCAGCCATGTGGTTATTTTAGTAGCTTCCTTTTCAGAGGTGCGAAATGAAACCTCCTTATGGTCATATATTGTAGTCAAGCAGGTTTTTATGCAAGAAACCTGTGTTGTAATAGGGCTTCACTGGAAAATTAGACTGAATCCTGCATTAATTGTAACAAGCCCAGGTTTCGACAGGTGTGAGTGAAGTAATACACTGTAAAAGCATGTAAAAATGTGTATTTAGTTTGTATTCAAAACAACTAAGCCTCATACAAACAGTAACACAGCAGAGTTACATTACAGAGTTCATATAAGAAGGCAGACGCAGAAGGGATTGACAAAAGAGTGATTAACTCTTTACACTGGTGATTTGGACAGTAAGTTGTATGGATAAAGAGAGATTAAGCTCACAGTGGGCCACTCCTACCACTTATTGGTGTAACACATGTCTAAAGTAAACTGTGAAAGAGAGGGTGCAGGCCCTTCTTAAATTCAGAAGGTGTCCAAAAGCAGGCAGGTTGTGGGGGTTTATTGCTTTCCTGAGGATTTTACAGTGTCTTTGGAATACCAAATTAGGGAATTGATTAATGGTAAAACAAATGCTGAGAATGCAGGTCAACAGGGCCAGTGGAAAGACACTGTGTGAGCCGGAGCAGCAGTCGGTCCCTGCCTCCCGCCTGATTGTCTGACTTCCTGTCTAACTTTCTAAACTAAGTGAGACCATATTGAACAAACTGACACACTTTCCCGGCCGTTTGTTGAAGCTACACTGTTAATTATGTGCAGCTATCGATGGCTGTGGCTGTTGGGTCATGTCAATGAAACTCAATGGGAACTGCAGCGTTTTGGACTCAACAGTGTTAATTGTAGCTGAATACCATACATTTTTCACTCGATGATTATGTACATCCATATATTTAGTTATGTAATGAATGTGCCTGTAATGTATTGCATGTAAAGTGCTCACTCACCCAGACGAGATTTACTTCTCTCATGAGGCAGGCTGCATGCATTAAATGAAATGAGCTTTATAAAGAGCTTAAAGGCGAGACAAGTGCAGTGAGTAATGGTGACGAGAGCAGTTTGAACTTTACAACAGTGGCTTTGCTTCCAGATGAGAATCTTCACCTGAATGCATTATGTACAGCAGAAAGGCCACTTTGTGTCATAGATAAAATTTAAGTAAATATTGCAGTAGATAAGCAAGTACTCCTAAGCCGGACAGCAGCACAAAGTCACACACGTAAACAGATGAGAAAAACACAAAGAACAATGATTATTTGCCTTACAGCCACATTTCCCCTCTCAGCTGATGTTGCCATCGACAGATTTGGCCTAGCTTGTCCACACACATATATATATTTTATTTTTTTGGTGACTCATCAATGCTTTTTACTGTATATATAGAACATTCAGGCCAGCAGCGCTCGGAGCCAAGTGTCAAATCCAATATCAGAGAAAATAATCACATCTGAGCAGCAGCCTCTGAGCAGCCATGAGTCAATACCATCTTTAGAGCAGCTCAGTTTCCTTCAGTCATGTTTGAGGGCCCAACTTGTCTGCTGTTTTTCAATATTCCTCAAGATATGAACGCCAGAAGCCAAATAGAACTAAATTTAGATGAAGTGTTTGTAAAAGTTTAGTACAAATTTTTCTATGTTTTCTGAATTCTTGTTTTTTTGGATAAACTGCAACGAGATACCAGAAAATGTATTCATATTAACTGTGAAAACTTTGTAACATTGTTTGTCTGAATATAGAGCTATTTATCACTTACCACAGTTGTTTTATTAAAGTAAATTTTGATGCAGGTTCCCTCAACATGTTTTCTCATTTCGACTTTCTCTCTGTAGTAAGGGGATGTATTTTAAAGATCCCATAAACCTGGCTGCACATCCGTCTTGTAAAACAGTTCCCGTCTCCTCTCGTGTCCGTCTCTCCTGTTGGCCAGAGATGAGCCACGACGCAGAGCTTTGTTCAGGAGCGTGACTCGGAGACAGAAGAATGATTACACTGATGCGATCATAAAAAGCTGGGCTTCTGCAAGCCTCGCAAATCCGTTGGCGTTTATGACATTCTTATCATCATTGCACAGTCCAGTTATGTTTGTAAATACTTTTTTAGTTTTTATAGTGCATATGAAACCATGAAAACTAGAGATGCACAATATTACGTCCCACTCATGCGTTTGATAAGTTGCCATTTTTATTTTTCTTAAAGCTCTGATTGGCCAAATATAATGACAAAGTGGGAAATGCCACATGGTGTTACATTTATCACTATAATATTGTTGATGGCTGTGTTGAGATTAAAATATTGCTTGTTTGATTATTTATGAAATAAAATGAGTTCTCAAAAAGCATATTGTGCCCATTTTTATATATTTTTTTATACAGAATACAATATATTCATCCAAAAAAAAAAAAAAAAAGATTATTTGAAGTTAAGGAACCTTTTTTTTTTTATTCATTTTCTACCGCTGAGTCCCGTTAGGGGTCGCGGGTCACTGGAGCCTATCCCAGCAGCGTTGGGCCTGAGGCGGAGTACACCCTGGACAATGACCAGTTAGTCCCAGGTCTGACATTTAGAGACGGACAGTGACCCTTTTAAGGAACTGTTTGCACAAAAACAATTATAATGATGTCATTTGAGCGCCAAATGACAAAAGTAGTTGCACAGAAAAAAAAAAAACCTAAGTGGCCCCACTTTCCGTCAGGTTGGTTCCAATTCCTGCACAACATAAACTGCGGATTGTGTTTGGTCAAAATAGATCAATCTCTTGTGCTTCTAAACAAAATAATAGCAATGTGTGAATATTAAGGAAAACACATTTGAGGAAATATTTTCATATTTCATTTTACTATCATAAAACTTTTAGTTTGTACTGTAGCTGCGTAGTTATGTGCGTCAAAATGCTTCACGTCAATACAGCGTCTATCACTTGTGTGTGTGTGTGTGTGTGTGTGTGTGTGTGTGTGTGTGTGTGTGTGTGTGTGTGTGTGTGTCAGGTGGGACTCAGGCCACAGGTTGAAGAGGAGAGAGGCACAGAGGGAGGACTTATGACAGAAAGGAGACAGTTCACCTGAAAAGTCTGACGTCATGTTACAGAAAAGTCCTCCATGTTTATGAATGTCACTGTTTTAGTACAATCCTTTCATATTTTTCCTGTCGAATGAAATGTCCTTTTTAGATCCAGACATACAATACTCCAGGTAGAATATCAATGAGCCATTTAGTAACTATTGGGCTGATGTTCTTGCTCAGTGTATTGCTGCTGAATACAGTCAAGGACAAGAATAAAGCGTATTGACTTGTAGTTTAGTGTCTCATTTAAAGAAAAGTGTGAAAGCAGATGGACCATGTCATTTTGGTCACATGTTCTGGGTCTGTAGTATGTAAATGTCAGTGTGTCTTTAATGGAATGGACAATCTACACACATTTACTTGATAATTTTTTTGTTTAAGATATATCTGTGGCCCCTTTGCTATTACTGACAAAGACTGATGAAAAATGTAAGAAAAAGGAGGGATAGTTTGGAGCAAATGGCCCAACTAAGGACTCCATTGATGGGTGAGTCAGCAGTAGAAATACAATCAGTATAAAGCTAAAATCCTAAAAAAAAAAAGTAAATGTATTGTAGATTTATTGTTATTGCAGTATCATCAATTGCAATAGTTGTGTCACAAAAAGCTACTGGTATTGCAATAAAGTTTAGTGATTTACAGTATATTTGCTTTTTGCCCTTTTAAAATCATTGCCCAAACAAATACTTAAACTGTTCAAGGTTTAGACCAGGTTCAGCCCTTCATTTAGACCTGTATAGTCCTGTATAGTCCTGTTTGTTCCCTGGTTCAGTCTTTTATATTGATTTAGTCCCTGTTTTGACAAAATTAACCTTGTGTTTCTTTATATTTTCTAAATCAGTTAAAAACCTTTTTATTATGTCCCCATGCGTCCTATCAACATCTGTTTAGTACATTATGATTTGTTTATGGAGTTTGTTCTGTCCAAAGCACAAAGTAATGACAGTTGCCACCATTGATACCTTTTTTTTTTTTTTTTTTTTTTTTTTTCCTGTTCTCTGACATGACAACATACAGTACGTGATCCAGTTACAACACTCTGTGCACTGGCCTGGCCGATACAGTTAACGCCTCATTACACAGGGGCCCCTCTGCGCAGCCATTTCCTGTTGGCCTGGTGATACAGCAGCCTGGGAACTGCACTGTTTCCTCACCATGGGACACTTAACCAGAGGCTTGTCATTCCTGTCATATTTGGTGCTGCTGCTCGTCTCCAAACGACCAGAGACAGACGATAGTTTTGTATTTTAACACCTTTTTTTTGACGTTCATAGACTTAACTGTTTGGGCTGACTTGACGTAATGGTTTTCTTCGGTTAATTTCCAAGTTAAGTCGTTGATAAACCCATGCAGCGTTAAACACAACTCTCTAGGGAACGGCCAGGCGCTTCGTATTGGGCTGTGACCTCAAATATGAATTCCTCGACTTCTCTCTGGCAGAAAAAATGCTGTCCATCAAGATAGTTAATCCACCGAACGTTTATAGAGATGCCACGTATCATTGAAAGTGTGTGAATGGAAATGATCTTGCGGTATTTACCAGTCAACACAGAAGAAGCCAGGGAGGGGTCCTTTTTTGTTTTTTAATTTCTTTTGGGAGAAAATGGGTGTGACATTTTTCTTCTTTCATCATCTATCATAAACTCCAGGGAGGCCTACAAGCTGTTCAAGTTCAATATGATTAATTTACAAGTCATGTTCTAGCTGTTGTCAATTTAATGAAATTCCAACTTGGATTGGATATAAAATATACAGAGGTGGGACTTAACTAGATACATTTACTTGTATTTCTAGAGACATTTCTACATTTAGTCCCAGTTTAGACCTGGTTTAATCCTAGTTTAGTCCTCAACTAATTTTTCCTTTTCTATACAAACTAGTTAGTCTGGTACCCTGTTGCTTGCATTTGATTTCAAGGGCGGGGTTTACAAGAGGAAAGTTAACCAATCGGGAAACGCCGGACGTGATGCAAAAAAAGGCGACACTACACAGCGGGTTGTCAACAAGGAAGCCATGTGAGCACCGCTAGTTTACATAGACACCAGAGCAGTTTCATCGTTTTTATTCTATGCTGGTTATCATAAAAAAAAAAAGAAGAAAAAAAAGATGAGAGCAGAAATAAACGGCCTCTCCATGTTGACTGTTTTGGACTAGCCGCCCGAGCCGAGTCACTTGTGTATGACGTTGCCAGAAAACCACTCCCTGCTGCAGACAAACTGCTTGTGATTGGTCCATCTGCAAAAACGCAGAGGAAGGGATTCGCTGTGAGGAAGGCACCAGACTGTCCTCCTTTTGAAAAAACGAAACCGGGCCGGTATACCAGGCTAGTTTAGTCCTAGTATAATCTTGATGAGTGGAAGTTGGTCCAGGGCTTCTCTTTTCTTTGTAAAACTGTATTCAAATATCCAGGTCATCTTGAAAGAAAGGTTAAAGCAAAAGCAAGTGGACTTTTTAAGGTGAAGACATTTCTTCTCTAATTTTAGGAGACAATTCTAAGATTAGGCTGAGCTTATGGCTCTAGAGGGAAGATCTACCTGAAACCCCTCAAATATTTCAGGTATTATCGTTATTGCAATATTTTAAACAGTTATTGAGTCCCTACTTCTACTTTGAGTAATATTGTTTTAAATTAACCGTATTTTTTTCTCGAGTCCAGGTTTTAACTACACATCTCTGATGTGGTGTCATTAAACACGTTTTCTTCACACAGCGTGTGTTTTGCCCATTAAATTGTTATTTTAAAAGCTCATTTGCATCTGGTCTCGAGTTTTATCTTTGATCATGGGTGGCACGGTAATAAACTCTGTTTTGTCTCGTTCAGCTTTGTTCAGATTAAGCTTGGCCTTGCCTCTCTTATATCCTCTCTCACACGCACAGACAATCATCCCGTCTGCTCCACGCTAGTTTTGTTCATAACTCATCTGCTGTGTGTGCAGTTCAGTCCAGGCTGCGTTCAGCGGCGGCTTCAGCTCGTGACATCAGCCTTCAAATATGCAGCGCTTGGCGGCTAGGCCAAACGCGCTTGGTGGCCCCATTCATCTTAAGGTGCTGTCTGTCGCCCGTTTTCACAGACTCTTTTTCAATGACTGTGTGTCTCAGAAGAGATGCGTCTGATAAGGAAGATCAAAGGTCTTTGTCTGGTCATGCATCCAGAGAGGTTATGGATGCTTAGTTTTGTGAATGTAGATGGATTTAAAGGTGGTTCTATAGTTTTGTAACGGACGGAACATGTGGTTTATTGTAACGTACTGTAGCTCTGTTTGTCATATCGGGCTCTACAGATGTCAGCAACGTCAGATTAGTTTTGTTTTTGTTGGCAGATCTGACTGAACCTAAAAGTCTAGTGGGAATATGTATACATTCATTATTGCACTACAGTGTTTACACAGTTTTGGAGTTCCCATAGATGACTGAACCCTCTGAATCGGCTTTGATATTGTGCTTTCAAGGTTTGAAAAGTAACAGAGTTTTGGATGAAGTGCTTTGAAAGGGTAGATCTTCTTTTTCTACAATCATCATAATCAGTCAAACTGTACCATATATAGGTATCTGGATCTGGAAGTGAAGGTCTGTAAAATAATCCAGATGCAATATTCACTGTCATACAGTTTAATGAGGCTAGGCATCTGTGTTTAATTCTACTCTCTCTAAAAAAACAATAGGCTAAGTTATGATTAGGTTTAAAGACTGTCACTTTCTCAGCTCCTGGAAATTAAGAAGGATTTTAAAGATTTTGTGATGTCAGAAATTTGGCCAACACTATCAATTCTATCTATCAGTCAACAATCGGCAATAAGAACTGCATTAGGCAAATGTATGAATAGTATGAGAACCACTGACACCACCACACACATAATCCAAGCTGAACTGACAAGCTTCTTTAACATAATTCAGTAGAATTACACTTGTTGGCCAAATAAATAGACCAGTAACACCAATGCTACCAGTTTAAAGGCCTACCTTAAAGGACTGCATTTATTTATTTGGAAAAAAATTAACCCTAACACTGTTCTGTGTCATATTTACCTGGAGATTCAGCGTTGCAACCACATATATATCATATTGTGGTATTTTTCCTGAAGGTTGTCAAACTATCCCATTCCTATTCAAAACTATTCGACCTTTGTTGACCTAAACCTCTGAAAATGTCAATGCTTAAACTTGAATTTGGAAAATATTTAGAAACCTTGTTATTATATTTTAATGTTTGCGATGGGAGTAATATTGTAAGTGTTTAATTTCTCGTGCATGTGAGAGATTGTTCTTAAGCTCTAGAAGCTCATCCTCACTGCGGGCCCTGATTAACAGACGCTCAACGTTGGGCAATGAGCTTTACATCTGCAGGAAGTGTGCAGCTGAGCCTTTGAAGCAGCTGCAGAAGAATGTGCCTTTTACCTAATGACTTTCCGGCGTGTTTTTTTTTTTTCATCAGACTCTTAATGCTTGTGTCTTTCAGAATGAAGAGAAGCGTAACTTGAGTTTGGGCGGCCATGTTGGATTTGACAGCCTTCCTCATCAACTGGTCAGCAAGTCGGTCACACAGGGATTTTGTTTTAACATCCTTTGCGTAGGTGAGTACCAAACCACAATCGGATTCACTGCTTGATTTGTTTCCACCCAACAGCTCCTGACATGAAACAAACATGTCTCTTTTTGTAGCTGCAATAAAGAGTTGTGTCTGAAATCTGACGAGCTACTCCCCAGTGACTGAGCTACTTAACTCATTATTTTACCACTTCGTCCCTCCCTGTCTCTTCTATTCTCAGGGGAGACTGGCATCGGCAAGTCCACGCTAATGAACACGCTCTTCAACACCATGTTTGAGAACGAAGAGGCCAGTCACTACCAGAACGGCGTTTACCTGCGGCCAAGAACATACGACCTACAAGAGAGCAACGTCCACCTCAAACTGACCATCGTTGACACCGTTGGCTTTGGGGATCAAATCAACAAAGAGGACAGGTAAGAGGAGTCTAACACCTTCAACGGCATGTAACGTCTGGGTAAATTAGGCTTACAAATCAGGGCTGTTTAGAGTAAAAGGGAATTTATTGCAAATATATATATAGCCATTAAGTTTGATTGGCTGTTCTTGAATGTGCGATCAAACACTAAGAAACAGATGAAATATAACCTTAAACAGATTTACTTGTGTTTTGGAAAACTTGGAAATTTAAAAAATAGTTTCAAGGTGTGAAAAACAAATGTAAGTGTGCTTTGTATTTGAATCTAATGTGGCTTTAAATAAATTATACATCACATTTAGGCCCTCTATAAACCAATTTGAAAAAATGTTGAGTTTTGACCCTTTGAGGCTTCTGTAGGTTTTGAAGTATAGTTCAAGGGGAGGGCTTCATATAAACACTGTAATAAAAACTCTTAAAACAAACGGCTAAAGTTCTAGATATATCATGGAAAGTTATTAAAACTGCTATCTACGCAGAACTGTGGTAATGTCCCCGTAATCTGGAAATCCAAGTATGTGGCTCACATTCTTACAGTATATTTTCCAATCGTCTAATGGAGAATGGAGAATTTCTTGCTTTATTTCCAAACCCAACATTGTATTTGGAATATAACGATCTGCCAAATCAGGTCCATGTTCCATAACATGCAAATGTGAAAAACAGGCACAAACTAGTATCAGCCCAGATTACTTACTTATTTTTTCCCCCAGTTAAAGGCGAATAGAACACGACTGGGCTGCAGTATGGTCCTCTCTGAATACAAATCTGTGGGACATTGTGTTCTGGCTGTGTCCTAGCCAGCCAGCAGCACTCTCACGCCCTTTGATAGCAACTCTCCACGGGCCACAGAAACCAAGATGCTGCAGGCCAGACCCTGCTGCTCACTGCAAACCCACTCGGAGACCTTTAAAAGGTCAGAGTTGGTCCGTTTCACAGAGAAGATTGAAGATAGAAGTGAACGGAGACGACAGACGTCTGCAAACTTTGTGTGCTGAATAGACCCTCTGACTTGCAGTATGTCTTACAATGCAATATTTTTTCATACTGAAGGATGTTTTTATGGACTCTTAAATTAGTGCTCTCAGTGGGGCTTTTATATAACCACTATGTCAAAAGCAAAAGGATAAAAATGGTGTTTTCTGGGCACAGAATAGTGTTGAAGGCATTCAGCTCTTAAAGCACAAATAAGCTGATAAGGAAGATCAAATAATAATCAAGCTTTTTTCCTTAACTCATGAAACTACACACCGTTGTTCTCACTTGGAAAGTAAAAAATGTCATTTTAGCTACTGGCTAAAGCTAAAACCCTACAGTAAACTATTGCTACAGAAAATGGAGGTGCCAGGGCACTTCACAGTGGACATTCACATACATTAAGCTGACTTAAGAAGTTAATTAAAATCAGGTTCATTGCTACAGCCTTGTTTTAAACATGTTGACTGGACATGAATGACTTTTCCACTTGTTTGAATAAAGTGCTAAGTAGTGACAGTATTACTATTGTTACATGTTCTCATTGGGGGGATTTATTTCATTTTCTTTTTGACTAGAGCTGGGGAGAGCCTGGATAACAAGAGTGAGAGGATTAAAACAAACACAGTAAACAAGACTTTCCTCTTCTTCTTCTCTAGTTTAATTTATTTTTTGTCTACATGCGTTTATCGAAAGGTAAATATGCTGGGCAATATTTAATATTTAGCTCCTCCTGTTTTTAGACCAAATGTCATTTGGAAAAGTGCATAATTACCCAGCATACACTTTATTTCTGCTTTTGTGTCAGTCACAGTCACACACTGGTGACGGTAAACTACCTTTGTATCCACAGCTGTCCTGGGGCAGACTGACACAGCTACTCTGACCACCATTAAACATTCTCAAACATTCATCCGCCAGTGCCACAGACACTGGAGGCAAGGAGGGTTAAGTGTCTTGCCCAAGGACACAACGACAGTGGGTAAACCGCCAACCTTTGGGTTATAGGACGACCGCTCTACCTCTGAGCCTCTTAAGAAATATATCATCACTTCCTTATTTGGGGAATTGTTAAATTGCGTACTATTTTTGTCTTGTTTTGGAGTGCCGTGAGATTTGTGACTCTGGAGACTAATCACATTTCTGGGCCGCTCTGAAGCCGTTGTGGTTGTTTCCTAATATTATCTTAACGTAATCACATAATCAGTGTTAAATGAGTTAACGCTGTACACTTAAATAAACTTCTCTCAATGAAACAAATGATTACATGTGAATGCAGCACCAAACGCCTGTGTTTTGACTCTCAGATTAAATAAAGCGTTTGAGTAAAACCCCATCAAATGCAAGAATTTCAATAAAATTACAGTATTTTCTGACTTGCTTACTTCATTGATTCATCAAAATCACGCCAGACTAACACCCGTCCACACCAGTTTAACATTTTTGGTTTGTGTTTAAGAAGTTTGACAGAGTTTAAAATCAACAGCTGTATTCTTTGTTTTTGCATCTGTAAAATTATTCAAAAGAAAATGCTTAAGAGACAGCAGCAAAATACATAATTAAACTAGTTTTACTCGTGACGCCATAGGCTCTAGAGAGCCTCATGTAAATGTAAATCGGGAGAGCTACTGTTTTTGTTACACAGCCTGTCTCACAGAGCTGATGCAGATCTTGGCATAAACTCCGCTCACACAAGAATGTAAAAACAACTTTCCTGATTCATTTCCTCTGTGACAACCCCGGTGTTTCCTGCTTTCTTAATTACTTTAGATAAATATTTGCGCTGTATCTATCAAGCCTAAACTACACTTTTCTCTCTGGTTTTCTCCACAGTTACAAGCCCATTGTGGACTACATCGACACTCAGTTTGAAAATTATCTGCAGGAAGAGCTGAAAATCAAACGCTCTCTGTTTAACTACCACGACACCAGGATCCACATCTGCCTTTATTTCATCGCGCCGACGGGACACTCACTCAAATCTCTGGACCTTGTCACAATGAAGAAACTGGACAGCAAGGTAACCTCAAGAGACCACACAAATGTGACGTCCACACAGTCTGGTCTTTCCCCTTTGGCAGGTCACACAGTCGGGGTCCCTCACCATTGTCTGTGATGTCTATCAATGTCTCTGAAATTCAACCTCCTGTTACTGCAGCGGGTGTGTGTTTCACTAAGAATCAACAGCTCCTTTTCATTTTCTCAAGGTGTGGCCCAAAGTGAAGCCATAAGGAGCTTCAGGCTTCATTTGCCTCAGACTAATTAAATGTAGAGTCTTATTGCAGACGAGAAGAAGGAGTTCTGTCCTGCAGCCCTCTGAGCCCAGACGTCCACTGGCTGCTCTCTGTTGTTTTAAAGCTGAATGCAGGGGATGGTCCATGTTGTTCAGTATAGCATTCGTCCTGTTGTGTGTTTGTTGCTCCACTGCTTCAACCAGAGGCTCTAAACTAAGACTTATAATTGAACCTGTCTTTTTCTGAGACGCCTGATGATAAAACATTTGCTGAAGTTTATTATTTTCATTAAAAGACCTTAGCCTTCTTAGAAAATAAGATTATTGTTGCAGTTGCTAAAAAAATGAAACTATCAAACACTTGTGTTTCATCATTTCTTCTTTATCTTTTTATAAACGACACAAAAAACAAGAACGCATGTAACTTGGAATATGGTTGTTGACTATTGTAATGACAATAAAACTTGTGGTGTTTTGAATGGGCAGGTTTAAGATTTAAAAATTTATTTATATTTTATAAAAGAAATACAAGGCTCTGAATTAACTTCCACTTCTTACACTATGTCACTAACTTTTACATTTGATTTTAAAACAGTGGGATTTAAAATTCTGGCCAATTGTGGGAAGACCAGAATATTATTACATTTCAAGCAGTTTTTTGCAGAATGGACATTGCAGTAGTGGATGTATGTGATAACTACACATCTGCAATATAAAGTACAGCCCTAAATGACACTCCATTTCTTTAATATGGCTGCGATATTCAGATAACAATAGGATCTGCGGTATTTGAATGCTCTTTGACCCAGAGAAAAAATGTTAAGTTGATAAAATTTGATTTTGAGAAAGAAATACAAGGCTCTGGACTCACTTCCACTTACACCAGAAGCTAGATCAATATTAAAGACATTTGAAGTTTGATTTAAGGCTCTACTTGGACGATGATTTTGAGGCAAAAAGTAAATGTCTGACAAACAGAAGTCCATAGCATTATTGCAATATAAGTCATTCTTTGTGGATACTGTCATCGATAATTATGTGATATATTGTGCAGCCCTAATTTTTTGTGACCTATGTTTGAGACAATGAATCGGAGAAGATACTGTTGAAAAACTTGATACATCAACACAATCTTTTGTCAAACTAATGTCTGCAGTGTTTTCTAGAACTTCTGTTCTTGTCATTCTAAAATGCAGGCGTGCTGTGAACCTAATGTGAAAACAAAGCAAAAGTGATAAATTAAGCATGTTACTTCAGTCACAGCCATGGAATCGTGTAGCAATTGTGCGTGACACAGTCAATTACTGACTCGGGTCAATAGACAGGTTCATCTTCGACAGTCCCTCTGACAAGCTCATCGATCTTTTGGGGTTTTACTGCTGCTGTAGTAGGAGCGCTCTGATTATTGGTGCGTGTGGAGGCTGAGTGGAGAAACAGCTACTGGCTTGGCCTCAATTAGACAACTGGTGGAAAAAATCTCATCACAACAGCACTTGGAGCGTGAAAACTGCGGAGGGGGATTGTGAGAGTGGCTTGTGGGAAGGACGGAGGGTCAGGAAGGTCAGGGACATGTATGTTTAGGAATCGGATCGACCATTTTAGAAGCTATGTCTCATTTGCAGATGTAGCACTGTAGTTTTTACTTTCTCTTTTGTGTTTATCATATTTCTGACACAATCCGTACGAACCACAAGCTTCTCTACTGTAAATGAAGGCTGTTTATAGTCGTGATATACAGTTTTTATTGAAAGACTTGTGCGTGACACCGACTATAAACACCCACAATGTGCTGACATTTTGTTGAACAGTGTGCTCAATAGGGCCTAAAGCTGTTAGTGGTTTCTGATCCTAAATCGTGGCTTTGGAGTGAGGAAAGCGTGGAATTTAAGGGAGTGAGAGGGTCGTCCAAACATTTTGAAGCATGTGTTCACACAGAGCAGCAGAGAAGGAAGCAGCAGGGCAAACGTGTGTGTGTCCTGGGCTTGTTGTTTGACCTGGGGGGGGTTGTAAGTGCAGAAAGTACACTCAGGAGTTTATCTGTGAAAAGCTTGGAATATGAGGAATGTTTCATTGACAAACATTTTCTTTTTTCACACTTTGTCGCCCATTTATACTCCCACCTATGCTTTCATTTGTGCCTGCATAGTACTACTCTAACTGTGGTCTTATTTTAGTTCTGTTGGAGCGCACTGATGCAGCGATAATACACAGAGTAAAACAGATGGTCAGCTTGTGTCCATAACCTGCTTCTTTACCAACTTCCAACACACGGCTGCAGCTCTGCCAAATGTCTCCTGGGATTATTCAAAACGGTGTCCGTGTACTTCAGCTTACAAAACAACACTACCTTTTAGAGTATTGTAAAAGTAGAGTAACTAAACTGGACACCAGTTTTTTTCTTCATTGACACAGTTCAGTTGCTGAGTCCTTTAGTTTTGTCTTTTGGCAACACAGGGATCTAAATCTGGCCTTTCACGTTTGCCAACAACCTCCCTGAACAACACCAAACTGCATATATTTAATATATAAAATCTGAATTATTCTCACTAAAATCCATTCCTATTCAGATCCACACTAGTAATTATAAATCTTGGGCGAAAAAGTTTTAAATCCCCTTTAGCATAAACTTTCTTTTTGTTTGCTAATGACCTTTTTTTTACGAGGATCCCACACTATTTTAATATTACCTTTTAAACTATGTTCTCAATATAGATTAAATGAATAAGAATACTTGTTATGGCTCTTGGCAACACAAGATTTTACATGCAACACATAATACAATTGGCAATATAATTTTTTTTTTTTCAAACAGGTAGAATTCAGCACCCTTAAGTAGAGTCAATAGAGTAAGAATACTTGGGTTGGGTCTCTGTGGAGACTTGTGATAAAACACATACTAAGACAAGTGAATATATGAAATACATGGACTCGACTCGTTTTATCCATCTCATAAACATCTCTATAATGCAAGCTTAAATGTTAATTTAGATTAATGTAATTTTAATTTTGTTTTGTTGGTCCACGTCATTTCTCTTTAAACCGATAAAGTTGATTTGAACAAGTGCTGCAAGTGATAAAGATGCCTTTATCGCTCGTAAAGTAAGATTGACAATGGTCCAAAAGCTGCCACTGTACAATAAAGCAAGCTGAAAAATCAAAACAAACCTATCATTCAGAAAACAATAGGTGCGGTGCGGGAGATGGTGCCAGAGAATTTTGAAGGTGTAAAGAAGAATGTTGGCAGTCGTTTCCAGCCGAAAAGTGAGTTGCACAACTGTGAGCGCAACAATAGAAGCAGCCACACACATGCAGGTTTAAGCTTTAGTGGGTGGACTCTTTCCTGACCAGCGGCTGAAATGACCACAGTGGCATTTGAAGGAAACACAGTCGAGTACCACAAACTGCAGTTTCATTTTTTGATTACCTTTTTATATGGACGCTTAAGATAAGTTAACAGACTTGAACTAGTGCTGTCACAGGAAAAGCAGACAAACTGACCACAGACGGCTTTTCCCATATTCAGTATATTTTTTCTGTCAAGGCTGAACAATGGTGTTTTTCTTTTCCTTTTTCCTAAAATGGAGCTGGGCTAACTCCTCCTAGTGGCAGATGATTGAAGGCCTAGATGACCGGTGTGGTCTGTGAAGGCCAGGAAAAGAGATAAGAGTAAAAGATGGTGGTTTATTTTATTGGTATAAATGGCAACATTCATAAAATACTGCTCTGGTTTTGAGGGTTGACCTGAGATTAAAGGATCTGTTATAGTTATATCAATGGATATGTTAAATAAATTACAAAGAACTGTATAATAGCCTTGATTGTGTACATTACTTTTGTCAGAGCCTAACCCATGTCATTTTACTTTGTTGTTGTTCGTTTGGCTTGTTGTTATTGTTTTTGTATGCACCTCTGGGCTTCAGATCTTTGGTTATGGTGCATTGATCGATGCTTGATGCAGAAAACTCTCTGCGGTCCTAGTCTTGCTGCTCTGATGAGGATGGCTGCTGCACTAATCCTTCCAGTAGGTCTTCGAGGAGGGAGCAGCTGCCCCAGACCTGTGACCACAGTTTATCTCGCTCTCGATGACGAATCTCTTCTGTGCGGACATGCCCGATTCGCTGTGGCCCAACTTCCTGTCTCTTCAGCCAATAGGCGTTGACATAAAAGCAAGCCCCCTGGTGACGGCTGCTGAAAATGAATTTACCCACAGGGATAATAAAATAAAAATCGATTAATCCCTCAAGAAGCAGGCCTGGATACTAAATACAATTTAGAGAAATTAGCTGCAGACTAATACGAGATCATTTGTAGAGTAAACGGGGCAGAGTGATCTCATCCCCTCTTGTGTAGTGAATTATGATTGGTTAGATTAACTGTGATCTGCTGTGGTGTTGTCAAAGCTGCCATCTGCTCTTCAGGACAAACAAACACAGCACTATTTGGGGAAAGCCTTTGTCCCGATGGGAAAACCTGGTTGTGGGAAGTGACCACTACCCCCTCCTCCTCCCTCCTCTTCCTCACGATGCCCACTCTGTCGGTCTCATTACTCACCATACAACACTAAGATATAAGCAAGATTAATGACCATTTAGGGTTAAAAAAACACGGCGCCGGCTGCCCTGCTGTAAATTAATGAGCCAATAAAGTATGATGGGACTATAATTTGACTCCTAACAAGCACTGGCTATGGCTTCGAGGCACACTATGAGACTGATGAGCGAGTCGGCAGGGATCCTAGTGCGTTTCTCTCACATTTCACACAAATCTCTGTCTGTTGTTTATTTGTGCACATCTGCTGCTGATTGGAGATGGAGTCAAGTTTGTTTTCATATTTAAAGTGTGTTTTATGTACCTTTTTCCTGTTCTGATTGAGCTGGCTTGTTTGCCTTGTTACATACGCCCTTAAACCTGATGAGTATCCGCTTGCATTACACTGATCTTTGTTTGTGACCCAGTGCCAAAGTAAAATAATTCTTCTCAGTTGTAATTTACTTGGACCTTGGTGCATCTTCTCTTTTGCATATTTAGTCTGACACATTTTTTTTTTTTGTCCTGTCAACAGTGATTATTGTCAGACCGAGGTCACAGTTACACCATGAACCATATCGTACTTTGACACAGTGCAGCCTTTCATTGAGAAACAAACATACATTTACTGTTTGCTCCCGGTGAAGGTCCGTAACATTTTTTTCTTCCCTCTTTTTTTTTTTTCTTAGGTCAACATCATTCCTATCATTGCCAAAGCGGACACAATCTCCAAAAGTGAGCTTCACAAGTTCAAAATAAAGATAATGAGCGAGCTGGTGAGCAACGGGGTCCAGATTTATCAGTTTCCGACAGATGACGAAACTGTCAGTGAGATCAACTCCTCCATGAATGTAAGTTCTCACACTTTAAATGACACTGCATCAATAGGACCCTGTGTCTTGTACATGGAGATGGCAGTGCAGTTAATACAGGGCTGGCTTTGAACCACTTTATTACATGCACCATATTTTTACAATTTTTTTTTTTTTTACTAAAGTTAGTACTCGGCTTATACTTACATGCATTTACAGCATAATATTCCAGACAGTGCTAAATACAGTAAAGGTTTAAAAAAAGTTTGAGTCAAGTAGGTAAAGGTATCAGGTTCCGATACCAGTGAGTACCAAATGGATGTACTATAATTCTTATCCTCATATAGTGTCTCTTGAAAAAAATGGCACAATAGCTTAAATAAAATGAGGTTTCCAACAAATGCCACTGAAAAACGCCAGCGTTTGTTTTATTAATTAAATACTCGTGGGTCAGTGAAACGTCACATTTTAACATATAAGCTTGAAACCAGATGAACCCTGACTCTGGGCTGTGATTCGACTCCAGGCCGGGTATTGTACATGTCTGACAAATGTTTATGTAATATAATGAACATGAACTATGTGTAGCTGACTTCAGAGATCCAGGTAGAATTAATCTTATTTGACTGGTTGTGTCAGACACTTTCATGAATGCTCACCAGGCCTCAGTCCTCGTACAGTAGCTCTGTCTATTCATAGTGCTTTACGTCAGCGCCCACACTCACCATCTTGTTCCAACCAGCTGGTTTCGACTCGGGTGTGGGGCATGTTTTCCCCATGATGCTTTACACTGTCAATCCTAACTAGGCGCAAAAGCACAGGGGAGAGCAATAAGAAAGTGTGGGTTTTACTCACTTGAAGCTAAAAGACCTCGAAACTTACAGCTGAGCCTCACTGTAAACGTCCTTCTGCTGCTGTCCATGTGTCAAAATGGAACATACACTTTTCTGTGTGTGGTCTGGCTGTGAAAGATAAGCGACATGAAAGGGACAGTATTTTATTTTTCATGTATATGTCTGCTGTGGGATTTAAACAGACGTAAGAACTGCGAGAGTAAATTAAACCTTTTAGCGTTTATGTAAAATCTGGCATATGGAAGTAAAAACAGGCAAAACAGATTGTTGTGGATGAAAAAAGGACGATGATGATATCATCCAAAACAATAAAAGACCTAATACTAGCTGAGTTTTTTAAATAAATTTTTATTATCTACAACCAGATGTGACTAAACAAATGGAGAAAACTCAGAACGCTTAGCCGGTGAAAAGCTTTTCATTAAACATCAAAGAAGTGTATTTAATCTGTATTTTAAATATAGACAGACACAGAGGCAAAATGGAGCCTCACAGTTAGAAGGTAATGAGTTCGGTTTCTAGGGAGGGTTACTGAGTGAAGTGCTTGGGTGGGTTTTCTCCAGGTACTCCAGTTTCCCCCACCAACATCAATCTACATGCTGTAATCACTGGTTTGTGACCTGACTTGTTAGTCTTGCTAAAAATCTGTTTCTCAGCATAGATGTGGACAGATCCACTTATTACTTTGCAAAATATTTGGTAAACCATTGCATTAGGTTTACATTGGATATAAAACCATGTAAAATAAAAGTAATGCACTGGACAGTTTTGATTTTAACTGACTTTGTATCAATCACAAAATAAAACTACATCAGATTGTCTGTATATTGTTTTGCCATCCAGTCAGACTACTTTTTTGCTGTTTCATTCACAATATGTCATCCTTTTTTTTCGTTTTCCTGGGAAACTGGAAAAAATGTGATCCCTCAGATATCCAGACACACCTGCAACTGAAAACGTTTTAACCTCATTTCAACACACTTTCTGCTGCTCTTTTTTCAGGCCCATCTGCCGTTCGCTGTGGTTGGGAGCGTGGAAGAGGTCAAAGTGGGGAACAAAACGGTCCGAGCCAGACAGTACCCCTGGGGTGTGGTTCAAGGTGAGAAGCTTTTTTTTTTTTAACTCTGTGTGTGCTGTGCTTGTGTCTCAAACCTGCAGTTACTTTAAGAGGTCATCTCATCTTTTTGTGTCTATTACACCCACAATAGAGAAGGATCACATGACAGTCACGTTAACTTTGAGCTGTAAAAATAGTGAGCAGTTGAATGTGACTCAAAGACTTCCTGTGCGTCACTAGTGGCTCTTTTGCTGATTTCTGTCCTTTACACATGACTTGGTTTCCTCCCTTTAAGCAACAGAGGCATCAAACTGTGATTTTATTTTTCTGTGTCAGCATGTTGGGGGCTGGCAGCTAAAACACAAACATTTACATAACTTCTCAGCATATATGTGGAATATGTGGAACATTATGATGAAATTTACACGATGATGTAGTCAAATTTTTGTCTTTGTGTGAAGGTTTTTTAACAGAAAAGATGTACAAAATTTAGTGTTAGTTATTTAATAAATTTTGAGTTGCCTGTATTGAAAGAGCTGGGGATTAAATTTCCAGTTTGCTTCACTAATATCATAAATAAAATGAGGAAGGGAAGTTCAGTCTTTAGGGAAGTCCCTGTACGACGATATGCCAAAAAAGTAAATCAAGTATGAGTAAGATGCTCTGAATAAAGAACACTAATAATACTGTTGACGTTAAATAAATCATCTAATTAATAAAAGTGCTGCCTTTTGCCCATGGTTCTTGAGTTTGATAATGTCTGATATCTTTTAATGCTATGGCACAATGGTTTTATGTTGTCAGTTTACTTTATGTATTCTTTTGTGTGCTCTCCTATCACAGAAAACAGAAAGAGGAACTAGAGTTAATAGCACACAGTTGAAAAGTAGGGAAGTATACTTTGGCTCCAATCCCAAATGAAAAAATATTTTTTTTATTTTTTGCACCAATCTGCTGCCATAGCTTCACGTTCAAATGTACAAAGTCTCTGTGAGAGTCCATAATGAACATTTCTTGCTGAAAGCGTTGACTGCTCCCCACAGTTTGTCAGTTTATTCATACACTCCTTCAGCTCTTAATGTGTACTGGCCTCTGCAGCTGTGACTTAATGCAGAGTGACAGAGAAATAGAAGGCGAACAACCAAGATGAATGTGCACAATTGCCCGAGTGTTCATATAGTATGTTGTGTGAGAAATGTTTGCTGCTTGTTCCTGTCGCTAAACAGAATAATTTAATAAAGTCATACCGAGGCATGCTGTGGGAATATTACATCTCACATGGGAGTCTTCTCCTTTCCTCTCCCGGTTCACTCTGCCCTTCGTCCACTGACCGACCACCCTCGCTCCTCAAACCTCATAGAACACTCAGCTCTGGTTATTTATAAAACTGTCTCCTCAGGGACAGAGTCATTTGGACTTAATCAGTCATTGTGAAGCTTTTGTACAACAGATTAGTGCCTTCAACCAAGAGAAAGTGGAGAGAAATGAGCTTTTTAGTTGTAGCAGTAGTTGATACAAAACATTACAACATTTAAATTCAAGCATTATAAACTATTTAAAAGTGGAAAATAAACAAACAAAGCATTTGAATGAGCTGGTATATTAGTTATTATTTTCATAGTCAGTTGTGGTCTGTTCATTTATGCATAATTATTTTCTTTCTGTTTAGATGAAAATGTTTCCCATATGATATCAAGAGATGAATCAGCATTTGGTATTTTTTCTTTTGAGTTGTCACTGTTATGTTTGAGGAAGGGTCATCGCTAGTCTGAAGAATAAATAAGTAAAATATGCATAAAAAATGGCTAAATTGGCTGGATTTGAAGCAGAAATCATACGAGCGTCAAAGTTGGTAATGCACTAAATGTGTTAATAATACGACACTGCTTGTAATTAGTTTAGCATCTTTACAAACCGCGGCGTAGTGATGTATATACACACTTGTCTTGTCTTTCTGTTGTCTTTCTGATAAAATGAGTGGAGGACAGAGATCTTGTGTTTTGCGACACTCGTCCGACTGAAAGGAAACTCTGGGCTAATGGAAACAGTTTGGAGATGCCAGATGTCATACGGATGGGTTATGGTAACCTTTTTAAAGAGCCATGGGAAATTTCCCCGGACTCGGAGAAAGACAGAGGGAGGACTGTGTGTGTCGACAAAAAGACTCGGTGAATGGGGCTCTGTGTGTAATTGTGAGTCGTAGTGTGTATTGGTCTTCCCTCAGTACCTCACTCTGTTATCTCCGCAAGATACAGGAGACAACTGGTCATTTTCTCGGCAAGCGACATCCAAATATACTTGAAGGCAATAGTAGGCCATAATCTCATATTCTTTCCATGTTTTTATTTATATAATAGGCAAAGTTTGAGGAAAGGATTTAATTCATAGTTGCCCAAAACAGAACAGCTACAGCAGGTGCCAGACCTTTTTGTCCAATAACATTTGAACAACGTGATCCATTATAGTTCCTTAACTGTTTTAAAGTAATGTAAAGTTATTATATTAATGGTGATGGTTGATTTGGTCATTTTGACATTTACCTAAAGCTAAAAATATTGCTTATCTTTGCCACCCAAAGGACATCACGTGACAAAATTGACTTCAGTCCAGGTGTAACTTGCAGGTGTATAGGGGATTAGTTTATAAAGAACATTGTTCTTGAGGAGAACCCTTTAAGACTAAACATGAACCCTCTGCTCTGCAGAATAAATGGTTGTATCTAGTCATCCCCATGCTACATTTTATCAAGTAAAAATCTCTGACAGACATGTTATTATCAAGGCTCAAAGGAGCAGAGAGAGCTCTGAGCTGGGTTGTCTAAAGGCCTTGCTATAGTCAGTATTCCCTAATCAGCTCTCACCAGGGGACCACAACAGACAAACTGTCAAATGAACGAGCTGTTCCTGTAGCCTTGATCAGTGAGCAGCTCATTTCTGAGGTAAACTTGTATTTTCCCACTAATTGTGTGTTAAACCTTAAAATGCTGGTTATCTCTGAGAGTAAGAGCCATGAAAGTGTGCAGGGGTCAGTCAGAGTACAAGACATATTCTTTTTTTCATGTTTTATAGTGGTCTCTACATTCACTGAGCACACAGCTTGTGGTGGCATTTGAACAGAGCAGACTAAAATATACTAGTATCTATCTTTACTTCACCGCCGCTGCCCTGCGGTTCAAGTGACAAGCACGTGCGTTCACTGCACACGTCCTGTCGACACGGTCAGACACAGGAGCTGGAACCTCAACCTTCTATTACCAACCGGATCATCTCTTCCTGTGATGGTTATTCTCTGAAAACTCTGTTTAGTTTTTTGCAGTTTGTCAGTGTGAGGAGTGTCAGGGGCACGGCTGATCTATTATTGTAGATTATTGAATGTGATGAAGACATAACATACAATGATCCTAGTTTTTTTAATTAAATATGTTTAGCTTTGGGTAAATGCCTGGCACATTAAATATTTTAAAATGTAATGCAGTTTAAACGTTTTATATATTTTATTGTATGTTGGTATTGCATACTATTTTTAAAACATAACATTTGTTGTACTATAAATGTCTTTATTCTATAAATGCACAGAAGTGTATAAATGTATTTTTATTTACTTGGGACTGGTTTTTAATAACGTTTAAGAATATAATGCAATATAATTACACACTTCTGCTGTTCCTCATTATTAGAAAAGCTTGTCTATGATGTTGTAAAATTAAATGAAGTATGACAAATATAATAATAAATTATAATAATAATAATTTATTTGTATAGCACTTTTCCAAAACAAAGTTACAAAGTGCATTAAGTTACTTTATTGCATATAACAAACATATTTTCAGTTTTAAACATTAATTTTGGTAAAGGCTAATGAAACAAAGTAAATATGATTAATTGGCTGACGAGTCACATCACACTGAAGAACTGAGAATATAAAACATCATTCTATGTTTCCTCTGCAGTTGAGAACGAGAGCCATTGTGACTTTGTGAAACTGCGAGAGATGCTGATCCGGGTAAACATGGAGGATTTGAGGGAGCAGACCCACGCTCGTCACTATGAGTTGTACCGACGCTGCAAACTGGAGGAGATGGGCTTCAAAGACACAGACCCCGACAGCCAGCCGTTCAGGTAACCACACAATCCTGATTCTGTCTTGTAGTCTAGACACAATACCTAATAATCTCCATGATTTTCACATTGTTCTTTGTTGTTGATTTCCTGTTTCCAGTCTGCAGGAGACCTACGAGGCCAAGAGGAAAGAGTTCTTGGGCGACCTGCAGCACAAAGAGGAAGAGATGAGGCAAATGTTCGTCAACAAAGTCAAAGAGACAGAAGCCGAGTTGAAAGAAAAGGAGAGAGAGGTCAGTCTCATCATGTGGCCGTTTATCAAATAATACTTGTGTTTCCACTCAGTCTTTATGCAACATCTGGCTTTAGGACAAGAAAGATGAAAAAGTATAACTAAGTACGTCTAACCCGAGCCAATTTGACCTCTATTTGTCTAACACCTGTGTCTTTTCCTCGACTGTGACCCTTGTCCGTCCGTCATCGCTCCCCTCCATCCGTCTGTCCGTCCGTCATCTGGATGCTCCCAGCTTCATGACAAGTTCGAGCAGCTGAAGCGGATGCACCAGGAGCAGAAGAGGAAGGTGGAGGAGAAGCGCCGAGACCTGGAGGAGGAGATGAACGCCTTTAACAAGCGGAAAATGGCGGCCGAGACACTCTCTTTATCTCAGCCGCTCAAGAAAGACAAGGACAAGAAAAAGTAAGACCCTCCCGTTCAGTTTGTTAACCACTCATCCATTCTTTACTCTTACATATTTTTCAGTGACAGTTTTTCTGTGCTTATGCTGCTCAAATAATTAACATATTGAGACTTTGAGGTTTCTCCTAAACCTCACATTAATTAGTGCTTAATTAAATGCATTGCTGTTGACCTATCTCCAGCCGAACTGTTGCTAAGCTCTGGCATGCACTAAGGAAACTACCTCCTCTTTTGTTCTGGCTGAGCTTAACACTTCCTGCCCTTTCACTCCCCTTGACTCACTCTAGTCATTTAGGGCTGCACACAAGATTGGTCAGGCACAAAAAGACAGTCAGTATTCTATATTACATAGAATGATACAATAAAAATAGATATATATGGACCACAGATGTCTGAATGATGGGTTTCTTTATAGCAGTGGTGTCATGCTGAAGTCCACCAAAGAATGCACTGCACTTATAGACGCTAATAGAAGAGGTTTTACTGAGTCTGGAAAATAAGTGTGAACAAAATTATTATTTCACAAAACAGAGTAACTTAGTTCAGTGTTTATTATTATATTGCGTTGCCAAATGCTCAAGTCATACTGGTTGTAACCTATTTCTTTTGCTTGTTATGAATTAGCTCCAAAAGCCAAAAGTTAACAAGTACCAAGATTGCCTTGGCTCTAAAATTAGAAGGCTACTTTTTAAAAAAGAGTTGTGGCGCCATCTTGTGGCTACACTCCAGCTCTGCTTCTTGGAGCTGCTTGGAGAAATACGTCTACCATTTTGTTTTGTGACTTAACAGCTTATTTTGTTAGAAAAAACACTTATTTTATGTAGCTTCCTCTTTTGCCTTATCAACTACAATTCTTTATTTTCCCACTAACGCAAGCTCTTCTCCTCCGTCACACTTTTTACTGATTTACTACAACACTGAAATATCTTGGCAATTCAATATTTTTGACCAGTATTTGCTCATCATTTCAATTTATTTGGTTTTTCCCCTTGTTTTTGTTGTTTTTCAGTTAATTTATGGCCCACACACGACCATGGATTTGTCTTCCATCATCATAGCAACAGCAACACCTGTTATTTGTTGCGTTTTTATTTTGTTCATTTTTAATTTTGACATTCCATCTTGACATTGTGCACATGGACCAAAGACTCTGAGGATGATGTTGATGAAGCCACAGGAAGTGAAAACATCCCACCATCATGGCCTCATCTCATTTCTCATGTTTCAGGATGTTATGGACACTTTATATAATGCATTATATTTTTTATGTTGTAATTTTTTTTGTGTGTGACCACCACAAACAAGCCAAACAAATAACATAATATTTTTGGTACTGCAGTGTAACACACCCCTGGGCAAGGCATTTGAATCGGTTCGCAGTCTGCTTAGACAAAATGATGCATAGCTAAACTGTTAAAGGGCTTGTATGTAGTTTTAAAATGGGAGAAAAAAGATTAAAATGTGGCTGTATTGCAAAAAATAAGGGCTTAACTTTAATTCCCGGTGGATCCGTCACAAAAATGTTCTAATAAGGGTTGAGCTGGATTAATGCTGAATCACTACTTTAGCGCTAATGTCGCCATCTAGTGGTCGAGTGCAACATAACAAGCTGCCCATAGGTATTTGACGTACTGTTGATTTAAAAACACTCCCAATATTTTAGGCTTGTCTAATTCACCAAATGTAAATCAAAAGGCTACATATAATCTCTTTCAAGTGCTGTTGTCCATGTGTTTGTGTAACCTTTCATCTGAAGTCTATGCAGCCTGTGTCTAAAGCGAGCCCAGACTCACTTAAACAAGGTGGGTGATAAGCAATAAAACCGAGTACCTGTATAATGTACATAACTATGCATATACATAGGTACTGACAGCCTAAACTGTAGTCTTATGCAACATTCTGGTGCTGTTTCAATATTAACTCTTTAAATGTATGTGAATATTTTTAGAGCTTATTTGCAAAATGTACTAGTGTTTGAATACGATGTAAGGAGCACATATGACGGTGTACATTGTCCTTGAGTAACTGTATTGTAATATCAAGTGTTGTGACAGTGGACACACAAGAAGCCAGTATATGAACATTCAGGAAGCCGTAAACAAATAGACGAGTTTCACATGCAGATATGAAAACGAGAGCAGCTGTATTTACTGTTGTGGATGGAAATAAATGCCCGCCCCCTCCCCGACTTTGATGTGTCTCTGGCTGCTGGTGATGTGTTTTGGCGGTATTTGAGCAAGGCAAGCGCAGGTGATGACAGTTATTCTCTCACAAAAACAAAGGCTACACACACACAGAGCTGTCAGCTTTGTCTGTTTACAGAAACAGCTGCCGGAGGCTTGAGAGACACTGCACTTCCTGTTTAAGTGAGGGCTGCTTGAAAAGAGCCCTTGAATTGCCTACAGTAAATAGTTATTATATACACATTATTGAGAAGCAAACAGGAGCGAGCACACAGGGATTAGGTTATGAATAAGTGCTAGGAAAGATTTAATTAGCTAATCATGTCCTTCTCTTTAACACTTAACTGAACTATTGTCAGTTCTTTTGGTATTACATAGTTACAAAGACTATACATACATCAATATACATAGATGTTTACATAGAAGCGTTATTTTCTTGCAAAAACTTGCACAAAAACTCTATTTATGTAATATAAACCTCCATAAAGGTCTTATAACTTTGAATTTAGAAACTAAGCAACAAATTAATCAAAATGAATTGCAATTACAATATACTTTTCCCAAACTGACTATCCATACAGTACCTCATATTACACAACTGACCTGTCAACTGACTTAACATTGTTCTGGTAAAGCCTCAAACTGCAGTGGCTCTGTCCAGTGTGTTTTTATTTTTTATTATTTGGTCCACCACCTGCAGGGCTGGCTCGATGTCACAGCAGCACAATCTGTTCAGGGTTCTGTGTTTCCTACATTGGACATTAATACTCTGGTTTAACAAAGCAGAAGTGTGTCGGGCGTCTGACAGTCTGACACAGGACATGATGTTACACAGCTGACAGGCGAGTGGGTCATATGTATGTGTCAGAGGGATTTTATTGGCTGATACTTATAGTTAACATGAAGATATTTGTTGAAGCAGCTCTATTGGTGCCAATTAGCCACTTCTATCTTATCCTAAATCATGGCTTTAATCCATCTTCTGTGAAAAGCAGTGAAGATAGTTCCAGCTTCAGGCTTCACTGGACAGAGTTAAACACTAAAGATATTAAAGAAAACGAATGCTAGCAGTTGTTAAACATGCTATTTTGTAGTATAAAACCCAACTGATAAAAACTTTTATAAACTATAAATTACCAATCTTTTAAAGCATCTGGTCAACAGTTAGTCTTCATTCATCATGTCTCTTTTCTCCATCTGTGTCAAGACTAAACCTGGCAACCTCTCTCCAAACACAGGCAGGTGTGGTGTGTTAAACAGGTAAACAAACCAGAAGACACCACTGTAGACTTTAAGTCTTAGCTTTATTGTGTTGTGGAAACAGAAAAGGTAGCTGCCTTGATATCTGAAGAAATGTGTTGAAGACAGTCAGGTAAACTGTAACATCCAGTTTGACTAGATGAGTTTTTAATAAACAAAAAATAAATTAAATACATTTGGGTCAGTAACCAGTTCACATTGAGGATAAAGAGGGAATTAAATGAGTGTCCTCCTGGAACAAGAAGTCTTTCCACAGTATGTTCTCTAGAGACATCAGTCAACACAAAACGCAGTTTCACTGAATCCTGTTGCTTTTCCAGGGCACTTTTCTTTAAGATACAGCTGATGCTAAATAAAGAATAGATAATTAGGAACTTAAATGTTCCTTTTTAATAGGAACTGACATAAGCATACACCAAAATATTAAATTAACGTCTGTTAATACTAACACTAGAGATCATAAAGGGTGAGTTTTAAATATTGATGCTGATCATGAACCAAGTAATCTCATGATGCCAGAACAGTTCATTTTGTGAATCTAATCTCCCAATGTACTTAAAGTGACAGTAGTGGAAGCACAGGCCTCCATTTGCTGTTTTTGCAAAAAGAAAACCAACATTTTTGCAATAATGAAAGTAAAGCTTTTTTTCCAACAGTAACAAGTCTAGTAAATAAACACATTTTAGTAAAAGTGGAAGATTAAAATAATATTAAAGACGTCTGAAAAAATATAGTTATAATTAAAAAAGCTCATCTTTTTCTCAAAGTGCTTTATGGGTAAAGGGAGGAACTGGAGTACCAAGATCAAAGTAAATCTGGATCAACTCTCAGAACATAAAATAGCCACAAGTAGCAGACGTGCTTGACAGCCTTTGATAGCTTCACATTTAAAACAAAACCTTCTGCTGGATATAAAAAAAGGTTTAAAAAATACAAAATAGCATAATTAGGTAGAGAACTTAAAAATGCACCAGTAGCCCTGCCTCGCAGTTGAACATTTGGTCTTCCCTCAGTCAGAAACAAGGATGTATCCATTCTGTGGCAACAGAGGCTCACATTGACGATCCCGATTCAAAATTGGCCACCAACAATGTACTGTGTAGGAAACAAAAATACTAAAACTAAACTTTGACAGTAAAAAACCGTGAACTGCTTCCTAAACAACATGACGGGTAGGACTCGTGGTCATTTAACCCTCACTTTTGGACCTTTACATTAATGACTAACGACTGATTAGTGGACAGTGTGGATGCCCTCTAGTTAACAGCAGGGTGGAGTGGGGGGCAAGGAGAAACATTTTTTTGCTGAGACTTGAACAAAGCCTCATCATTGCTTGATTCTGTTGTCATTTCCTCGCTGTACAAACACCGAAAACCGTCGTAGTACTCGTCGATTTCGCCCTGGTGTCTTTCACCGCGCTCTCGTCGGGCCCGTCTCAGGCTCCACACTTGCTTCGCCCGGATTTGGCCCCCGTCTAAAATGTAGACGGCGTTGGTCGGCAGAGAAAACTCCAGGCTGTTGAGGTACTCGTCCACGGTCTCTCTGCAGTGAATGAACTCAGCGCTGTCAACCTGCCAAATACAAAACACTTTTGAAAAAGAAAATGATAAAGGCAAGCTTTTAACCGTCCATAGCTGGTACTCTCAATGAGGTAAATATTTTAGACATAACCTATTACAGGCTAGCGCAGCACAAATTCAAGACCCATACAAAGATAAATAGCTTTTCTGTTACAGAATTTAAAGCGGACACCTTTAAAGTTGCCTCAGCTTGTACAGCTAATTTTTGGGATATTGCTGTAGACGCCACATGAAGAGAACAGATTTTAATTTAGCTAAAAGCAAAGACTTGAATTAAAAAGTGGCATTAAGAAAAGCTTATTTCCTATATGAGCACTAGCTGATGTCCCACCTGTGCTTTCTTCATCAGGTCGGTGCAGACAGAGAACCAATCAGGAGTCAGCACCTCAAGCTCCAAAGTGATGATGGCCAAGGCCAACGTGGAGCCCTTGAACTGCCAAAGCTGGTGGCAGGCCATACAGTGCTGCACCTGTCTGGTCCACAGCACCACCTGGAAGCCCGGAGGCCTGTTCTGATGCCACATTCTGGCTCGGAGTACTACAGGGTCCACACCAGAGCCCAGGCCGATGGACGGGATGAGGAAGGGGTGGCCAGAGACGAGCAGGGCGTGGAACTGCAGTGAGATGGAAAGGAAAGTTTAACAAGGATCAAGACCAAAAGTTTAGCTTCGTCGGCCCATCTTTTCCTGTTGTCATGTCATCAAATCTGATCTACAAACAGTTATAAACCCTGTTCTCGTTGTACACGTTTACTCCTGTGAGCAGTTTTACTGAGATTCTCCAGTTTGCTCGAGTGTTTCAACTTTTTGAGGCTTACTTTGAAAGCAACACTGAATCTCAGAGTCAGGTCTGCCTCATGCCCCTGTCCTACTGCCTGAGAAGTCAGTAATCTTGTTCGTATTGTAATGTACGTGCAGTGCTTTTCTGTGGTCTATCTGTAGGCAGTAACTGTCAGACCTTTCCTGAGTGGGCCTGATGTGTTCAAGGACAGGGATTTTAGTTATTCATTTCCTTCACACACCATCACACCCAGTTTAAAGTCCTAGAAAAGACAAGGCTTTCAGAACACTGATCATTTCTGATACATGACTTTGACAACTCATAGCCAGTGTTCAATAAACAGGTGCCCGTTTGTATTAACCGCATGAAATATTCAGGTAGACAAAACAACAGGGTACGCACTGTGCCAGACTAGCTATGATCAAGGGTGACGGTTTGAAGAAAACCACCACAGACTTCATTTCACCAACATTCGACATGAATCAACTCCAACATTTATTAAAAGGAATAATATTTTAGAAGGAAGATTGAGTGTGACGCAACCAAATCTATGTTGATCTTAGGTTTACATAGTATTTATATCCTCCTAAAGTTAAATATGACAGCATTTATTTTTATTACTTTTAGAATTTAGGATCCTATTGCTGGTTTTGACTTGGGTAATAATGGAAGTGACTCTGTGTTACGCTTATATTTGAACAAGTGTCATAGTGAAAAGTCTGTGACATACAGTATATTAAAGCATTTAATTCAAATGTTCTATAGAGAAGATCTATATAGAAATGGTAATTCAAGATTGTTAAAAAAAAAAAAAGATTAAGTAAAAGCATCGGGACAGTTTTCAAAATGAAGACGTTTTGTCTCTAATTCCAAGAGACTTTATCATTTCTGAGATCAACTGATAAGAGAGCTGAGCTTATCTCTAAAAGGGAGGAGTTCCCCCTGAAACCAAACCTGATGGACCAGGTTGTTCTGTTCTCACCATCCTTAGTCGTGAAAGGGAGGTGTGACTCCTGATGTGAGAGTCGTTAAGGCTCAGGAGAGTCATTAGTGACACTGCTCCATACATATGACTAACGACTGTGAGAACAGAACAGCCTGGTCCATCAGGTTTGGTTTCAGGTCAAACTCCTCCCTCTAGAGATTTTTTTCAAGATGTCCTGGATGACTGAGAACCTTCACAGACAGGATTGTTTAAAGGGAGAATGTAGATGTGAAATAAACTATAGTTAAAAAGTTATTTTGAAAGTATTTCAATAGTATAAAAGTCTTTATTTTAATATGTCTTTAATATCACAGCCAGTTACTTTATTAAATTAGTGGCTTTTATAAAAGCTATAAAAGAGTTGTACAAGTAGAGAATATCGACGGCAAAAGCACTTTTCATTTATGTGTCAATCAAATTTGATCGAATACAAGAAAAGAGGCTGTTAATGTGCTAAGATTATGGCTTACCGACCATGGTTTGTGGCTTTAAAGGTTTTCTCTTCAGGAAAGACCTTTGTTTGGTTTGTATTTTATAAAAAGGATTATACCATCATATTGAAGTAAAGATAAAACATTACAGTGAACTGCCATACACCTTAACAACCCCCACTTTTTACGTTTCACATAATACTGAAACAGACACATTTATATCCAATTATTACAAAGTGAATACAGCTGTTGGAAAACAATAAAAACCTAAGATTGATTAAATTATATGAATAAATAATTCACGGCTCAAGTTTTTAGATACAGTTCAAACCTGAGTAATATGTTGCCATGTCGTGTGCCAGTTACCGCTCCACAGCATAATTCAACTTACTTTTAAACACAAATACTAAAATGTCGTTTGTGTTTAGCAGCATACCCAGTGTCAATCCTGCAAGCACTGCCCTCTGGTGGCGGCAGGGTTTGTGTTCCCCTCTGGGGCTGCAGGTAGTCATGAGTAAGACGTGCCTTGGCCTGAAATGCAGCATGTTTGTGCAAACGCAGTATAAAACATGAAAGAGAGAACAGCTTCCTCTATTCACATCCCATGCTGAAATGCGTCATTGCTGTTTATCTTTAAGACATGGCTACAAGTTTAAAATCACCACTAAAAAGGCACTTAAATTTAGACGCCAGTGAAAGATCTGTTTTGAAAGCTGATGTTATTTTAATGCTGGATAAAAATTTAATGTCATTAATACTGCATTGAACCAAATAGAAATCTAGGTTAATTTATAATCTAATTTATTTGGACAACCATGATATTAAATGTTTCAGGGCTGAGGGCGGGTCACGCCAAAGGGTAAATATAGGACATAAAAATGGGCACAATAAGTTTAATTGTTACTGCACAATGTTTTTTTTTATAAAAAGGACCAACTCGACCTAAATGCTGGGCGCAGTTTGAGTTGTTGTGGTTTGTGAGCATCCTCTCTGTTCAAAAGAGGAAGTAAGCATGATGATGTAACGTGTGCTTTTGTACCGCTGTGTTTGTTTTATAAGAAGTTCAAGCCCTGAATTGTCAGTGCATTTGTGAAATGCTTTGATAATTCAGGCCCATAAAACCTTCTGTTTGCCTGTCTAAAGTTTCGACTTACGATGTGAATGAAGTCCACTGGTGTTGCGGTGTACAAGTCCCAGTGCAGCTTCTCGAGAATGAGCCTCTCCATACGCAGAATCTCCGCTGTTGAGAAGTTGCATCCGCTCTGCACAACTAGGTCTTTAACAGAGCCAATCACCTGTTTGAACAGAACAGGGGGAAAAATAAATATTGTTTTAAAAAGAGCCCCGAGTCTTGGGTTTTATGTTACCAAAGCCTTCACTCATACCTCATCTTCCTCATTGATTTTGGCAGCCAGGATCAATGACGTGAACGCAATGCACTTCAGGTATTTAGGTTGAGCCTGAAAAACACAACAGTTCCTCCTGCGTGACAACCAGGATGTAACAATGTGATTATTACATAAATTATTCATCTAAAAAGAGCATTTTTTTTCTCCATTTCAGATTACACATGCTTCCTTGTTATATTTACAAGTTAATGTCACATATTTGTCACGGAACTGTGGAAGATAAGGTGAAGGTTGAACTGGGTAAATTATTTATCTTTAAAAAAAAAAAGGGGTTGAATGAGGTATTGGTAGTCACCTGACAGTTCTATGTAACAACAAAACAAAATCTAACAATTTACCTTGACAGTGGACAGCATTCGGTGGAGGACACACACTCCCAGCGCAAAGGTCTCCGGGCAGAACTGGAAGAGCCTGCTCATCTTTTTGAGCCAAAGGATTACTTCCTGGTGTTGCGAAGATGATGCATCAGTGCCCTGAAAAAGAAACAAAAAGCTCATGTTAATAATATCCACATCATCAGGTTTGGACAGATAAGGGATAAGACCAACTATGTTAGATCTCCCGACAGCAAAAGATGAATGCATTGTCATTTTAAGACAAAAAAAACATTGATTTTTGTACTGGCTCTGCTCACAGTTCATCAAACTAAAGAGGCTTTAGCTGCACTGCATAAACCTATTTATAACTTATCCAGTAAATGTTCTGCTCAGTTTTTTCTAGAATTGACTGTGTTCTACCAGCAGCAACTTATTTAAACAACACTACTTCCATCTTGTTTCCAAAACATTCTCATTTAAGTCCAACCCAACCTGGATGGATCCGTTTTTGTAGAGCGGGATCTTCCAGAGGCGAGCTTCCCGGACCAGAGCTGCCTCGAGCTGACCGACCAGCCGACGGTTCTCTGCAGCTCCCGGATTCTTCATCGCCTCCCCAGCACAGGCCAGGCTGCACCCAGGGCACACGCACCTGACAGGACACACAAACAACACTGTTTACCAGAAATTATGACACTTTATTCTTGAGTGGTGCTTTTAAATTTTTGGGAATTCTTTGGAACGCCATACACAGAAGAGAGTTTATCCCTTAAATTAAATCCCAAATGTATTTTAAAAGTTTTTTTTTTTCCCCACCTTCTACAGCTGCTCTCACAGTAAAATGTTTTTTTTTTTTTATTCTGGTTGATAGTACAGTGATATACAGCAATTCAACAAAGATTTAGTAGTTTAGATATAAAACCTTACATTTTATCTTTGTGTTAAACTGTCTTTGAAGCTACTCTAAAATCATTACAACCACAATTATACAGACTGGAGCCAATACAAGTAAGGCAATGACATAAAACATTGCATCATTCATAACAAAGAAAGGTCTTTTTTTTCCTCAATAATGATTAAACGTAACCTTAAAAGGCTTCTTTATTTCACAGACAGGGTTTAAAATCAGGTCAAGACTGAATAATGTGCCATTTTCAGTGGTAAACAATCAGAGCTCAGCTGTCCTCAGGTATGCAGCAGGAAATACGCGTCTAATTTGCTCAACAACGACACTAGCAGCACTTTTTAGACTCCACAGCCAATACTGAAAGCGAAATTAAAAGATAAATACTAAATTTAGAGCTAAAAGTTGAGATATTAAGAAGAAAGGTTGTTTTAAAAGCTGTTTAGCCCTAAATACTGCGACAAAGCGCAGGCGGGATAATTAGCTGCAGCTGCTGTAAGACTGAACAGTTGCAGCGAAAGACAAAAACGTTTCCTCTTTTTGTCCTCGTCTAGGCCAGACTTACCTCTTCGTTTTGAAAGGCACAATATCTCTTCGACGGAAGGTGCATCTATACGGCTTTTATTCGTCCATTTTCATCGAAAGCAGCAGACAAACAGACACGGTAATGATGCTGTTAGAGAAGGCAAGCGGGGATTTTCGTGTTTCGCGGTGAATAAACGGTAAGCAACCGCATTATATCTAAAATAAATAATAAAACAAAAGCTTAAAAGGGCGCCGATGAATTCAAATAACTGAGTGTGGCTAAAATAAGCGCAAAACTGTACAGGAAACAAGAAATAAGAGCGGATTGAGGGCAGGCTGTGTTTTGAACGCCAGGACTCCGCCCAGTCCGTGACGTCATTCCGTTTTTCTCTTTTTTTTCTTTCTTTTTTTTTTTTTTTTTTTTTTTTTTTTTGCAGAAATGTGTTACTGGGTCAAACATACGGGCCCCATCCCACAAAATGGTCGGGCTTTTACTGGAAATGGAAGCTGTGGAAAAAGGAGGGCCTAAATAAATGTTTGTATATGTTGCTCAGTTATGAATTCTGTCTTTTGAATCAGATTTAAACAGTTTTTTTTTCAGCCCAACCCCCACCCCCACCAAATATGTTGCTCTCCCCTCAGGCCCATGTCATAATGAAGCCTTATAATAATGTTTTATATTTTAAGAAGACTATCTTTGCTTCTTTGTAGATACTTGTCATAAAAAAAAAAAAAAAAACGGTTGTCTTGACATACAATCTCAATAGTTACATTCAGCTCCAGAAAAAAACTTAAGTCTGATTGAGTTGATTGCAGCTAATGGCCTAATGATAAAATTAATGACAGAATTGGGTGTCACAGACAATAGACATTGCCTAATTTCACAAAGTTATTGTGATTATCCGTTAGATTTCAAGATCACAATACTACTTTGAGATTGAACATAGAGGTGACAGTGAGATCAAATTCGAGTGTTGATGTGAGGAGGTAGATAATGCCCTAATATAGTCAGATTTAGTCTCCATGGTAAGAATTTATACTAACTTGTGTAATTGAACATGTTGAGACAGCAGCTGTAATGTGAGCAGAACAATACTATGAGGACATTAAGACTTGACCTGTGTGGACACTGTTATGTCTCCCTTATCTGTATGACCTGAGGTAAAGATAAGTTATTCAGAATCTTAATGATAGGCCTATAATGTGCTGAATGCACTCTTTAGAGCATAAGCACTTTGTGGAGCTCAGTAACAGCAACAGTAACAAAAACAAAAATGATTCCGTTTAACCCAATTTCTTCTATTCAAAAGTCAAAAAACCTACAGAACTCACTTCTGTATTTGATATTTATTTAAACCAGTAAAAGCGGCCATTCAAATGTGAGTGCAGCTGACTCATTTTCCTAAAATCTACATAGGACATAGGAAATTATTTTCCTATTGATAGTAAGTGAAGAAAGTGTCATTGTGCTGTACTTTTCTACCAAAAGCACAAGGTCCAGTTATCGAAAATAAAACAAAAAAAACAGTATCATGTGACGGTTTCTTTATGGTGTCATACTTTTAAATGTTCCTCATAATTTTCCCCGTTTGGTTTTAAACGTCACTCTCTGTTCTCAAGAATTTGTTGTGCAAGAAAAAGGCTGGCCTTGACCTTTAACCTTCTACAACATGGAAAACAACAAGTTAAGAGTCAGATTGAACTACCATAAAATATGTCAAGTGTGAACTCTATCTACCCAGAAGTTATGTCATGTCCAAGTTGCTTGAATAACATAGCATTTACCTAATTTTGGGAAATTTTGTGATTAATTTCCACACATTGCTGTTGATATGCGCATGTATTATTCATTGCGAGAAAGTATACGCTGTGCCAGAGACTTGACAGTGTGGCTCTTATCTCATCAGTTCCTGACGTACTTCGCAGCAGCAGGAATAGATTACCTCATGTCACTTTGTCCTGATGAACTTTCAGAGAGTGTGGCACCAACTGCAGATTGTGTCGCAGTGCACTGACACCATTACAAAGTTGTTTCAGTTGTTCTCACAGGCACTTTTCCACCAAGGTTTTTATCCCAAAGACAGGACTGTTTGTTCCAACTCTCAGGCTCCACATACAGGTGACTGATAAAAAACTAAACTGGCCCGTTTGTGTCTGTGAGAGTCGAGGTCAGGAGCGTTACGCTGATAAGAAGCGATGGTCAGAGCAGGCTTTTGTATCTGAATGTTGACAGGGTGTAACAACCAATGGGAACGCGGTGGTTGTGTACAATGTCGCTCTGGACGTGTTTGACTTACACTTGCTGTTTGTTCAGTGCCAGATCTGAAAAAGAGAAGTCTGTGCCTCTTAATAACTAGAAGTTGTTTACACATATTCCTCCTCTCACTGTGAGCCGCCCTCTTTTCCAGTGTTTGGCCACTCCTTCGGCTGAACAGGCACAGTCTATTTACATGCATCACTTTCAGTTTGTCAGAGGGACTAAGGCTGTGTGATAAAATATCCAGGTTTGAATGCTGCTTCTCCTTTCAAGTGTGAATTCAACATCTTTTCTGCAAAAACTCCACCTTCAACTTGAAATAAAACCAAACTAAATCTCCTATTGTCAAACCTGGAATAATTATGATTTTTTTATTGAATTCAATTACTTTATTAATCCCCAGGGGGCAATTAAAAGGCACAGATAAGAGACAATTTTTGATTAAAATTTTAAATTCTTATCAAATACTGAAGCGATACTGGCTCTAAAGCTCCTTAGACTCAAGTGGGAGCAGTGATTAGTTCCATGTCCCAGTCCAATACTGCCCAGAGCGGACAAACTAAGCACTGCTGGAGAAAGTCCACTTGAGTTTCTTTGCATAAAGATTTCTGAAATTTTAAACTAAACAGAAAAAAAAAATCTCTGGCTGAATTATGACCCTGCAGGCCTGTCATAGCTGTTCACATGCTTTAAAAAATCTAAGGTGTTGAATCTGCACTTGTGCCAATAGATGTCACCCAAAAAGCCAAAAACGACATATAAATGTTACTGCGTGTGTAATTTATCTTTTCTCATTATGTCTACTGGCTGTGGATATATGGCTAATATTGCAATAAACTTTTTACTTTAAGAAATGTTTATTTTAGAATTTGTTTTGTTTGGACATATGTTGGCTTGATTGAACTGTATGAAAGGCTAAGATAACTTTGATCACATGACCATGGGTTAAAACTAATCATTCACAAGGAGCACAATTATTAACCTGCAGCCGACTGTTAACGCTTTCCCGTTTGCTCTAAAGGTAAACATAATAACAACCCCTGCACAATAAGTATTTGTAATATGTTACTCTTTACTGTTACTTCTGGTGAATGAGCTATATTTCTGTCCACTTTTTACAAAATACTGGACCATCAGTCCAGTATTTTGTGTTGCTTAATGAAAGTAAAAAAATGCAAAACCTTTTACAGTGTGCTTCTGAGTCCCTTTACATGAGTCATACTCACATATAAATGAAATATATTAGATATAGAAAAGATTAAAGAGTAGCTGGAACTGTAAACAGTTTCCACACTGAAGAAGAACAAATTTCCCCGGAGACACACACTGAATTCATTTTCTTTTCTGTGAATATGAAATTCTAATGAAATTCCTATTTGGGTAGTGAATCAATATAAACATTTGAAAATATAAAACATTGAACAAGACTATCCCAGAACATATGTAATCATATTTTGTGTATTGTACGAGAGATTGAACACTTACAGAGCCTTGGAGGGACACAGTGGCTTCACCATCTTTGGATCTCACAAATACAGCACCAATGAAGCCCCTGCATGTTAGAAGTTTCAGGCTTGAAAACTTTGATTTACAAGACTTTAAAAAGTGTCCGCAGACACTTGTCCTGCTGTTGTCCTTTGAACTCCCCGGTGTCAAAGAATGCCCCGTAAATCAATGACAAACATTCAACTCAGTTGGTCTTGTCAGAAGAGCTCGGTGCTCTTGGCCGAGCACATTATGTCGCTGAAGTCACATCTGAGCTCTGACTTTGATCACTGCCTGACAGCCCCAACACAGATGTTTTTTCTCCTCTTTTTATCTTGTGAGGCCCCTCTGCAGCAATGTGGCCTCAACCCTGGATTAGTTAAACTTACATTTGTTGGTGCATATTGTCCACACAACATTGATTTTCATGGAACAAAATGTACAGACAGGATCAGTGAGGCTACTATCTTTATGTTCTTGTCCACAAATGTTTTCACATACTTTTTCTACGCCAGATTGAAATGGTCTAACTGGTTGTGTGGCTGCATGATTTTGGGACAGCATGCTATATATGGCATCTTCATATAGTGAAGTTCCCTAAGTAGTAATTAAAAAATATAAAGAAATACTGGACTTTAGACTTACATATGTTTTTGTCTTTCACACTCAAAGAGTAGCCTAAAATTGTACTCAAGTAAGAGTAAAAAAGTTGTTGGTTTAAAGTCTACTTAAGTACTGAGTAATTGTTTGATTGTAATGTGTAATGTTAAATTTAATCAGACAAAAATATAAAATAATGTGCAAATTCTGGTATTTCCAATTAATAAATAAAAAAAAAAATTAGTTAAAATAATTAAAATCTTTAGATGAAACAAAATAACAAATTACGAAAAAAGAAACCTACTGTGGGTTCTCTCCGGGTACTCCAGCTTCCTCCCACCACCCAAACATGCATGTATAGGTCATTTGGAAAATTTAAAGTGTCCCCAGTGAATGAATGTGAGAGTGACTGGTTGTCTGTCACTGTCTGTCTCTAAATGTTAGCCCTGCGACTAACTCAGGCCCAAAGCTGCAGGATAGCCCGTGACCCCTAAAGGGAATAAGCGGTAGAATGAATGAATGAATGAATGAAACAAGACACAGATAAATCTCACTTTTTTTACAACAGAAAGCTTTTGAAACCAATCCCTACAGAATTCCCTGTATTTGAACAGTACAGCTGTTGTTTGTTCTGTGTGTGAGCCAAACATGCTTTGTTCATGAGGTTAGTGTTCATTCTCTTCAGTTTCAACACTGGAGACAGCAGCCTCTGACATTTTTCACGTTTTTATTCCTGCTGCGTGTGCCGCCTCCACAGTTTGTGTTGGTCATGTGACTGCAGGGCTACGTCTGAACGATGAAAGCATCTTTTTGGCAAAAATAAAGCGTAGAATAAATGGTCAAAAAATTTAACGTAACTGGTCGAGTGTAGCCCAATGTTACTGAGTAAGAGTAAGTGTTACTTCTTCACAAATCTACTCAAGTAAAAGTAAAAAATATGGTGCAGAAAAACTACTCCTCAAAGTAACTTGTTACTACACACCTCTGGTTACACTTCCACTAACTTTGTAACATACAGTGTATTGTTCTAATTGGTAAGCTTTATGAAAAAAGCTTTTCATAGCAACTGGTTTAAAAAAAAGTTGTATCTTTACTTAATACCGACAGAAATCTGTTCTCCTCACTGTAGATGGCTTCAGTCCTTGACCAGGGACCTTATCTCTTGTCAGTTTTATCCAAGCAGATAAATCCCTCTTACGTCTTCTCTTGTTAATCATCTTGTATTACCAGATTACAGCGTATTGTGTTGGCGGCATCCGGCTTCTAGAACTACACCAAGACTCCTTCCTAAGACATATCCCACAAAGGAAAGGTGATGAAGTATTTAAAAGTGTTGTCTTTGACGAAGGGTCGGGAAATAAATCTGAGTCTGACATTTTTGTATCCTTTTCATTTATTCACCATCTTCTGCTTCTTTCCGTCTGGAGACTATCCCAGCAGCTTTAGGTCTGAGGTGAGGTACACCCTGGACAATGGCCAGTCACTCACAGGACTGACACTTACAGACAACCATTCACTCTCTCATTCATTTACTAGGCGCAGTTTAGATTCACTGATTTATCTACACTTATACCGTATGTCTCTGGGCGGTGGGAGGAACCCGGACCTGGAGGGAACACACAGTGCAGACTCCTCACAAAAAACACATAAACATATAAAAAAGAACATGAAACAGACGCTACAGTCAGTAACATTAGCATACAGGAATCTGATGTACAGCACTGTGCATTGTTGTCCTTATATACAACAGTTAAAACAACAGTTTTCATGGTTTGTGGAGCATTAACCTGACTGGTTTTCTGTGTTTTCACATAATGCGGTCAACAAAAGAAGGGTATTCTTTATTATTAATGGCGTGAGAAACCAACAAAAGGACTTTGAGGCTACATGTTTCAATGGTTTCAAGGTTTTTCTGTTGCTTTAAATATTTACTTTGTACATCATCACATTAAATAAGCTCCTTAAAATGAGAGAAAAAAAACCCCACAGTAAATGCTTTACAGAACAAGTGTTTAAAAAAGCACTGGTGTCTCAGGTTGGTGAATTGTAATTGCGTACTCTTGCATGTTAAAATGTTTTCTTCACCTACCACTGTGACGCCAAATGTCAACCAGCACCTGTACAAGTGAAGTTTCCAAGTTTTTTTTTTTTACATTTCAAGACAAAAAAAATAAAAATAAACCCACACACACATTAAAACAAGGTATAACTGACACTGTTGTATCCTCCAGACTCCATCTACAGTGCTTAGTGATTAAAGAGGGCACAGCAGACCAAAAAAACCCTCAATTCTCCAGATTCGCAGAACGCTTTTCACATCTGAGAGGATTAGCAGCTGCTTCTTGGACTGAAACCACAGACCCACTCGTTATAATTTACCTAAAGAAAGAAAGGAGGAAGTCGACCATAAAAATAATCTGGCAGCTATCTCAACAAAGTGTTGTTTGTATGTGTGAACACTGGAGGGAGACAAAGGACAGGTGATGCGTTTGATAACACTTGTGGCCACTCTGTTCACACAGCTCTGTCACGTTTGTGCTTCAGATTCATTTTCTCGCTGTGATATGGAGATGAAACGATGGACTTTACTGTGCTGGAAAAAATCCTTTTCAAGTTTGCACCCTGCTGCATTTCCCAGTGTGACGTCCCATCAGCTCCAAAAAAAATAAGTCTTACCCGTAGAAAAAAAAGAAGGTACCGGGCTGTACTATCCTGACCATCAGATCTCACTAATGCAATGTAACTATTACAAGAACACGCTTTCTTACAGCATCATGTCGCCATTAAAGTAGAAAAAAAAAAGATGATATAACAGCAGGCCGAGCCCCCACAATCAATTTTGTGGTGTGTTTAAAGGAAAGGAGACAGGTTGTCCATCACTGTGTGCTGTCTGTGAGTCCACTGGGGACTAATGGATGGATAGAACATCTTTAATGCTAATGTGGTTTATGTAAAAGTACATCTGCACATAATTTGATTCCACGAAGAAATGCACTTCAATCAGCAAAATACAAGTTAAACTAAAAGGGACAGAGTCAAAGCAGCATTATGCTTTATGATAAAGTATGCTGTAAGATATTTGATCAACTTTTTCATTTTTTGTTTGCATATATGAATAAGGGATTCAAGGAACTACACAGTTTTATGTGCCTTTTGTTTGGTTCATTACAAAGTTTGGTCTCAGAAATGTTCAAGGTTCAATCTGAAAAAACAGAAACTCTTTGTCATCTCAAACTCAGAGCCACAATCCCGCTGATTGAGAGGAAACATTTGGAGTCCAGTTCCTTCCACTAATAAAACAGCAACTGTAGTTAATCCAAGGTTGTTAGAGAAGTGTTTAACATCACTGAAATACTGAATTATTTGGCTCTTAGATAAATTTAAAGACCTTTTACCCGTCAAGATGTCCACTTCTGTACGTCACTACTTTAGATGACTCCAGGCTCGATGAATAAGACAGACATGCTGAAAAATCTTCTTGAAGGAAATTCAGTGAAATGAGTTGTTTGTCTATTTTGTAGTAACTTTTTTACTTTACATATATCTCTTCACCAGGGATTTCACCATCGTCAAGTACATCCATCTTCAGAGACAGCCCACAGAGGAAACAAACTCTGTGTTTGTCAGAGCCCAGTAGGGGTCAGTGTGACTTTACAGAAGCTGCACTGCTCTGTCTCCTTTACAACACTTCAGTCTAGTGTAAAAAAGATTATATTTCTCTGCACAAGAGAAATCACACTGGAATCAAAGGAATTTCTGGAAACCATCACCTATTGTGTGCATTAGTGCTTTTCTCTCTGAATCCTGCCTTTTGCTTTCAAGTCTTTATTAGTCTTCCCTTAGTTGAGAGTATTTCATTTGTGTAAGGACATTGAGTTGGGTTCACACTGCTGCACCTTCGCTGCGTACCTCTCGCTGTAATTGGAGCTCAGACCTTGTGAGTTTACCATCGGATTTCATTGCAGCCTCGTGAAAAGACTCCCCGTGCATCTTTAAAGTTAATCCACCCGATGTGGTGATATTGCTAAGGATTTTTATTTACTCTCTGCTAACATTTAATAACATACATCAGCTCCCTCATTCACTTACTTCATAAATCCAGTGTGCAATGAACAAATGTGCAGTTCCTGTTTGTTTTCTCCTCGGCTGAGTCATTGTAAACTACCTGTTCGCTCCCAAATTAAACTCTAATCACAGGCTTCATGCAAGTGCTTCAAGTGGAATAAGCATATTTGGGGTACATTTCCATTTAAATCACTTCTCCGTTGCACTGCACCTTGGGTAAAGAATTAAATTTAGGCCTAATCAGTATTGAGTGCGGGTTTACTTCAGGCATTAAACAAATTAAAGTTTATAGCATCAGGCCACACTGTATAATAATGCACAGCTAATTGTACTTAGCATTATGGCGGACGTACCTGCGAGGACTTCAGTCTTTGAGCTGAGTTCACTTAAGAGCAGCTCATTATCTGAATTAGTAGCAGCTTCACAATCCAGATGATGCCGTTATAATGACTCCTTACAATAGAACAGTCATTCCCCCCAAATCTTAATAGTTTCTTAATGTGCTTCTCCTTTAGGAAAAGCAGCAGAGCGTCAATGTTGGAATATCTAAGTTCTGAACTAGTTTTGGAGGATTCAACAACGCAGCCCTCTCCCAATGTTTTTTTTTCTTCAGCTTATGTCAAAAGTGGACCGCAGAGTCATTTACAGTATGGAAACATTCTGCTTTAACCCTGACCATGCTTTTCTGGGGTTTGTAAATGGAGAAGAAGTAAGGTTTTGTATTTTTAATTATAAAAGTGTTTGTCTTTTATTTATCTGTGTGGTTTTAGACACTGATTATTGTTGTTTTGGTTTGTGGCTTCTTGCAAAAATAAATGTTACATCGAAGAATATGCTCTCTCTCTTGTGGTGTGGGAGTACAGTATTTAGAGGAGTATTGTTTAGTTTTCCACCTATAGCCGGTATCTTAGCAGCAGTAGATTTGCACTGACCTACAGGAGACGTCTCATGCTGTATATGATCTAAAATGAGTCTGTGTCAAATACAACAAAATGGACGTGTGTTAGTGCTTTAAGAAGAGTTCACACTAAATTTAAGAATTGTGAGGCCCTCTTTAGACTTGCCCCAAACATGAGTGATCAGATACAACGTATGATAACAAGCAGGATTTAATAATAATAAAAAAAAATCATCAGACAGTAAATATTACATAATTTGCAATAACATTGATCGAAAAAGGAAAGCAAAGTGAAACGTGCATAAATGCTGGGACTGCATGCACACAATGGTGGGAGAGATAACTGAGGGATCACAGCGAGCGGTCTAATGCTGAACTCAAAGCAACAAGATTAATGTAAGCTCTAAACATTGGTTTGATGTAATGCATTCGTTTTATGCAGTGGTAAATTGTTTTTAAGGTAATTCTCTGGGGCTGTTTTTGCTTTTATTTTAAAGCAACAGTAGATGAACAGGAAACGGGGTGAGAGAGAGAAAGAGAATGACATTGAGCATATGACCCGAGCCGGAATCGAACCCGGGTCTCAAACAAAAATCCTTCCTGAACTGCTCCAAGCATATTATTCACGTCAGAACGCTGGCCCTGGTGAACCCTGGTGTGTCCTATGATGTGGCAGCTCTGACAGATGTGGGCGTGTTTGAGGTTTGAAGATGTAGCAAATGTTTTAGGTTAAGCTGAAACACCCATATTCTTGCCATGCCTTGTCAAGCTGCCATTCGAAGAAGCTAATAACTTGACAGGGATGTTACACAATCAAATATATTTGGGAAAGAGATTGTCTACTGGTGAGGTGGGTTTGTGAAGCGCAGTTCAAAACTTAAACTACTGTATATATGCAGCACAGATATATCCTCCCGCCTGCATTTTTAAGAACTAACTGAAGATAATTTCAAAGTCTTGCCTCGGTTTAATAACCATGACAACCCTTAGGAGCAAAAGTCCAGACAGCGCCCTGTGTGTGCAAAGAATGGAGGAACCAGATATCACATTTCCGTTGAAGCACAAAAGACAGGAAGTATAAAAAAATTGTTGCCAACTTGACGCTTTTCTTTCTGTGAAGCTCTAAGCTGCGAGAGACTGGTTTGTTAGACCCACTTTCTAATTAGGCTCTGGGCCGCCATCATCATTTCTCATCTCTGTGGAAAGGATTGCACCGGTCGTCATCAGAACAACCTGCCTGGAAGGTGCTCATTAATGAAGGAAAAATACTCACATCTACACTCGGGAGGCTTTCTGCTTTATTTACTACTGCAGCTCAAATAATTGTTCTTCATCACAATTCAACAAAAGGACCAGGGTTTGAACAATTGTGAAATGAAGCCCGCCGTGGTGACTGCCAGTACGAACTGGAAGTTTACAGGAACTCTTGTAAAGTTCAGGTATCACTAGGCAAGTAAAATTTCACCTGGCTCTAGAGTATGAAGCAGGAACAGTTAGCAAAGTAATATGTTAACTCTGGGGATTAAGTATTAAACTGGGGTACATCACCAAGGCTAACACCGAACTCCTCACATGTTCCAGAGCAGGGGCTGTTTAATTACACATTAAGGCCCGGGCTACACGTACACAGAGGTTTTTTTCTCTCCGTGTTCTTCACTTTGGGATTTTTCCACTGATCACATGTGCCCGACAACAAACACAACGAGAAAACATCAAGTTGTGATGATAATGCATCCACATGAAAACTTAGCAAAAAATAATGCTGCCTCTTCTATTTTTTTTCTAGGAACTCTGTCATATAAACAGCCTCCAATATCAATCGACATGTGGTGGTTTAAAAAAATAAATAAAGATAGTCTGACTGCCCATTACGCGCTGGGGCACTTGCTTGTATAAGATTCTGGCTGAACAGACACAAATGGACACGCATAGGAGAACACTGTGTTGTGATATAGTTCCGGCCGGAGCAACGCCCCGCAGCATCACTCATCCATGCTAATTTGATTCCCTCCTGTTTGTCTTCGCTGCGACAGGGCCAACTTCTCTTCAAGTGTTTGGTTTCTCCTCTACTCTCCTTTTCGGCCTCTCTTATCAGCCAATTGCTCCTCCTTTGTACAACAGAACCATGGTTAAGCAGCAGTTTCACAATCTATAACGGTAAACACCGAGGGGGATATTTTGGGGAAATAATAGAATGACTCTTCAGAGAAAACTTTATCAAAATGGCCGACCTGTGAAAATGCATGCGATTACTGGATTGTGAAAGATTGAAGCAGGGGAAACAAGGGAGGAGCTAAAAAAATGTACAATGTCTTTTGAATAGTTATTACATAAATTATACAGATTCAGATGTCTGGATGATTTTAATAACAAATGGGTTGAAGTTTGATGCTCAAACAACTCAATACTGGACAGTGCTACTAGTGTAAAAAGTGAGTCAGTACATAGATGCATTTGTGAGTTTTCTAAATTGGCACTATCTTATTAAAATGTCACTGATTTTGCTTCATCTTCTGCGTATCTTCTTTCAGACGAGTCCAGTTAGTGAGCAGAAATCTAGGTTTGTTAAGTGAGACTCACAGTGTGCCTGATACAAATTTACTAAGTTTAAATTATGGATTCTGTCAAGATTTGGTTCATGACTGAATACTTCTATATATCCAAGAATATTACAGCAAAGTTTTATTGTAATAGAGACCATTATTGTATTAGCAAAGCAGCTTCGAACTTCAGAAAAGTGAAGAAAAGCTCTGGCAGCTTGTAGTTGGAGAATGAGTGTAAACAGGGCTAACAAGGAGCTAATGGGACATGTGTCTGATGCGGTCACATGGGTCGGAGAATAACATGTGGTAATTGGAAAACAGAGTTGGAGCAGACTGTTTTTACCTGAAGGACCCACAAACAAACACAACCACCTTGAGCTCAGATCTGGAAAGGATTTGCAGTTCAGACATTTTTGATAAAAGCCCCATGAGAGTGACCCCTTTTCCAGACAAACACTATCAGTGATTGGGGTTTTCATTGCTTTCTTATCCAAAGGTGTCATATAGCCGCATATGCTGATGTTCAAAGTTCAAAGTTCAAAGTTTTCTTTATTGTCCCTCTTGGGGAAATTAATTTTGCAGCATCATGCTCCTTAAAAAACATACAACATAGAATTACACTTCAACAACTCAAGAGCAGGATCAACAATGGAAATCACTAAAAACCATAAAAATGTGCAAAATGGAATTAAAACATGAATAAAAACATTGTGCAAACAATGTGGAAGGGCTCTTTAGTAGCCTTAATGTCAGAATCAGAATAGTTTATTAATGGCCAAACAACAAGTTGGTGGAATGTACTATTGGTACAGCATAACATAAGCTCAGATCATCTGTGTCAGCAGACAGAACAACAATAATAACAATTACAGACAGACAATTCAGACAATAAACAGTTCTGTACTTTTGGTCATGGTAACAGGAGAGATGTTGGTTAGTCAGTGCAAAAGAATGTGCTATTATTACTCCTGTATGATGCAGGAGACAGAGGAAGTGACTAATGATCCATTTAGTCTTCTATTTATATAATTTATTTTCACTTCCCTTGATCTATGTTTGAGTAAAATCTTCTACTTTAATGCACACTAGAATGGCAATGAAGGAGGAGAAGGCTAGATTTTTGAGTAGCCCCCCCCCTCCCCCCCGGAGCCTAGACACAGGTCGTGGCGATGAGAGGGATGAGGCTGGGTTGAAGCTGGGGAAGATGGATCCACAGCTGAGGAGGTGGCACAAAGCTCAAACAGCTGCATGATAAAAGGTGCTTTCAGTTTTGACTACTAAACGATGATTGGCTGAAAGACAGAGGTGGAGGCTTGTGATTGGCTGAGAGGTTGCAGCGTGGCGGGAGAACAGGAGATAACTCTCTGAGGTGAGCCACAAAAGCACCCTATATGTTAAAATTTTTCACATAGCATCCTATCATAGTATTAATATTACTAATAGTATTTTAATAATAATATTATTTTGAACAAATGTTGCATGTTTGAAAATCCCACAAACCTTCTCCTCATAGTGCTGTTTCCAAAGCCCAAATCCCTTTTAGTGGTCCTAATTGCACAAAGCCACTCAAGTTTGGTTTGACTGATATCACCTTTAGCAAATAATTGAAAAAAAAAAAATCAATTTGCAGTCAGTTCACAGCAAAGTACAGTCCTATTGATCTGGTCTTTTGTGAGGGTACAGAGTACAGCCCGTTAAATTTAATCTGACCAAAACTCCCGTCAGAATGAATCTATTATTGACAATCTTTTCAACACAAAATTGTGTTGTGAAAATAAACACCAGACTCTGCCCTCACAGCTTAATAAAACAATTTTTATACGCATATTAAAATATTATGGTGTAAACGTTAAACATCTTGCCATGTGCAGTTTTATTTTTAGTGTTATCTGTGTCCCAAGGAGGACATTGTCACTAAACCAGAAAATACTGGGGCCCTATACAACGGTGACAAGCCACATTACTTTTCTTCCTGATGATCTCTTTCTCCTTTTAGAAACAGTAAAGATGCTGTCGGCGAGGGACTGTAGACAGCTCATCATAAAAGATGACAGGTACACAGGCGTCAGCGTGACCAAAGGAGAAGAGGTGGTGACTAATGAGCCATGTTCAAGACTTAAGGCATAAAAAGTTCGACAGTGTAGCCTTGAGTTTTCTAATTTTAACAAAGCAAAAATAGCTGAGCCCTCTGAACAGTAATAAGTGTTGTACTCCACTGAGTCTAGAGGTCTTTCTATGTCTTTTCACTTCTCACTGATGCATGTCTATCACTTCTGTTTGAGTAAAGGTTTTCAAGTTATTAAACCAAATGTACACACGCGAGGCTTTAATCCAGCACATTTATCTGAAGGTTGACATTGCCTGATATCATCGACCCCATAGCTATGTATGATTGCTCATTCAAAAGAAGGCACATTTCACTCAATGCACCCATTACACACTCTACAGCTCTCCAACAGATAGAAACCTGTGTCTTTTGATGCAAATCCAAAACCTCTGCAGAGTTCAAAAGCAATATTGACACTGAGGGAAGGAGAACTAAGACTTTTTGTCAGTGAAAGTCAGCCTTGTTGAAGCCATTTGAAAGATGTTTATCCATTTATTTTGCCAATAACACAATACCCAGTTTGTGTATTTTTTTTGTATCAAAATATTTGTTATTAAATATTTTACACTTTCTGGAAGCTCATTGTTAACTATTACTCTCTTGAACAGACTTTAAATTGAAAAAAAAACTCAGATACAGCCTGTGAGCACCTATGGTAGCCTTATAGGGACATGCTGTTTTCTATAAAGAAACCAAGGTTAGATATTGGAGTTGACTTTTAACATTTAGGAACTAATTCATTCTAGTTTATAAATGCCATCAGCCTTTTATTGGGTTAAATGCACTTTTTATCTTTGGACAATTTCTCCACTCTAGGTTCAACACAAGTTTTTAAATTTTAACTTCGGTATTTAGCACAAAATTTAATGAGATGTAAAATATGCAGCTGGTCCCAGAAAGACTTCCCAGAGCAGCCGCTCTCTGGATCTGTCCTTAACGTTCCTCTATGTGAGGTGAACAGGAAAAAAAAAGTGCCTGCTCGTGTTCTTAACTGACCCTCCATCAAAGTGAAAAGTGAAGGACCGTTTTTGACAGAGATGTGAATTATATACGGCTGTTTGTACTCCATTCCAAACTGTGAGAAAATGTCTCCTACCATAAAGAAGTAACAAAGGCAATGTTGAACGTGACTAGTGTTTCCTATGTACCATGCACTTGCCTTTGACTGACAGACCTTTGTACTTTTGTCTTTGCTCCAGTCTGTGTTCACTGAACGTCTTTGAGGACATGTAAGGTTTCCTGGGACTGCTTCTCATTAACCCTAAAACTGATAATACAGATGAGATGGCTGAGCGAGCATCACTAACCCAGGATTGGACTGTTTCGATCTGATGCAGGGAAATGGATTGATCTTGTACATTACTACAGGAATTTAAGACCTTTTCCATGTGAGATGCGAAACCTGGCTGAAAATTAAAAGAAAAGTGTGGCTAACATGGTTCACAACTGTTTCAACATTATTTAACACTCTATGGTACAAACGATTAAAACGTGCCTGGTCCAGATCATTTCAACTCGGGCCAGATGCATTATTCAGCAACATTGGCTTTCTTGTAAGTGGACCCCTCATGTCCCTGATGTCTCTAGTTTGATGGTTTGTTCAGAACTATTGGCCGTGTGCTTTCTGACTGGTAGAGGATATAAAAGTGTTGTAGAGAAATGTGCTTTTGTCGTGACCTTGGCCAATAGCATTTACCATTACAACAGCTATAAGAGCAGGTAAAGTTTAAAGGCTGTTCCACTGGACATTAAAGCCTTGTTTTCCAGTTGTTTTCCAGTCTGTCTGCTTGCTTATCATTTTTGGAAAGATCTCATACAAATTGGGGAATCCAATAATAATGACTTGATATGGGTCTTTAACAAATTAAACTGTAAGATTTACCAATATTGCATTTGGCATGATAAAATAAATTAGATTTCTTAATTAGAAGGCACATCCTCAAAATTTCTCTTGTTTGCATAATCGGCTGAAATCAGTGTTCAGTTATATTTCCTCTTCAAGCTTAACATTGTCAGCCACCGACTATCCAAACAAACTGAGGCTCAGCCAGCTTCCCATCAGCATCTGTTTTAAATAGTCCCCAAGGCTCTTGAGAAGAAGCTGTAGAAATGCTGGGTTATTCTGAAAAAGCATCGAGGGAGTGTTTGTGGTTACCGAATACGGTTGTACCATTTAATAAAGGCCTATGTCTCAGATAACTTTGAAAGAGACACACTTGACCCGATGTCTCAGAGTCGACAACGAGAACAGGAGGAAAAATATAACAAATAGCTCATTATTTCAACTTTGTTATATACAAGTCCCTAACATGAAAGAGGCATTTATTAAGAGAGCTTTGTTTGTTACCAGCAACAGTAAAAAGAAAGGAATGTTAGAAGCAATGTGGATAGAAAAGGCATTTAAAAAAAATAAAACCACAAGAGAAACAACTGCTAATGACAACTTTATCAGAGGTTTTGTCTCACTATAATTTTGACAGTCACAGAATAATTTCTGATCTTAAAATAGTGGTGTTTCCATTGTGTTCTGGTGGGGTTCCTTGGAAATGATGACTAAGTTAGTCTGGTGTAGACCATAAAGAGCTTTAGGCCACTTTAAAAAACATTCAGCGTGTTGGAATCTGCACCAGGAATGCACTTTTTTCCATTTTGCTCTTTGGGAAGCGTTACAGTGTTACCCGTCTCTCGTGCGTTTGCTCTTCTTTGTGTGTTTAATTGGTCCACTGGCATTTTCAAACCTGAAGATTAGGTTTTAGATTTCAAACTGCGAGGACCAAAAGTCTGGACCAAACTGTGCAGGTGTAAAAGCTTGTTTAAGAAGACTCGGGGTGTTGTTTAGCGTTTGATTGAGAGAAGAACTTTTGACTGAAATGTGAGGAAAATGATAAAGATATGAGAAAATGACATTGCTTGAGATCAGTTTAATGATGTGGATCTCATGAGTTCTGTGTTGATGAAGGGGTCATTGTGTGTGACCCCAGGCAGAAGAGCCCCTGGTACACAACTGGAACGATTCATCAATCTGTCTTGAATGTTAAAAGCCCCTTGTGATACACAGCCCTGTCATGGAGACTAGGAAGAGAGAGGGGGGGAGGGTCTCACTCACTAGGTACAGGATGGGATGACAGGTATTGACTGGTAGATGGTATTTAAGGTTGTGTCTTTGTGGCTTCTTGGTCAGATCCTGCATGTCTGCATCTGAACTCTGGATCCAGAATAAATCTGAATGAAATAATAAATCGGTCTTGCTTATTGCTTGACAACATTGCTTTAGCTTCACTTTTGTTTTTTCATTTTCAAACAGTAAATGATTCTGCCTGTCAATAAGTGGCAAGTCTCTGAATGTGCTAAATGTTGTTTCAAGTTTGTCTCTTTCAAAAGATGGAAGGAGTCTAAATCACATGTTAACATTGTCAAAACTAGAATTAAACACAATTTATATACTTTCAACCAGTATTTGACTGGCATATTTTCCTCTAAGCATGGAGGATAATTTGTTTTTATATTCATGAGTAGTTGCGTTTCTGCAATTTTCCCAATTATATGAACAATGGAAAACAGAACAATTTGAAAAATAAAGCACCTGGGATGAATGCTTGATGATGAAAGAAAATAGCTGCCATAATATTGTTTGTTGAAATCATTACCTGCCGCCGCCAGTGTCGTCAATAATATGTGCACAAGAGAAGAATTATGAGCAGGAGAGACTCTGAGCCTTTATGAGAAAAAAAACAGCCACATTTCAATAGTTAATGTGGACACATAACAAATATGTGAGGTGTGATCCGGAGCTAAAAACACCAAGATGCTCTCCAGACTATTCAGACTAGCACTAAAGATGTGTTTAAGGCTGCAAGTCCACTGGTAATGAGTCGAGCAAAATGTCCTTGAAACATTATGAATGTTTTCTTTTGTGTGCTTTAAATCAAGGCTGTCAGTCAAACTTTGTGAAAGTGTCTGAATAAATTAACTTTAATGAATGATTTAAAGTAGTTTTAGGCTGTGAGCTTGTTGCTTGTTCCCTGGACAATTAGTTCGTGGAGCTGCATTCAGTAAATTAATGCTTGGAGTTTAACCCGGCGACAAGTGTATTACTGCACAGTTTAGCTTCAGTGTCCTCGAAGGTTTATTTAGCTGCAGCTGTGGAGCCAATATACAGCTGTGAATTATTTATGGCTTTTGTTCATGTAGTACTTTTGGGGCTGTGTGAGGAGTGGAAACAATTCAATTTCCTATTTTTGACCTTTTTAGATGTAGCAGTAGAAAGAGTCAGGAAACGGGAGACAAGAGAGTTGAACCTGGGTTGGTTTGTTATGTAGTACAAAAATGATCTGCCATTAGCATCAACACTGTGCTTCAAAAACATGTTGGGCGCACCCTGGTGTGGCTGCCGACAAGGAATTTCCCCGGGGAATAATAAAAACTTGATATCATTCCAATGTCAAAATTCTCCCTTGTCTTATCGGCAAACCGACTTTACATGATGAAAAGAGACATACATTCTGATTTAAACATCAGTAGTGTTGATTTATGTGACTGAGTAGTATTTAAAAATATCAATACTATCACAAAAACCTGTTGTTTCTGTTTATTTTTTGATAACCAGTAACGTTCAGAAAACAGAGTACGGTGTATACATGCTAATGTGTCCCTTTGTCCAGGCGGCATCAATGGGCTTATTGCATTTCATGACTTCAGGCTATGCTGTTTACAAGCACAAAAACAACCCTTTTGGGAACCCAAGGCACTACATCATGCTTTCATTCACCCATTCGCACACACAAGCACTCACACATTCACATGCTCACACCTCTGTAGTCTGCTGCCCACCACCACAATCACACACCCGCGGCACGCACTCTGGAGGCAAGGTGGTTTCTTACCCAAGGACACAACAACAGTAAACTACAGGGAGCAGGAATTTAACCTCCAACCTTCCGGTTATTGGGCATACTTAAGGGCATGTAAACGTACTAAATGAAAATACACAACAGTTTTCACACAACAGTTTTTATTCTATATCGTGGTTCATTGATCTTGTTATCTCTCTTACTTGATATACATTCATTGCTTACCACTAAAATCCATATTGTACTCACACGTGTGTTAGATATATATAGATTTATTGAAGATAACTAAATTAAACCAGGGCTATGTACCATCTGTTTCATCACATCTCGAGCTGTTACATCGCAGCACACTTTTGTTACCCCTCCCTGGGCTTCACAAAGTTTAATTATGCAGCTTTTCTCTAAATCAATGCAGCGTGGTCCTGTATGTAAAATAAATGAGGAGCTTGATGTAATTGCTCGAGGAGCACAGTTACTTCACAAATGAAAAATATGGTAATTACGACACATCTAGTGGAAAGACCTTTTTTTTCGAAGTGAAAATTACTAGGAGGCACGTGTTCTCTTGCTGATAGACACCGAAGTTAGAAAGTACATGAACATACACAGAATTATTTTAACCCTGCCCTTCTCTCACCACCCGCTTTTTTCTGGAGAAGTGCCTCGAGCGATGCTCTGACCTCTGTGACCTCTGCAAAACTCCTACAATGTTTTCCCATTTCTGTTGATGCTAGCTGCTTCCGCTGCACCATAACTACATTTTATATTGTCTATCCCGTGTGGGCGCACATGCCTGGCCCTCGAGCTCTATTTGCGGCTCGTCCACACAAACAGAAGCTTCTGTACCCACGCTTATGCCATGTAGGGAGCTATTCAATTCAACGCAGGCCTGCCTCCGAAGTAGCAATCATGCATTTCCCTGCGGGGTTTACAACATGTGATTCTATATTAGCTTCAGGGGGCACTGCAATTTTGATAAACCTGTACAATATGAAATGACCTTGCTATGGAGAAAAACTAGTGTAAACAAAAAGTGATTTTTCTTTGGTGGTCAATAAAAATGTAACAAACAATCCCTCTTGTAAATGATTGAAAAGTGGCTCAGTGGAAAAGATGCCTTTTGGACTTCATTATTTCATTTCAGTGATCTGAAAAATAATAATGGGCATAGTTCTTGACTGTGAATCTTTGCTGCAGGGGCCAAAAAGTCAGCAGGACACTGTTGCGCCAAGGAAGTAAATCAGTCGATAAATAAGCAAACAGGCTTCAAGAACTTAAAAATAAAACCTTTCCCATTTAAATGGCTTATGTCAACTGTGACTGTGCTAAGGCAACGTTTATCACCCGAAAGAACAAAGTAATTGAAGCAAATACGGCTTCTTTCTCTGCAATATATTATTGTGCAGACTTTATTGCACAGCTACACAAACTAGAAGATCACTGAAAGAAATGAAATGGTAATAAAGAGTAAAGATGGGGTTTCTTGAAGTGGTCTTGTAGTATTAACCTGTGCTCACCGTCTAAAGAGCAGACCGGAGTCAGCAGCCATCATCAATATAATTTTATCTAAGATATTTAATTATATGAAGTATCGGTGGAGTCAAGGTAAACTTAATTGTTGACATAAAAGTCGATATAAGACAAATGATTGCACAAAGCGTGTTTCTCACAAAAATCTTAAAAGTGTTCCCTGTGTTTGGGACAATTACCTGAAGACATTTCCCATCGCCAAGTTCAGAGCCCATTTAACCAAATTAGAGCGCAAATTACACCAGTAATGAAAAGTAATTGAGCATTGTGTAATTAAAACCAAGACAAATAGAGTTGTCAGCTCCACTGTTATTCTGTATTTGGACATATTTAGGTTTTAATTCTGCCATTTGTCAAATCATCAAGTTCACTGGAGACGTGGAGTAAAAATGAAACAAATCTTTCACTTAAAACTTTTTGGCTGTTTTAATAGACTATCTATCAGAAAGCAGACATGTTACACTACTCTGTTTTTCTTTTGTAAAATGTTTTCAATCAGCATTTAAGGCTTACTTTACTGTTTGTCAAACATTCCTCTTGCTGGTAATCAGTTTGTGCTGCCAGAAAGAAAATGCAGAAAATGTTGTTGCATGTTCTAATGAGCATTTGTTAATAGGCTTTTCAATATTACTGGCATATAATGAAGTGGACTTACATGTGATTACCGCGGTGATTAAGGGCATGTCCAACAAGTGTTAATGCTGCCGTACAGACCTCGCTGCGTACCATTCTTGTGCACTTAGACCTCTGCAAAAAGCTGGTCCTGGTCTGCTTATATCTGAACTCGTGCAGGCATTCTAAACAGTAAGAGAGTGACAAGATGCAATGGTAAAATCAAACCAAGTGACGATAGTTTCCTGAGAGTGGAAGAAGCAATGTCTCTGACAAAACAAAATGAGCAGACCGAAAGGTGGGGCAATGAGGAGGTAAAACGTCTTATTAGGGTTGGGTGCAGGCATGAGTTTACAGAAATAACACATAAAACTAGTGCATTAAGTGCTTTTGCTTCCATCACGGAGTTTATGTCATGTCCAGTTGATCAGTTTGGGCCACAGCCTCCACTGACAGAAACGTCTAGTGTTGTTCAGACAACAGCTGAAAATGCCATCATGGACCCAAGTGGACCAAGACTTTGTACCAGCCAACCAAACTAGATACATCATCTTTTGTTTTCTTTTGAGATGGACTACAAAGATGAACACACTCTAAAGTCCTGAGTCCTAGAGTCAAATCCCAGAAGAAGATTTTTTTTTCATAATGTATAAGATAAGGATTGTTTGCTGTTGTTTGCTGTTGTATAATACCTGATGGAGTAAACGTCCCCTGCCTAAGACATCCAGAAAGTCTCCTGTCTTTCTCGTGGGACTCCTCTCAGCTCCTGGAGAAGCTCAAATATACCCCAACAATACCAACTTACTAAAACCTACTACAGCCACCTATTTTAAAATAAACAAAAAAACAAAGAAAGGTGGGGTTTAATCTAGAAAACAAGAACAAGATTTGTCTATTGGGTCTGACATTTTCATTTGGATTGAACAGAAAAGTCTGTACAAAAAAAAGCCATAGTACTCTAAACATTGTTCCTATTCTAATATATTTTTTCCAACATTTATATAAAAAAATATTTTCCAGGGTAGCTTTCCCAAGAGGCTTCTTAGGGTCAAAAGGTGATGCTTTTATGTGTTATTTCTACATTGTGAAAAATAACCCACACAACCACAGGTCAAAAAGGTTATCATCTCCTTAAAATATATAGTACATACAGTAAATATAGTTTTAGTCTACTTTAGGATCACTTAATATTCAAATGTATACCCTTGAGCCGCCTTGTATCTGCTCTTGTTCCTCTCTCAGTGGAGCTTTTTAGTTGAGCTGAATGTTTTTGAACAGTGGAAAAAGCAAACAGCTCCTTCCCCTTAAGACTTGATGAATTCCCCGCTCTCTGATTAGTCCACGCTGGTTTGACTGGCCATTGCTCTCGGGAAGACATCGGCCACTAATAGGCTTTGCTAAATGGACAGAGCCCAGTCAATGGAGGAGAAAGAGAAAAACTGTCATAAAACAAGTGGTTGAGAGAGTTCCTGCTCTAAGTGGTTTTAAACGGCTGTGGGGAATGGTTAACGAGTCTGACCTGTTGGGAAACTGAGGACAGGTGCCTGTTAGGTGGCAATATGTGAGTCTGAAAGTGTTCATGCTTGGCTGTGTTTGTCTATTGCTTGATTCATGCGCCCAATTGGGAACAAAAAGGATTTCCACTCAGGAGCTCCATGACAAGTGGGTCTTTATAAAGTTAATAATTGCCACAGGCAGCTCTTTCCATGACAGCCAATTTGTTTGTTTGCTTTAGAGAAGTCTAATTTAAAAAAAAAAAAAGACATGTATGTGCTTGTCAATTTTCCCCACAATTTGACATTAATTGTGACGCTGATTCACTGTGACAGCAGCTGTCAGACTCTCAAACAAGCCCTGCGTTGCAATTAACCCCAGACTGAACCAATAAGCTTCGTAAATGTAAAATAAACAAGAAATATAGGTATTTACTGCGATAGACTAAGAATGAGTAACTACAACTGAACTAACACTAGAATAATGCTGTTGAAAGTGTTTCTGTGTGATAAAGTAATCCCATTACCCCTCACTCTAGGGGGAAATCAAATGTTTTTTTTCCAAATGTAAAGCAGTGTGCTTTTAAATCATTTTCATTATTAAGCACTCGCACATTGTATCCTAAGGCAGAGTAAAGCTTTCATGACTGCTATGGCATTTCATTTCTGCACGAGAGTGTTTGTTCACACGTCTCTGGGCGACTCAATGACAGACGGGTGCTCTTGATCATAGGGCGAGCTCTGAATGCTGTATCTTTGTCAATGGGAAACTTTGTTGTCTTAAGTTCTGCATTAAAAAGGCTTTAATAAAATAATTCAGTCTGAAGAGGGGCTGTTTTGTTGAAGAATGCTTTGAAGTTGAAGTTCTTTATAAGAACCAGCTCAGCCGAAGAAGGGAGTAGAAAGCCTGAATGATAAAGGTTGAGTGAAGTTATTCATTTATTGTGGAGTTACAAAATAAGATGAATGTATGACCAAAAGTGATTCAGTGGTAAAGGAGGTGATTTATCTACTCACCTAAACAAACTGTAAACTGGACTAGAATGGAAAACATTAACCACTGAGCATTTCATGAACCTGTACAAAGTGTTTAATGTGCAGTCTAAGTAAAAAAACAAAGAAGCTGGTCACTTTTAGTGTGAGGACTGTTGTGTGTGAAGCAAGACAAGTTAAGGGCACTAAAACTGAACTTATTGGATTTGATTCAATAAAAAAAAAACTAACTTTATTATAACCATCTTAAATCAGTATTGTTATTGGTCACAATCACATAACTATGAGAAGAAGGGGATGGAATTTCTGTCTTGAGTGATGCAGAATTTGAGTCTTCTCCTTTCTTATGACCTAAATGTAAAGTTGTCACAGACATTTTCCTTCTACGTCAAGGCCAATACTGCACAGATTAACTCGGCTCCAAGTCGATTAAACACCTCCGAGTGTGCTTTAAAATCTCAGTTCATGGAAGCATGGACAGTCTTGAATATTAAATAGTACACTGTATTGAGTGTCCTGTCTCTGGGTCCCGTATTGTTGGACATCCAGAAAGACTCCAGTCTGTCTTTCTCGTGTGACTCCCCTCAGCTCCAATATTTCCTAACATTGAGTATGTTCAGTCAAGTTGTAATGTCAAAGGTGAGAAGGAAATTGTGTCTGACACAGACACGCAAAGGAAGAGCTTTTTGTATTGAATTTTCACTACAATCATGAGTGTAGAAGGAAAAACTCAAATACATTTCATCATCAGTAGTATAGTATATTGTTTTGGAATAAAAGTGGGCTTTTCCAGTAACTTCTCGCCACTGACCTAACAATTGGTGTTAACAGTGTTTCACTCTATTCCCACCCTACCTACCTTTGCAATGGTGTGTTTCCAGTGACTGACACAGACTCATTCCTTATTCATGTAAAAATCCCAGCAGAGCGACTGCTTACTGTACACATCTGTATTTCTCTGAGTGGTGGGTAAACATCCTCACGCCTATTTTCTTTTTTGATTTAAGCATTAATTGTGATGCTGATTGGTTGTGGCAGCGCTGGATGCACAAAGGCAGACACATAACATGAACCAAACAGCTGTGCAAACATGCTACCTACAAGCCATTTGGGTTTGCGCTAAAAAACAATTAACCTTGAGCAGGATTGAAATTAGATGCAATGTAGTGAGCTGCTTAGAGTGAGGACTTCCTGCTGTTCCTCATTAGTGACGTTTAACAAAAAGATACAGGCCACATGTTTGCATAAATGGCAGCACTACTATATCTGTATTCAATGTTTATGTACGAGTCACATACTGAACAAAGGCCTTGGTCAAAGTGCTTTTATTTCTGGTGGAAAGCACAGAACAGTACTGAACCTGCACTTCCATTTGCAATTTAAAATAGGAATTGAATTCCTGCCTTGAATGGTGCGTGCCAATTTAACAGCATATGTAAGAGGCTATAGGATGTGACGGGAGGGATGAAAAGAGAGTCAGGGCTGTTCCAATTCCCAAAAGATTTAAAGGTTAATCAAATTCCCCACGAGGCAAGGACAAATGAAGGTAAACAAGAAAGAAAAGTTTTATGATTAATGTATAAATGAAGGATTGATAAACATAATGAAAAAGTCTGACGTTATACACAAATAGTATTTCAGTGTTGCAGTGCACAGTGTCAGAATGGTTAGCGCTCCTGCCGCACAGTAGAAAGGTTGTGAGTTCAAACCCCGGCCGACTTGAGTATCCTCGGCTGACTCAGGCTTTTCTGTGAGGGTGTGGTCTTGGGGTAACGTGTTCTCATGGAGGTCGACTAAAGTGACTTTTATCAACATACCTTAACTCAGATATGGTTCTAAATAACTCTAAAGTTAAACAAAAGTGTTGTAAAGGTACTGTGAGGGTTTGTGAGTATTTGTTGTTGGTTTAAGATGTATTTGGTACTGCTGAACTAGTGTTACTTTTACAGCGTTTGCCATTGTAAGGGCTTGTATCTGTTTCGTGACATGTTTGGATGAAGTTATGCTAAGTCAACGTACCAAGTCAATTTTAATTGTAAGGCACACACTATGCTTAGTGCTCCCGTCAATTGTTTTTTCCGCCTTATTTTTTCTTTTCGATGTGACCGACCGCTTGTATGTGTGCATACAATATCCCACTTAATAAATCGGTGAGTTGACTTAACATTGGTCTTTTGCTGTTTCCATCAACGTAATTCACTTTGCCTCTTTGTAGCCGTGAGGTTTTGTGGCCAGCTTACCTTTACTCGTGACTTTATTTTAACAAGAAAAGTATTTATTCATTTATCACAGTTTTAGAGGATACTTTGGCAAGAAATGTTAAATTCCAAAGTCTTAGAATCTGTCAAAAATGGGGAGGAAAAAGAAGATTGAAAAGCATGGGGACATCAAGACCATTTTTTAACAAGGTCAGCAGTCAGTGGCTACAGATCCAATTAACTCTGGGTTAATGTCGACAAATTAGTGTAAAACAGACGTAATATGGTGTCAAACCACTAATAAAATTGAAAATGCAAGGTTAATTTCTCCATTTGATTGCTCTGCCCTCTTTATAATAGTTGCGCTTTGCTGCAGCAATGGGATTTGTAACATTTTGACTGATCATTAGGGCTTCCTGGAAGTTGGTGCAGGGTCTCAGGCTGTGACCATGTGAGCTCCAAAGTAGACTGGCTCAAAGTTTGACCATTAACAAGTAAATGGACGATGACACACCACGGTTTCTGCCCAGAAGAGAGAAAAATGGAACGTTTGTAACAGTTTGGGCTCTCGGTTTTGTGAGGGAAAAGCCTGCACTTTTTCACGTGGTGTTTGCTCACATTTAATTGGCTGAAGGTGAGAAGCAGGTCACTAATAGCTTTGACCCTGTGGTTGACTGGTGACACATCCATGGTTATATTTTCCTGCTGGTTTCTGCTGCCCATTAAACAGGTGTACAAACTTTGGGAAGTAAGTATGTTATTAGAAATTGTGCCTCAAATTATGTCTCAAAAAAGGATCTGCTTATTTTGTTCTAATGTGGTGATTTATTAGAATCTTTGTGTGCTACTGATTTGCAGTTTTTGGCTTGCTGGGCAGTGGATGGTGCATAAAACAAGGTTACTGGTGGATAGAAAAACTACAATACCTGTGTCAGATTCTCTCAGTGCACCTGAAGTCTGTAGGAGAGGAAATTGACTGACTTGAGCTTCTTGATACTTATTTCATTGAGACAAAAACACATTTTAAACACCAGAGACAGATCCAAACAAAATCAAATGCAATCATGTAGACTACATGGCAAATTTAAATCACATTATCTCACTTCTAAACAAACAGTATTTGAAAGTCAAAAACCCAAATCCCTCGAGGCAAGCAGCAATCATATCCAACAATTATAAGGACAGCAAACTTTCTGATGTTAGATGAAAGCTACATTTATCACCTCATTGTTCTTTTTCTGCTTACATTTGCATCAGGCATCATTTAAGCACCTGGATCACATTCAAATTCAGCAACACTTCAACACAACTCGATTTTCTCTTCATTACGTCTGTCCCCTGTTCATGTAATCAGTTTTTCATGCAACGGAATCTGTGCATACCTGATAATGTAGAGGGACAACATGTAATTAGCATAGCATTAACATCACATTAAATGCCTGGAATTACTGCATTATTGACTTTTGTGTGCTATTGTTTTGCAATTGTTGGCTTGGGCAAATTCAGTAAAGCGAGCATTTGTGTTAATCTCAGGTTTGGCAGGGGAACTATCATTGATCAGTAGACATGACTATATTATGTTAATGATCGTCTTAGACAAAGGTCACTTTATCCAGTGTTAATTTTTTAGAATTTCCAATAAAGATGCTATTCCAACTTACTCCCAATTTTTAATGAGCTACATGTCGTCACCTTGAACTGTGTTGACACGCTTGGTTTACAACATATTCTTTATCTGTGTTTCAAAGGTTTATGGCATTTTATATATATATAAAAGTGTGCGGTATGTCTATAAAATAACCAGTGACATAGATGATTTGAACATGAAAATATTTGAAATATTGCCTTCAGCTGAATCTATTGTTTCATATTAAAAACAAAAACATGCACATTTCTTTAAACTTGTGGTGCTGTGTGTTTTTGGTGGAATCAAGTGATAACATTATAGACAAAAAAAATATATTATTGTGTTGATAAAGAAACCTCAACCAAGGCTCAGTTTGGGAAGTTCCAGAAACAGGAAATAATCGAGTTTTATCAAACTTTAAATATATACCCCACTAAAAACATAGTTTGTACAGATCTGATTTATCTGTTTTCTACAAAACTCATCCAATGCACCTTTATCTACGCTTTTATTGTGAACTTCACAAAAAGCTTTATTTTTAATAAAAATAAATGTAGGGTTGAGACCTGGCTAAAATGGCATCTCTCAACATTTAAAGGAAAAGACAGAACTTACAATATTTATCACGACAGAGAGCAATATAATGCAGTAAAGCTTGTGAAAGATTGAAGCCAATTTCTTGCTCAAAACAACATACGATCTGATCATTAAGAGTTTTCATGGTGTAGGATTGAAAAGCTGAGATGACATTTTGGGGCAAAAAAGTGGGGGCTTTTGTTTAATGTTTTAAAATTTTGACCTTTTCCATTCATCTGGCCCTTCATTATGGTCACATGTCACAGTGACCTCTGACCTCCTGTACTGCCGTGATATGGTCTAATGAGCAGGTAACCTTATGACAACATGTTATTACAGTTTGTAACAAGGAGTTAAATACAATGTATCAAGTGTCACCCAAAAAAACTAAATGCTTAGTTTGGTGTTGATAATATTTCTAAACTGATTTTAAGAAACAGTGTTTGGCTCCAAAATTGGCCTGTACAAGGCTTCAAGGATTTTGTGCGTTTTGAAGTCTACTTATGTTGACAAAAGGTCTATAAAGTTATGTGTAGGAAGGATCCAGTTAATTCAGCTTTGGAAAATGACAAAAATGACATTACAGGATTGTGTTTTTGTGTCATCTCACTGCTCTGTGTCCATACCTTATGATATTATAAATGCATAGAGAGGTTCTCTTAGGTCAGCTGATCAACTGCTCCTGAAAGTGCCCAAAACAAGGCTTAAATTAAGAGGGGATCGTGCTTTTGCGGTGGCTGCACCAAAAATGTGGAATGGCCTGCCACTGCACATTAGACAGGCCACTTCAATGTCTCATTTTAATTCTCTTTTAAAAACCCACCTCTTTTCCTTGGCTTTTATCACTTGAATTTGACATTTTGTGTATTATTATTTTAATTTATTTTAATCTTCTTCTTTCTGTACAGCACTTTGGTCTACTTCGGTAGTGTTAAAGTGCTTTATAAATAAAGTTTGTTGTTGTTGTTGTTGTTGTTTAGTTTTCTGGACGGTTTTTATGTCCCTTCCAAAGCCAAAAGAAAAACCTTTGTGTTTATATGTTTTAAGTGGTAGTCAGCTTAGAAACTACAGTGACACCACTTGCACTATTTTCCTCTTTTTCATCTTCTTTTTTGTTTAGCACTCTCTTTTTGGCAGCACCTGCAGCTCTAAATACTTTTCTCCAACAAGAAAGGTTGATGTGATGCTGTTTTTAAACACACACTATTGCAGCTGTGGCATACCAATAGCCACTTTGTGCAATCTCAAGCCAATTCATGCCTAGTAAGCTTCTTTAAATTTATTCAGAAAACTGCACCGTATCCTGTGTTTTTGCTCGGTCATTCATCAGGTCTTGTGTATGTGAGCTGTTCTGCATACACTCTGCCTCATCTTCCTCCTCTGTGTGCTCTGTGCTTTGCCTGTGGGGAGTCTCGTCAGTCACCTAGGCCCGGGACACCTCTCAACAAGGTCACAGAGGTCTGTCACTCTGAGATTAAAGCAGTTCCATCCATCCAGAAAGTCTTCCCTCCGGGCGGCCATTATCATAGTGGATCGTCATGCCAAAAAGCTCAAATGGATATTTAGTGCACAGGCTGTGACCTTCCTGCACACTGCTGCCATTTTCAGGTCCCCTTCTTTTGATATGGGTATTTTTGATGGACTAATGGCTTTCTACAAAAAAGTATTTGTGTAACAGAAACATAATATGTTGTGTACCTGCCAGCCAGTTTTTACATTGTTTTTTGGATGTAGTGTGTTTAATTTTGTGTGGGCTGTTGGCTAGAGCTGAGTTAAAAACAGGGGTGGCTTGGCAGCTGGTTTAGGTCCCATGGCCCAAAGTTTTTTTCAAAAACACAGCTGTCAAAACTGGCACACAAGCCCTATTAGTGCTGACCAGCCCGCACACACCTGCTGGAGTCTTGTTCAACTTCGCCGAGGGAATAAATTTGTCGAAGGGGACCTTGCAGCACTTAAGCTGTCATCGAACCATCCATTATTTCTTTCTTGGGGTTAGAAATGAAGTTTGTTTTGCCGTCAAATACTTTTTGTGTGTTAGACAAGACAGGAAGACACTTAAGACACTCCCTTTGCATTTCATCATCTGCAAGAAAACACAAGATTTTATTGCTGCAAAGGTGCTCTGTTCTTTCTGCTGAAAATGTCCCATTGTGTTGTAAAATTTTTTAGAAAAAACACTCAAGAAGAGTTTGGGGTACAAAACATAGAAATCACACAAACAGCTGCAAATATCTGCAAACGTACTATCTACTGCTACTATTTTCAGGATGACTTTTATTGCTTTTTTTGTCATGCTGCATATTAAGGTAAGCAGGTTGAGCAGGAAATGTAAATACCAATGGATGGAAAATGAATTCAAATGATGTTACTGTGAGGTTCAGTTTGTTGTGCTGCAGTAATTACTAGATTCTTGATGGGGTTCTGTTTGTGATCTGATACTGTGACACAAAGCTTCGAAGAAATGTGACACCATTAATTAGGCTCAATTAGTCCTTTGAACACTTCGTCATTAGAGGAAATACAGTAAATGTTTCCAGACTGTCACGGCAGCTATAGAAATACATTTATAAGCACATAATAAAACATTTCATAAAGCACCTGAAAAGGTTTAGGCAGGCCAAATACTTTCACCATATCAACACCAATGCATTTTCATTTTAGGTGTTGCTTCAAAATTATACAGATCATTGCCATCGCTCACATTTGAGAAGTTAAGTTTGTACATTTTAATAAGGCTGAAAAGTATGTAATGATTGGGAATTAACTTAAAATGCAGAATTTTGCATAAAAGTCTTTAGTAAATAAAATAAATTTTATTTCTACATTGATCATCTAATCTTTTGTGTTCATGGACAACAACGTGTTCCACCAGGGCTACCGTAGCTGTTGCAGATGCTCTAAAAAGATGTCGTGAAATGTGGATCTTGCAATGTGCGATGTCATCCACCTCTGAAAATACAAGGTATACAGCAAGGTAAAGACATCACTCTTGATGTCTAAGAAGAGTTTAGCTGTCTTAAAGAAAGTGAATGTCCTAACATTGTTATGAATAGTTTACAGGAACATTGTGAGCACTTACATTTGATGCCAACGTGTTCTCGCTCTAGTTGCTGCAGTGAACTGAGGATTACTGATTTAATTTGATCCATGTCGCTGTAATTAACTTCACACATATGCTGAAGCCAGTTCCTAAATCATGCTCATGCTAATTAACTACATTTCTTTAAATGTCTCACTGGGGAAAAAAAGAAAACATGCCATCATAACATAATTTCTTACTTATTTGAAATGTTTGTGGTTTCTCTTGGATGTTTTACCACCACAGCTTGTCTCACGTTTATGTGGCATTAAATGGGAATTTGGGAAGGCACCAATTGTGTGTTTGGGGTATAGAACTTAGCAGGGGGCATCAGGAGGGAATCAAGAGTACGTACGCTGGCAGGAGGTTTTGCCAAGGCTCATCCCAAATATACCCAAGGGTAAAGTGAAGAATGTGCACATACACAACATGCACACATATTCACACGCACGCACGCACACACACACACACACACACACACACACACACACACACACACACACACACACACACACACACACACACACACACACACACACACACATACACATACACATACACATACACATACACATACACATACACATACACACACATACACATACACATACACATACACATACACATACACATACACACACACACAGACAAACACACACACACACACACACACACACACACACACATACACATACACATACACATACACATACACATACACAACATGCACACATATTCACACACGCACACACACACACACACACACACACACACACACACACACACACACACACACACACACACACACACATACACATACACACAGACAAACACACACACGTACGCACTATGCATCTAATTGGCAGAAGACAGCTGCTGCCAACCAGAAAACCCATGTGAAAGTGCTCATCACGCTTTGGCCCAGAGGCAGCCATGCCACACTTAACAATTTACTCTCATTGTAATGAGCGCAAATGTGCAGCAAATTCATTTCCCGTCTAAAGCGTTTTATTTACAAGTCATATAGCAGGACAAGAGCTAACTCCTTTATTGTCATAATTGCTTTGTTGCAGTTATGGAATATAATCTTTGCAGTAACTTTAAGATTTATTCAACTCCCACTTAGTAAACAGAGCAGAGTGACAACTTTAGTGTTATGTCCTACAATTAAGTTTTAGGAGTTTCCAGGCAGTGAAAGCTTACATAGAAGTATACATTAACATAAAGCAAATTGCCTGACATTATATTACGCCCTCTGCATTATAATCATTTGCTCTCTGCCTGCACAGATGCATATGCAGTCCCCTAAGAATCCATGAGTGTCCGTTGGGGTTTAGTGGGCTTTTACGCAGTTTGTCAGACTGCATTAGACAATGTGATCTATGGTAATGAGCCTTTGAAGTGGGTTCTATGAGAACAGTAGAAAAACCTTTGTGTTTATGTACCAGTTACAAACTCCAACAAAAAATGTTTCCCAGTCCAGCCCAGAAGTGATTCAACCAGTTTTCTTTTGTGTTGAATAGTTGCTTTATCTAACTCTTAGTGGTAATGTTTTTGAAAGATTTTTCTCAGAGAAGATGAGTACTACTCACTACGTATCTTATCCTCATGCTCTCTTAACCCATCTCACTTCTGTTACTATCATCTGTATTATTAATGTCAAAATGCATTTACACTGAAACATTAACATAATAACTATGATCAGTGTATTTTAAAGTGACAAACACCTGTACTGGTAAACAACAATCTATGGGAGAGAAGCAAGTAAAACCAATCCTGACATATGACAACATTATGCAACAGTGCCACAGTAAGTGATCAGGATTTTTCAGTTTGAAACTCTCACCTATTGTTAGTGACTTGGGCAAGGGCTGGCAGTGTCATAAGAGGTTAGAAGGAATCAAGGTGCCTGGTGAGAATCCAGGACAAAACACTTCATTCAGTCCATACTTTTCTCTGCCCAGCCACAATCTGCTGATTAAATCCAATGCACCACCAAAGTGTTAGGTAACCAGTATTCATTCATCCATTATCAGATATGTGCCAGGTTTTAATGAAAGAATCCCTCTGATGTGTAGAAATAAACGAAAATAAATGAGGAGACAGATGGCTTGCTTGTTTACAAAACTGAGGTGTCAAAAATTTGAATGATCCTTTCACTGATTAAACTCTCATTGTGCCCCCTGCAGTTACTCCTGTGGCCGGTAGATGGAAGCAGAGGCCCACACAGTCTGTCAACAGCACGTAGAGTTTTTTCCAGATGGTGAGTGGCAGGCAGGAGCTCTTCTTGCCCTTCTTTCCCCAAGCAGCAGCAGACAGAGCCTTTCAACTTCTCTTCAATCAAGTTTCCATAACAACACACACACACACACACACACACACACACACACACACACGCACACACGCACACACGCACGCACGCACGCACACACACACACACGCACACACACGCACACACACACACACACACACACACACACACACACAGTCAGAGTGTGCTCCATTACAGCAGGACTGTCACTAGTGCTTCACGCTGAAGTGAGACATGCCACAGTTTGAGATCCAAAAGCAGAAAAACAAGAGAGTAAGGCAGGGGGTATACTTACGTCGAAACAAGTGCAGTTTACAAGACAGTGTTTGGAAAGATCACTCAAGTCTAAACCAGTGGCTGAGCTCATTTTCTCAACTCTATCTATGAAATGGAAGTTCTTTATTAGGTTTGAACAGGTACTGATCCTTGTATGTTTGGAGTATTTCTTTAATATGGGACAGTGCGCATTAATCAACATGTGTTTGTTTGTCCAGCACGTAAATGTGCCTGAGTTAGTCCTTGGATGTTTGGCTCCCCACCTGGCAATAGTAAAAGTTATTGAATTGTAATTCCATGTTAATATTGTGATAACCAGACCAATTTATATTGTGCAGCCAGAGTATCTATGTAATAATTATATGTTTTTGACTTGTATAATTACGATTAGGTAAGAATCACAATTGGTTAACGTTTGGGAATATGTCAAAATATGTCATATTCACATCACTAAATTTAAATCCAAAACATGCAACACTTCGTTTTCCTTTAGTAATCATGCTGTTAAATAATTTTAGCTCCTCAGAATCAACTGATATGACAAACATTTATGGCTTGGCCCTTTCTATGGAGACATATTGACTCAAATATCTGCATTGTCAGTTGTTAAGCCCCTAGACTTTTCTTTTTCAACACATTCTCTTGTAGTTTGTACATGTTTAAATCAATTAAACCAAATACTTAATGTAATTTCACTGCATATTCCACAGGAAAGTCTATGTTCTGTGTACCCATCCATCACCCCAACCTATGTGCTGTTTGGTAAGAGAAATCTCATCAAAACAGACAATTATAATATTTAGGGGCTTGTTTCAAGGAAATAATAGAGCCTCAAGAACTATAGCATTATCGAGTTACACTTTCGTTAGCCTTGAATATGCGCTACACCGTCTTCTTGTTCTTCTTGTTGTCTTTCGGAGTCTATCCCTCTATCTCTAATTAATGCTCAGCTGTGTGAACCCCGGATTAAATGAGGCCAGGGAAATCAATGGCTGACAGCAAAGAAAAGAAAGGAGCAATAGGCGAGTCGTCAGTCACATTCTAATCAGGGCGAGGTTCACGAGTGATCACAACGCTTCCCTTGGTGGTGAGCTTTCTGTGTGTGTGTGTGTGTGTGTGTGTGTGTGTTCGCACGTGTAAGCTGGTGTCAGGTTTAGGCTTTGAGGAGGAACACTGTGATATCTGTGGGAGAGCGTGGACCCTCCAGTTCCCACCAAACGACTGACTGATCTCTGGACGTCTGCGAGAATGCAACCTCAGCGGCCTCCGATGTGGGAATCCATGTTTCCCTGCGGCGGAGTTTTCTTGGCCAAACATGAAATGTACTTATACTCTAAAATGTTTCAAGAAGATTTTTTTTACCAAGGCACATTTCGGAACACAGTGGTTGCCTCAAAAAAGTATAAAATAAATTTTGTTCTTGGTAAAATGCGACTTTACACTCTAATGAGAAAGAACACATAGGCAGCATGTGATTTGTGTTAGCGTTCGACTCTGGGGTTGTTCCACTGATTTCTCATTGATGCTACTAGTGTGCAGCCAAAACACAGTCAAATTAGAGCCGAACTGTGGGAAAGTGCACACAGCAGGCTAGATTTTTTTTATGAATCTTTGTAGCTTTGTCTATGTGCACATTTTAGAGCTTTGATTCCTGATATTAGTCAGCACAAAATCCCCAAAGAAACCAGACCACACCAAGTAACTGATATTCAAGCACCGCATTTAATGCACTCAACATTTTCTCAGTTTTTCTTGTTGAAAATCTGTCTACTTTCAGACTTTTCAGGGATAAAGCCAAACGATATTCCTTTGGGATTTTATCTAGTCATCTAACACTTTTCAGCAGGAAGTGCCACAGCTGCTACTATTGCACCAAAGTCTTAAATTAAGATGCAAACATTAATAAAGTAGACTTATATGACATTGACTGCTTTTTAGTATCTTTAGACTTGTGCCATCTTGGTCATAAGATGATGTAAAGACCCATACAACAAAGGCAGGTTCACTAGCAAGGACCCTTCCATAACTATATAGAGTTTAGATATTTGTTGAATTGAAATAAGATCAGAATAAAGTGATGAGATGATGGAGGATGAAGCGTGGTAATGATTCTGGAGATAATAGCCAGGTTAGCTGAGACTAAGGGTGGGGGTTGCACCTCTGGTAGTTCAGCCAGCTGAGTAGGGACCCTCCTCCTTTGGTCTAGTTATGGGAGAGAGGCAATGAAAGAAAATAGGTTGGGATCAAAAGGGGACTGGGAAGGTGTAGTCGAGAGAACAGAAAGTCGGAATGAATGAAACTGAAGTGTACAAATAGGGCTCCTGGGAAATTTCGAGGTGTGGTTGGAGTGTGGTTAAGGTATAGCTGAGGTGTGTTTGAGGTGCTGTTTGGGGGTGTGGCCTTGCTCTTAAACCCACGTTAACATATTAACTTCCTTTTAGGCAACAGGTCAGTGCTGCTGTGTTGAGTCTTTAATGTAAGTGGGAGCAGTATTGATGGCACATGAACTTCTCTTTTCTCTTTGTGTCAGCCTCAGGTAGAACATTTCAGAACATCTAAGTGTTATTTTTGTACTTCGGCTACATTCACATTATTCCCTTAATCAACAGATAAAATGAGTCAGATTAAAGCTACATTCTCAGTTCAACAACTTGACATCTGATTAGTAGCAAAGAAAAATCAGACAAGAATGATTCAAGATGATGAGCAATGTCTCAAGACATGATGTAGATATTGAATAGTGACGATGATGCTAAGATAATATAAGAAAATAGTGAGATAGGACCTATTAGCGACACAGCGTTTGAATATAATGTCAAGATCCACAAATAAAAAACCCGAAACTTGATAAAAAGCTGGGATTCCTAAGTTTTTATAAATGCACTCACAGTGTGGACATCTCTTTAAGCTTTTTTCTCCAGTCTATTCTTCTGATTACATACATTACTTTTGTCCAAATACAGCTTACTTATAAGTGAGTCTAGGCACTCATTCAACTTTCAACATTTTCATAATTACCTCATCCAAAAGATTGTAATTTCCACTCAGTCTGACAAAAATATACCAGCTGACATTAGATTTGATGGACGGATAGTGAATGAGTCATATATCTGCTCATATGCAGGTGAAGATTTGATCAGGTCTTGCAGTTGTTAGAGTTTCTAAAAGAAATTAAAATACTTGGACAAAACAAACCTCCCCAAATAGTCCAAATTGCTTGCTGTTATTACCCATTGAGACAAATTACAGCTTTGTCTGCAGCCAAAACAAAAGCTTTTTCTCTTCCTTAATTCTCTTCAACAAAACTCCACTTATGATAGACCTTAGTAACTTTAAATTATACTGACATAAAGTGAATGTGAAAGTGGAAATCTGGACGTCTTTAAAAAAAGCTGTAGTTCAGGGTCAAGTTTTATAACCCCAAAATTCTTACTTTTCCCTCATGTGGCACTATCAGAAACTTCCACTGATTCAGGCTGCAGTCCTGTCAGACTCTCAGCTCGGGAACCAAAATAACCTGATCCACATACCAACATTCAAATCAGAAAACTAGTCAGCTCTCCCCCTCAGGCGCCACATCTCACTGAGACGGCACTTTTAAATGTCACGTCTTCGCTTACTTTTTCAATAACTTACCCCATTTATGTGATTTATTTTGCATCATAACTTTACTTTTCTCAAATATTTGCTGTAACCTGATCACGTTAACTCTTTGTGGGATAATTCAATATTTACACTTTTAAGGCAGTGTTCATGGTTTATTGTACAATAGAAAATTAGTGGAAATACAGTCAATGTGAAGTAACCCTGAACCCTCAAGACCTGGGCTCCACTAGACCTCTGACGCTGTGGGATACAGCACCTTGACGTTAGCAACAGATCTTCTGATGAAACAGGACATGCTCTTTTGTCACTGTTGGATTCCTTGTACCACCAACCAATAACTGCAGACAGTGGATGGATGATCAGTAAAACTGTCCTTGTGAAAGTCACTCAACTCTTTCCATTTTTTTTCTAGCTTTTAACAAACTCTCTTCAAAGACTCTCTTCAAAGACTCTTATTTAGTAAAATGCATTCAATGTATTTAATTGAAATGACTATCCACAAATTAAAATGTTCTTGAAATGTAAAAATACCCAGACGCTCCTAACCGAGTGATCGCAGCTTAACAAGAACAGCCAGAAAATGTAATATGTGTATGTAACCACAATCACAAGCACAGACTGCTCTAAAGTACCAAGACTTCTCTGCATGTTCAACAAACAATATTAAAAAAGAAGTATTACAGCTGTTAAGAGTGTCGTATAAATGTTTGTTCCACTCATCATTCCTCTATTCATTTTCTTATCTGAGCTCTTTAAAGAAACAACAGTGACCTTTGCCATCACAGATTTTCTCTGATTCTGTTTGAGTTTGCAAAAGCAACCTAAAGTATGTTAAGACTGAAGTTGCTTGCCGAGATAAAACTTTAAAATCTGGCAGTTGAAAGTATAACTTTTCCTGTTGGTGTATATTTACTGAAACACCATAACCCTTGGGAACCTTTTTTTTTTTTAATGCAGAGTTGCTGACTCTACAAAATAAAGCTCAAAGGACCATTCATCTCTGCATTCACTTTATTGATTATGCCTTCTCATGTTGAGCTTTAACTAAATTTCTAATTGAGTATTTTAAAGTGCTCAGATAAAAAGCGAAGAATCTTGATAATGCACTGATTTTATATTTTAAGCAAAATACTTGTGTGTATCGTGATTTATTTAAGCAGCTTTCGGTTACAGTAGAGTATAATGCAACTGCAGGTTGTAGCCGTCAGCTGCTCTGCCAAGACTCCACCTTCTTTTTATGAATATGCACAAGGAGAAAATAAAGTAACTCCAACAGTGTATCTCATAAATGTGTTTAATGTAGATTCAGATTTAGCCATTTCTCTCAAAGATCACTGTTGTCAACAAGGTTTCCTGTTACAAAGTGAGGTAGATAAGTTATGAACCATTGACAAAGAAGAAAAGTAAGGATTTTGCTAAAACAGAATTTAGACAAGCATTTGCAGCATTTGAAGAACTTCGAAGACCGTCCCTGTGTGGTCGTCCGCTCTGAGGCAGTTTGTTAGAGTTACACATCAGAAAAAAACCCAAATTTAGAGTTAAAATCTTCAAAATTATTGTTGATTTTAGGCTCTGACATTGATACATGTTATATTTAGGCTACATAATCGCTACCATGAATCTACGCATTAATCACGGCTGAAAGAAAGCAACAAAGTAATGTGCACCGATGAAGAAAAGTCAAACATAAACAGGACATATGATGGAGCTGTTGTGATTTTGGGCTATAAAAGAAGTGTATTGTCTTGTCTATTTTAACATTAGCATAGGTAATTAGGTTTCAATATGAACAATAACCTTTCATTACAGATAAAACCTTCCTGTCCTAAGCTTTATTGGGTTCAGAGTTGGATTTTTAGGAAAAACTACCCTCTTTTCAGACACAATCTAAAGCAGGTGGTGAATATTTTGCCTGTGGTGTTGAAAACAAGTTCGAGCCAAAATAAAATTGATTTAGATCCATTGATTTGAGTAAGTACTGCCACCGGAGATATTTCACTGCCACTTTTGTGCCAGGTTTGAGTAAATGCCAGAGAAACCCTTTATGATCATCCCTTTAAAAAATAATCTTAAAATGGCCAATAAAATACTGCTGCAAAATTCAGCCTAGAACCTTTATACCTTTAGATATATAAGCCTTAAACAAGCATCTGAGGGAGAAAGAGGAATATAGGTTGGTTGAAAATGACTAAAGGTAAACATGACATAGGGAGGAATGGGGTGATTATTAAAATGCATTTACTCTGGAAAATAATATTGTAGTCACTTTTGTTATTGTAATATACTGCATTTTCTGACAATTAAGCCGGACTTTAAAATCTCAGTTTTGTCTTTGTGTTGCTCTTATATCTCTGTCTGGTCACTTCATTACTGCCCCGATCTGATGGCTTGTCAGAGAAGAAATGGGCAGATGAAAAAGCTTGAGATGAACTGTCTGTGGAGTGTCACTGTCAGGTTTCATCTCTTCATGCACATGGATCAATAGACTACTTTTAGAACTCAGGTTGAAACAGCAAAGCAAGAGAAAACAATTCAAGATGGAGGGCTGTAGGATGTCAATATTTTCATTTACCACAAATCCTTTCTTTATAGTATTCAAACTACTTTTTTCCAACGTTGTTGTGTTCATGTGTTTTTATGTCAGTAAGTCAGAATATTGATGTAGCTGTTCTCAGAAAACAACTACTTTGCTGCCATGTTGATGACAAATATAAATGTTTTAAGCCAAAAAATCTGGGACATGAATGCAGCATTGTGAGTTCTTCATTTAAACGGCATGCATTTATATTGGACTTTTTTGCACCCTTCTCAGGCACCCAAAACGCTTTACATTATGCTTCCATTCACTCCATTCACACACATTTACCCCATTCACACACATTCACACACAATTACCCCATTCACACACATTCACACACATTCACACACATTCACACACATTTACCCCATTCACACACATTTACCCCATTCACACACATTCACACACATTCACACACATTCACACACATTCACACACATTTACCCCATTCACACACATTCACACACATTTACCCCATTCACACACATTTACCCCATTCACACACATTCACACACATTCACACACATTCACACACATTTACCCCATTCACACACATTCACACACATTCACACACATTCACACACATTCACACACATTCACACACATTCACACACATTCACACACATTCACACACATTCACCCCATTCACACACATTCACACACATTCACACACATTCACACACATTCACACACATTCACACACATTCACACACATTCACACACATTCACACACATTCACACACATTCACACACATTCACACACATTTACCCCATTCACACACATTCACACACATTTACCCCATTCACACACATTTACCCCATTCACACACATTCACACACATTCACACACATTCACACACATTCACACACATTCACACACATTCACACACATTCACCCCATTCACACACATTCACACACATTCACACACATTCACCCCATTCACACACATTCACACACATTCACACACATTCACACACATTCACACACATTCACACACATTTACCCCATTCACACACATTCACACACATTCACACACATTTACCCCATTCACACACATTCACACACATTCACACACATTCACACACATTCACACACATTCACACACATTCACACACATTCACACACATTTACCCCATTCACACACATTCACACACATTTACCCCATTCACACACAATTACCCCATTCACACACATTCACACACATTCACACACATTCACACACATTCACCCCATTCACACACATTCACCCCATTCACACACATTCACACACATTCACACACATTCACACACATTCACACACATTCACACACATTCACCCCATTCACACACATTCACACACATTCACACACATTCACACACATTCACACACATTCACACACATTCACACACATTCACACACATTCACACACATTCACACACATTCACCCCATTCACACACATTCACACACATTCACACACATTCACCCCATTCACACACATTCACCCCATTCACACACATTCACACACATTCACACACATTCACACACATTCACACACACACATTCACACACATTCACACACATTCACACACATTCACACACATTCACACACATTCACACACATTCACACACATTTACCCCATTCACACACATTCACACACATTCACACACATTCACACACATTCACACACATTCACACACATTTACCCCATTCACTCCATTCACACACATTCACACACATTCACCCCATTCACACACATTCACACACATTCACCCCATTCACACACATTCACACACATTCACACACATTCACCCCATTCACACACATTCACACACATTCACACACATTTACCCCATTCACACACATTCACACACATTCACACACATTCACACACATTCACACACATTCACACACATTCACACACATTCACACACATTTACCCCATTCACACACATTCACACACATTTACCCCATTCACACACATTCACACACATTCACACACATTTACCCCATTCACACACATTCACACACATTCACACACATTCACCCCATTCACACACATTCACACACATTCACACACATTCACACACATTCACACACATTTACCCCATTCACACACATTCACACACATTCACACACATTCACACACATTCACACACATTCACACACATTCACCCCATTCACACACATTCACACACATTCACACACATTCACACACATTCACCCCATTCAAAAAATAAAATAAGAATAGAAGAATAATAAGAAAAATTTTCTACCAGCGAGTAACACTTGTTAAGCCAAAAAATCCTCCTAGTGTTGTCAAAAATATTGATATTTCAATAAATAAAATTAATAAAATTAATAATTAATAAAATTTCAAAACTGTGGGAGAAATTCTTTTCAAAGCTGTTTTAAATGGTTCAAGTTGTCAACACATTGGCCCCAAGTGTCTCACTGATTAAATTTGGTTTTCTTAAAAAAATATCAGGAACATACCCAAAGAGCTTATAAAACAATTATGTTGAAGAATATGGTATTTTAAATGCAGTATATTCACTTGCACTGATTCTGCAAACTGTCAATATGTAGTATATGATTCATATAGGATCATTAGTACCTCAGACATACCATTACATTTACATACTCGTTGTGCATTTAATAAGTAATAAACTATACAGTATATATTTAAGCTATTTCCTCATAGATTTTATTGTGCCCAGAGATTGAGTCTGATAATTTAACTGTAAAGGTAATATATTGATGCTTATAAAGATGGTGTTCTCTTGGCTTTCCAAAGTTGGTACATTGATTAAACCATTCAGCAAGCAGCATTATGTCAAGAAAAGTTTTCTCAGCTGCTTTTGGCTCACAGATCAGAAATCCTCCAGAATCCATACACGGAAGTGCAGTTTAGTGCCTTCCATTAATTTTATGATCAATGAAACTAAACGAATAAAAGGCTCATTGAGAATATTTGAAATGAGTCACCCCAGCTCTCTGCTGACTCAGCACCCCCTTCATCAACCGAGGACACACCTCTTTCTCCTCCTTCTGTCGGTAATCTGCTCAAGTGTGCGATGTGAGCGTGACGTCTGCCAGCACAAGGTCACTATAATTCAAAATATAAAACTGTTGTAAACGAATAAAACAAAGGTGGAGGGCAACCTTCTAACCCCAAAACTGATGTGGGAACAATCAGCAATAAAAATAATAGTATATTAATCCGCAAATTAGTCCTAATATAAATGCAACAATGTAAGATTTGTAAGATTTTATTCATTCATTAATAACAAATACATGCTGTTTGGTTGCTAAGCTTCGAATTCGAGTACAGTGTGTTTTCTCTGTCCACCTCCAGACCAAGTTATCTCAAGTAAACTTAAGATTGTCACAGTTTGTTTAGTAAAACCATTTTGTAGCTTGGAAAATGTCTAAAATATCTACATTTTAAATTGTGTGGGATTCTATTGAACTATACATGCATGTCTTTGGGCTTTGGGAGTGAAGCTGAAGTAAAACCCATGGTAACACGGAAAAGACTGAGAGTCAACTGTCCTGAGGATCGTACCCACAACCACCTTCTTGCTGTGAGATAATGCTAACCCACAGTTGTGCTGCAATAAGCTCACATAGGACTGTTGTAGGGTGGTCTAAATATGTTGCTCTTAGATCTATGTAATGTTATCTGGTTAAGGTGATATACATGTCGCTCGGAGTTACACAGTGGAGTTTCTGAGGTAGATACAAGTACTACAAAATAAAAAAAATACACAAAAATATATGATGGGAACCATATAAATGACTTGGATTCTCTATGTATAAGGATTTTGTGGCCATATTGTGTAAACATAACCACAAAAGTGATCGTGTTTATTGTCAATGACACTAACATTGCATTTTACCACAGTTATATAATTTTACACTCTTTTTAACTTTCAGAAACTGTCTGAAAACATTCATTCAAGTCCAGTCCTAAGCAAACTACTGAGCCACTCATTTAGAGGGAAATTGATTTAGCCAAACTATCAGCCACTTCATGTTTGTCACCGGTGGACTTACTCAAAGTCCAAGGACACAGGATGTAATAGAAGTGCTTTATGACAGCAGACTGAACACAACTGCAAATAAAATAAGAATTTTTAAGATTGTTTAAGTCTGTGGTGGAGTTGAGCCAAAGAAATGCTGGGGATGAGACGTTTATCGAGTAAACAAGTGCCAAACATGAGGTGATTAGTTACATTTGCCAGGGACTGCTTTGTGCCAAATTGCTTAGAGAAGGTGAGCGTTTTTGTAATATGGCCAAGTAAAAGTCACCTCACTTCTGCTGAGGCGGCATTTCCAGTGGAGACCTTCAGCCAATCATCAATCAATATACTTCCATTCATTGTTTAGATGTACAGCACTTTAATCAGCCTGTTTTTATTCTTCTTCAGATCCAAATGCTGCATAGATCAGAAGTTTTGTCCTTGTCAAGTGTTATGAAGCCAAGACAATGATGAGTCAAAAAAGGGGACAATTACAGCCAAAGAGATACCAGTATTCAATTCAGAAACAAATACACGACTAAATAAAACCTGTAAATTGCAGAAACTATGTTGTAGATGTAAAAGAAAAACTAAAGTTATCGACTTCCTCTTAAGGTTTCATAAATAACATGACTACAATTCTGTCAAATTGCTGTTTTACTGCGGTTTATAACATAAAACCCATATTGATTTTGTAACTGTCTATTTGCAGTCGTCCCAAAATGGAACAAACATTGACAGAAAGTGCTCTCTTAAAGCTGCAGTAGATCAATTTATATAACAACCAACATCATAAACAAGTTTCAAATAAAACGTAAAGCCACAAAGCAAAAGCTGTGAATGATTTAGGGGGCTATTACATCTGCCCTACTTGGTCCGGACTGTTGACCATTCGCATTTTATTTCCAACTAAATCTTGGTTCAGCCCAAAAAGCTGCTTATTTGTCCAGCAAAAAGAGGTGCTCTCTGTCCGGAACAAACTGAACCAAGATCAGGTTTGTTTGTAGTGTGTACGCGCGTTAGCTGGGCCTGATGCTAGAAGTCCTGGCCAGTAAAAGAAGAAGAGTGAAGGGAGGAAAGCGGGAGCAAAAATTCATACATAGAGTATGTTGTTTCACAATTTGTATGGCTCTATTTTAATCTAATTAAAACAACAGATGTATCCAGTGAAGCTGACCGTTTCTTTAAACTAACGGTGCATTTAAAGTTTGTATCATTTTATTATACTGATAATAACATGTCTCTAAAGGCCCTTCTCCAGTTGGATTATTGTATTTTTCCAGATCAACTGTAGGTACACCCCGTGTTGTCATGACAACATTAACCCCAGCAACAGTGAAAGTCCAATAATCAGCTTTAAAACACTGTAGTGTGAAACCAAAAGTTACCAAACCTAACACAGACTGCGGAACAACTTGTGAGTTCATGATGCAGACTTTCAGGTGTGAAAACAATAAGTGATGTTCTCATCTGGCAGAAATTATTCAATTTTTTGGCAATAAAATGTTATTGTGCATCTCTCTTTCCCCCTAAATAACCACCTCTGTCTTTAAACACCCATATTTAAAACAAATTGTTCTGTATGTTTATATACATCGACAATAATGCGGCTTAATCACTTTTAATAGCAACGGACAACATGCATCCTTCCTGTTTGTCATTCATGTCTGTATATGCATCACATTGTCCTTTCTGAAAACTTACTTTGGTTTGTTGTTTGCCCTTCCATCTCTGTGCACTGAATCCATTCTGCATCAAATTGTTCTTAAAAGGAGCAGAATATGTTTTCTGTTTTTTTTTCTAATACACAATGCAGATGTATTTTCATGTGTTGATCATTTTGATGCTGATAAAAGAAAACTCATCAGGACATTAATCGTAATAGACTGTGTATTTGGGAAAGGTATTTCCCAAGAGAGAAAGTGAATGGCTTGTTGTGAGTGTAATGTTACCTGTGTCAAACACACCGTCAAGATACTATTATTATACAGTTCATTCAAAACAAATTTTATAAGCCAACAGCTATATAGTGACTTACTTTTTGAGAAAACTATTTTAACATTTGTAGCTGATGTTAAAATATGGCCATCAGGTCTGCATGGGAAATATTTATTAGCCCAGAATATGAATAATGTTAAATCCACAGAACTTTTATTAGTTTTGGTTCTTCTAAATCAATAACAGATGTAAGTAGATAATATTTTTGATTCACACACAAAGGCTTTTCAGATGTTTAATCAAGTGACCCGTTTTGAAGGAGAGGAATCCTTGACGCTTTCAAAGAACATATTTTGCAGATTGTCTTATTTTAGTCATCTACATTTATAATAAAATACTTGCAAACTGTGCTATATGGACAATAAAGGAAATGGAAACTCATACTGCAGAGATTATGGTCAATAACAGTATAATTTTGCGTACTAGAGGCTCTGGTACCACTGAGCACACGGGTGCAATCGTAATTGTATTTTTTGAGGAATTCAAAAATGAGTCATAATTTTCCTATGTTATGTTAGAATAGTAACTTTTTCTATCCCTTTCTATCTTTATCTATTTGATTATTTTTGATCACATTCCACACACATAAAATAAAAGTCCAAAGTAGTAGGCCTACCATAATCACTACTTAACACATCCTGGCTTAAATTTACCTTGTTGTTTTCAACAGACTTTTTAGTTGTTGAACTCTGCTGCACACAGTAGAAAATGCCTCACACACACATCAGAGTCCCTACATTTAATGAATTGGTCTCATAAAAACTGTAATTGGTTGGATGTCAGAGCCATGTGAAGAAACCAGACCTTAACGCCGTTCCCAGTAGTGACAATAAAATCTCCATTAAGGCTACATCAGTATTGCTCCGACTACAACCCTCACTTACTGCTGAGTCTAATGGCCATTAGACTCCAGTACAGGGCCGACCCAGACAACTGCCTCTGCCGTGACACTTTAATCAAACGCTGTGAGACGCTGGGGCTCTTTCTGCCTGTCACTAGGTTGGCGTCATAAAAAAAGAGGCCGTTGTTTCCTCATTAACAATAGTGTGTGCCACATATACAGGAAATATTAACTTCTCCAGTTCATTAGTGAAGTTAATAAAATGACTCATTATGCAAAAGTTCTCAGAAGTAAGAAGACAGTGAGTTAGATTATGCAAAGTTAAAAAGGTTTCTTTCTTTTGTTTGAACTCATACAATTTAGAACACAATTTTTACTTTTTAGATTATAATGGGGTATTTTTTTCTTACATTTTTAAAGCAAAAAAGCTCAAACCTTTTTAATGTGTTTGTAAAACTGTCAATTTTTTTGCTCAACTCAATGCTTGGATTATGGATGTTTTTTCATTGGATGCTCTTTCATCATATTAGGAAGCATATTTACACATCTGTGATGCAATTTTATTTTGTAGACTGTGGACAGACCTTTTAGTAAATTGGCATTTTTAATATGACTATAAACAACCCAAACTTGATTGTGAACATATGTGTTTTTAGTAAAAACAGAAAGTTTGAAAAAGTGATTAGGTAACTTTTGTACAAAATCTTTACCCAAAACAATTGGTTCTCAACATAAAATATCAAGTTTTTTCATAAAGTACATTTAGTACATATAAAAAGATATTTGAAATTGAAATAATGAACAATAATAATAATGTTGTACTTTATTAAGTTAGTGAGCGTTCTTATGCAGGTTAATTGGCAACTCTAAATTGTCCCTAGTGAAAGAATGTGAGCTAGAGGACCCCCTCGAAAATGAGAAGATTCATCTCAATGGATTAATCCTCATGAAAAATAAATGTGAATAAACAAATGTGAAAACCCATATGACAATTTACTGTACTCATTTTCTGTTGGAGGCTGTAAAATTTCAGGCCCATAATGAATCTGTGCTCACCAGCGTAAAACAGGGCAATATTTGCACATTAGTTCTTCTTTGTGGTGTTGAAAATGTATTACATTTTTTTTTAAAGCTGACAGCCTGTGTTGTTTATGTTTTTTTGAATAATATTTTCTGGGAAATACTTCACTTAGTTTTGTATTTTCATACGTATTTTGAGTAAAAAAATTAGATTGGGTGGATTTTCTGATTTTTAAGTGACTTTTGCAAATAGATACAGTGAAGCTCATAAGTTTACATGCCCTGGCAAAGTTTATGAGACATTTTTCAGAGAATATAAATGACACAAACACAAAAACAATTTTTTCACTCATAGTTAGTGGTTGGGTGAAAACATTTATTGTAAAACAACTGTGTTTACTCTTTTTAAATTATAACAACAACAGAAACTAACCAAACAACCCTGATAAAAAGTTTACATACCCCAGTTCTTAATATGGTGTAATAGCACCTTTAACATCAATGACAGCCTGAAGCCTTTTGTGGTAGTTGTGGATGAGGCTCTTTATTTTCTCAGATGGTAAAGCTGCCCATTCCTTTTTGGCAAAAAGCCTCCAGTTCCTGTAAATTCTTGGGCTGTCTTGCATAAACTGCACATCTCAGAGTGGCTCGGTGATACTGAGGTCAGGAGACTGAGATGGCCCTTCTAGAACCTCCAATTTATGCTGCTGTTGCCAATGAAAGGTCGAATTGCCTTGTGCTTTGGATGCTTTTGGTTGTGATGTTGCAGAGTCCAAGTACGTCCCATGTACATTCTCCGGGCTGATTAGTGAAAATGTTCCTCCAGCATTTTCTGATAACTTGCTGCAATTATCTTATCTGTGCATTTGTAGCTCACACATCCTCAAAACATCAGTGATCCACCTCCATGTTTCACAGTAGGACTGATGTATCTTTGACTCTCCAAATGTAACGTTTCTGGTTGTGGCCAAAAAGGTCGATTTTGGTCTCATCACTCCAAATGACTTTGTTCCAGACGTTTGTCTCTGTGCTGTTTGGCGTATTGTAAGCTGGGTGCTTAGTGTGTGTGCAAGTATGTTTTAACGTGATGGCTCGTTCTTGTTTCTCCAACAACAGTGGAGCAAGGTCTTATACAACACTGAGCACATGTGTGTTTGCTGCTCCATGTGTTTGTGTGAGTTCAGCTAAAAAACCTAAATGATCAGTCACCAGCTGCGCTGACGTGTTGTGATATGGTTGATTTATTGGCCACAGCTTTGATGAATGCTTAAAGGCACAAAGTCATTAAGATGGTGTGTGAGCGATATAAGAAAGGATGGAAAACAGCCAAAGTTATTATGGATAGATGGCCTGCTTCTAACCTTCTTGTGACTCCTGACGACTTACATGAAGTTTGCACAGCTGGGGATCCCAGATGACACTGGGCTAAGAGAAAATGAAGTGAAGCTCTTACATTAGTGAGAACCGCAGGGGGTTTAAAAATGCATTCTTCATTTTTTATTTTTTATTTTTTTAATGGCTCTATAATGAAGAAAGTGACTCTCTTCAAGGACTGTTTTGTGCCCAGACAAATTGGCTGTTGTCACTAACAGTTTGTGTAAATGAAGATGACTTTGAAGTAAATGGGTTTTAGATTTTATTCAAAAAGCAACTCGCTGAAACAAAACACTCACAAATTGTTGCTATACAGGTAATAAAAAAAGACATGGAGTCATTTGGGTTTATTTAAAACTGTTGTGAGAATACAGTATCCTTTCTTTCTGCAAATGACATCAAACATATTCATTTCTACATTCAAGAAGGATGTTCAAAATGTTGCTCCTGCTATTCTGCTCCAAATGGCTCATGTCCTGTCTGAAGGATATTTGTAAAATGGCGGTCACTTTAGTAACAACACAAAGAGTCTGTAGAGGGGTCTGTGCCCTCTACAGACTAAAGGTTGTACAAGGTTGCTTTAAATAAGTTAAATTCTAAAGGCAGTAAATGTAATAATCAAGATTATAGTGGGAAAATAGTGATATGAAGAACCAGTCAAATATTTGGTTTATTACACAAAAGATTATGTGCACCATTCAATATATTTTATTTTACAGTAAGTTAGTTTCAGCTGAGTAAAAATATTTTGTGGTAGTAGAATGCAGCTTGTCTTTTATTCCTCTCATCTGCATTTTCACTTCCTCTCTGCTTTCTCAAACTCACATTAGCCCACTTGTGTCCTGCCCCTCCACTTTCACCCTTGGCCCCCACTTAGCCCCATCCCGTCCCTGTGGATGATGACTTTAATTAAAACACTTCACAGCTTCACTGGCCGCAGCAGTGTGGAGAAAGCCAGAACGGGCTGAGATAAGATGCTTATGCACTTGAAAAAAAGTCCATTTCTCTTCTTTCGGATGAATCAGTTGCTAGTGTTGGGTTGAATTGCTGAGTTCCTCCTGTGACTCAGAGGTTAATGACAGAGTGGCCATGTGCCTATTTTTGACAACAAGCAACTGAACAAGCAACCGACTGACTCCAAATAGTGGCACCCATAAAAGACACACCAGAATTTGAAGAATGTGAAGTAAATAAGCTCTGTAGGAGGATTTTAGACTCATGAAAGCTTCCTTGCAGGGTCAGCAGTAATAACATGGCCTCATTTGCCGCATGACCTTTATCTTTGCTGCAGAGTGTGCTGATTAATACTGCTGCGTTGCTTTGGGTTTCAACTTTATCAGTATTTTTTTTGTTTTTTTTTTTGCTCTAGACTTTTTATGTTGGGGTTGGTGATTGAAAGATTAAAGGTGCAGTGAATGTTTTTAGGTGGCATCTCACACCCCTTGTTTGTACAGTCTTTAAGTACTAAAAGAAGCACTATAATATCTAATAAAACTAAATCTATTTATTCTGCAAATTTCCTAATCCTTTGCAAGATTGTCTTGATTAAGAAGATCATACATTACTGAAAACATTGCTTGCTAGAAGAAAAAAGACACAATAAAGTGAGAAAATAGGTGCTCTTCAAGACTGCCTTATATACTCTATACTTAACTATATTATACTATATATAACTGTAACTACAGGTACATATTACCAATTATCAATATACATACATCAGTTAAACCTATTGTAGGTGTCATTCATAAATAGCACTCTCTATTATCTTTTTTAGAAATATTCACAATCCATTTCAGCCTCAGTTCGTTCTTTTCTTTCACCAAATCTTGTCAATCTTATTTCCTATTAGTTTGTTATAATTTCCTTTCAGATCCCTTTGGGGTGTTTATCGCTGCTGTCTCTGTTTTCCAGGTTTTGCTCACGTATACATTGAAAGGACTATCTTTAACTAAACCTTATTAAAGACAGGGGATCCATTATAGGTTCACTGTTTGTAAGAGAAGCAAAACCTGGTTTAATATATGGATATATTGCATGCTGTGTTTGCTGATACGACCTAAGTCCTAATAACACACAGTATTGCACCCAAGGGAATTTCATGTGTAGTGCTTTCCACAAGACTAGACTCCACATTATATCCATATGAATAATGTATTATATATATTATAGTGTGGGCATGTGTAGAATATCTCTGTTAATCCAGAGATTTAGGTGGAGCAAGTGAATTATATGTCAACCCCAACAGTCTGCGGTGAAAGTTTCTTAGCCATTTCACCCTTCAAATTTCATCAGTGTGACCCTGGGGACTAAAGTAGCGAGTTCAAATCTCTTGCCTAATGTCACTTGGGATTCTTGCGTAAAATTGCTTGTGGTGGAAAGATGTGCATATTCATATTTGCTGCATGTTCTTTTCTGCCTTGGGGCTCACTGCAGAAATACACCCCTTTTGACAAGACACCATTGCTGTTTGTGTCTGCTGTAAGCCCCATGTCTGAGGGCATAACGATGTTTGACTAAAGTGCATCCTGTCATGACAATAAGCAACTCGTGTCAAAAGACAATCGCACATCCATTTTGCATTTGTTAAAAGGGTAATTTATTCTAAATGCAAATGTACCTGGATGAGATGTGCAGGGCTGGGTGGGTTTTTTATTTCAGTACAATTACTATTTACTAGTAAATTTAACACTATTATTAATCTACAGGAACATACAATCTGAGTTACCATTATTGTTATAGAAGTTGTTGACAGTGAACTGTGGCGGTTACAGAACTACAACTTATTGTCTATCATGTAAATTATGCTCTACTTTTAATTTGTATATAGGGCACATAAAATGTTTGTGTTCGTAAAATGTAATTGTATTCTGGTTACATTATTTTTGTATGTACTCTATGTCATTTTATTTTTTGTATCCTGACAACAAAATTTGTTACCCACAAGCCTGCATCTTTATAAGTATGAATTGTAGGTGTACATTGAGAGTACAGAGTCTGTCCAGACTACAGTTTTTGGGACAAAAGTTTGAGTCATGACCAAGACCAGCATGTGAGAAATAGGAACACATACCAGAGCAGGGCAAATAATTTGGTTTTGAAAGGAAATGAATATGGTTGAATGTATTTCCAATAACAAACACAGAGGCTGCTTTGTAGCTTGTGAGAGTGGAAAGGAGTACATAATCAAATTAGAATTATTCTTGGTAGCTATAGGAAAAAGAAACAAATTTATAGTTTCTGTTCTCACCTGATCCCACAGATTCCACTGGGCTACACTTGAGTCCCCCCTTGGTCCATCCTGTACACCCTTGTTACACCCTGTTTCAAGTATTTCTTTAAATTGTATTAGATTGTAGTATATAATGGGTATTTACTCTCTCTTACCAAATTTTACACCAAATCCCATTAAAAAAGCTGATCTTTACGTACAAGAAGGTTCACTCAGAGGTATAGTGAAAAAGCAGGATGTTGAACGATAGAAACCAAGACCTTTAAAATGTGCCTTCTAAACCAGTCTCAAGGGCTTTGAAATGACTGAATATATCAATGGACATATAAACCAAGATTCCTTCAGACAGAGAGAAAAACACTTGCCACGTGAACCTGCATGTGAGCGAGTGACACTAGGGATGCAAATGCTCATCTCTTCAAGTCAGTGACATGGCATCCGTTGGGAGACTAATGCAGAGGAAAAGGGGGAGATGGAGACACCGATGGCGCAGAATCACTGTGTTTGCCCCTGCCCTGACGAACATCACTGTGAAAAAACATGCTCGAAAAATAGATGACACAAGTCTCAGGAGGACGCGATGTGTCTCCAACAAGCTTTTTCCTGTTTACTGATGTTCCTAATTCATTTTTGACTTCCTACTTCAACCCAAAGATGTATTTTCCCCGTTTCCCCTTTCCGTTTCCTTTTTTAGCCTCCTCTGCTGCCTCAATCCCATGCTGATTTTCTTACATAGTCAGGTTGAGTCGTGTGAGAACTGGATTTGTGGGAACACAAGCGCGCTGGTAGGACAGCGGGACTGACCTGATTGTGGAGGGGAAGAGACAGTCAATAATAATACATCACACAATTCAGGCACCAAGCTCTAAAACCAAGTCAGTTATGTAGAGCTCTGAAACCTAAATCCAAACATTTTCACTCTGGAAGGACAACAAACTGAATCTGAATGGGACAATAAAACTAACGTTAAAAGTTAGTTTCAGGTCAAACCCCTCCCTCTAGAGATATAAGCTTAGCTCTTGTATCAGCTGCTCCCAGAATTGAAAAGTCTCTTGAGATGAAACATCTTCACCTTGAAAACTAAGTCCAGATGCCTTTGCTTTAATCTTTAATCTTTTTTTTTTTTTTCACAGAATGGGTAGTTGTGAAAAACTTGGAAGTTCTCTTTAATTTCCAAAGAATCTGGGGCTGCATGGTGTGTATCACTTATAATACTCAGATGTAAAGACATGACTCTCACCATATTATGTACAGTATATGAGAAACTTGAAAAGCTCATTAAGGTTGGGTTAAAGTACTGCACTTATTTGTCCGTGTTGCATTTTAATATCGCAGCAGCAGTTTTTCTTCAGAAGTCATTTGAACAGTTTCTTACATAACACCACAGTTTGTCCTTGTGCAGCTGCTGCTCATAAATTCTCTCTTCATTTCAATGCAGCTCCTATTAGACTCCTCTACAGTCTGCTTTGAGGTCCAACATCTATAATTTACTTCCACACGAGGCTCCCTCTACTCCATTACCCTCTCAGTGAGTGCTCGCCTTTTTACTATTGCGAAGCAGAGACGTCCACTTTTTGATATTTCATTTTTACTGGAGATGTAACAGAAATGAGGAGATGGTAGGATTCAGGCCAAACTCATCAAGGAGTTATTGACTCTGGAGGCAGTGGCGTTAAATATTGTACGCTCTCAAGGCACTTACCTTCTATTACCTCTCCATTTGCTCCACAAATTTGTCTCCACCTCTATACACACCCGCCTCTCTGCTCACCGTCCCACTCCAGTGTGTCACTTACAGATATTGACTATAACAGCTATCTGTCACACAGGTATTTGCACTATACTGAAAAAACATTTTGCCAAAGGTTTTACAATGAGAATATAAAGTTACTTTAAACATAGTATTATGACAAATTACAGTGGTCATTTGAGTTAGTCCCATAATAATGAGGCATGTACACATCCAATATATAACATTTCACCTCATTTAACTTATGAAAAGTATTTTATTGTAACGTATTTACAATATGTAGTTTACAGTTGAGCTCATAAGTTACCCTAGCAGATTTTTTGATTTTTGACAAGCAAACAGATCACAGGTGAGGATGGTTACCTTTAGTAGCCATTCAAACCTGTTTGTGTCAGCTTGTGTGCTTGTTATCAGGCCAAAATCACTATGTAAACTTTTGATCAGGGTCAGTTGTGTAGTTTCTGATGTGATAATATGATTTAAAAAGAGTAAACACAGTTGTTTGACAACAAATGGCTTCACCTAACCACTAACTATGAGTGAAAGAAATGTTTTTGTGTTATCAATCATATTCTTTTAAAAATGGCCAGAAAATCATTGTCAGTTTTAACAGTATACTGCAGGGGCAGATGGAAGGTTGGTGATTCGTTCCCTACTTCCTCATACTGTTCTTGAACTAGATGAACTGTGAACTTCAGTTTATTAGTGTCGGTCCCAAGTCCTGGTAAAATGAAGAGGGTTGTGGCAGGAAAGGCATCTTGAGCAAAAAATACAAAAAAAAAAAACTGCAGTATCTCCATAAAGGGACGAGAAGCACTGAAAGTTGAATATGTCACTGAGGACTAAATTCTTTTACCACCAACTGCTCGCACTGAAAAAAATATTCGAGGCCTGGTCAGGTTGACAAGTTAATTACCACAAAAGGTAATAAAGAAAAACAGATACAATACACAAGCCATTAAGAGTACAAAAGCAGCACAGGTCTGCAGTTACAAATGTCCACTGCAATGTCTCGCCCTACAGCCAGTACTACTCCTGAGGACGAAATCTCCACGTGTTCCTCCACGGTTTGTAAGGTCCCGCTCAGCTCCACCCTAGCGTTCCACTTGGCTCTGACAGACAGAAAACAGGGCACACTCACTCTGCAGCCAGGACAGGACACTAGTACACTTTCCTTCACTTATGAAGTGTGAGTTATAACTGGGTCACTCCGGCTGGTCCCGCTGCTCCACACTTTTCCATGCTGCCCTGGTGTAGTTCTCTGGCAAGAGTCAAACAGACGTTATGTTCAACCCACAGCTACTGAAGGGCACACACACAATCGGCTGGATACGTTCCTTTACTTAACTTGTTAAAAGCGTTTTATTAAAGCCGACCGTGTCCGCTCATCTACTTCCCAATTCCTGTGTCCCTTGTTTGCTGCTTTTCCAACCCCCTTTTCCTCCAACACTGTTTTTATACCGCAAGTCATTGGGTTATGACCAATAAGGAGGGGAGAGAGAAGGTGTTTGGGGAGTGGTCCAATTGTTCACCAGTTTTCCCCGGCCCGTGTCCGTATTAAAGAAACACACCCCATGCAGCACACCGCAATCCTTAAAAATAAATCAACCTATGACAAACTAACACTGCAAGCCAATAGACAAAAGTTTAAAACATGCAACTTACAAACATGTACCGTACAAGTACCCCCTTTGACAAATACAAAGACAAAAAATGTCCAAAACCGATAAAATATAAAAATAAATTATATGGCTTATGATTTTAGATAATGGCTTTGAATGTTAGCACTTTTGTCTCACAGTAAGAGACATTGCTTGGATACCTTCACTGGTGTTTGAATGTTCACATACTGAATTCAACTGCATAAGCTGAACTTTAAAACGAGTAGTTACTTATGGTCTGTCTCTTAAGTTCAAGACCAAAACAGAAAATTATCAGTTTAGTTAACAAAACATCCAGGATGCTATTCTCAAATTGAACCAAATGACAGAATGAGCTTTTGAACTCTTGCTGACGCTACCAGTGCCTCTACTGTGTGGACAAGGTTTAAGTAATGTCATTTTCACACACCTCATTGCCTGGCACAAGTTTTTATTACTCTTTAAGTTCAAGGTCAGCTTGGATAGAATCCAGCCCCTGCTGCTGCTTCACATATAGAAAATAAATAGATAAATATTGGATGTTAGTCCATATGTTGTTATGCACCTTGCTAATTACTGTAGCTGCTTCCTAGCACGACTGCATAAGCCTAAGCCAGACTTCACGCGCTAATCTTGTTACTTAAAGCAGCAGCCCAGGTTCACACACGACATACTTTGACAGAGTGAGTTAATTTACTCTTAATTACTGCAACATGAAATCCGATTAGCCTGTATACCCGCCTGAAGATATAGCATGCATACAGTTGGGAGTATGTGCATCTGTAGCTCTGACAGTCATGGTATGGTCTGTTTGTTTATTTTAGTGAGTTTTGTACTTCCAAAGACACAGAGCCCCATTCTATTACATAAACGTGAGCGTGTGTCTTACTCTCACAGTCTGTCTACCGGCTCACCTGTGGTACCATATATCTCAGGTTCTTAATCTGATTTGACTGCATTCCTCCAGCTTCTGTCTCTGCCAACAGTCCTCCGTGTGATTCTGTTGTTGTGCACAAAGTAATGAAAACACATAAAGCTCTTATTACCTGTCAATGGTAGTGAGGCTGAGCGGCAGTGGCCCGTTTGTGCTCGCAGATACACACAGGAGAGAAGGCACATGGATGAAACGTATGCTACAGCGTCGGACTCATACTAATGTGTGCACACCAACCCTGACCCAGTCGAGAAAACGGACACACAAGAACAAAAGCCTGAGGCGGGGTGCAGTTTTAAATTACCCAGCTGTCATTGTGCCCTGATTGATAGCTCCTTCTCTCATGGCTGCTCTATGATAAGCTGTTATTGGCCGTATCATTCTTTCATAGCCACATTTGGATGCTTGGGGAAACTGATTACGTCCAACACCGAGGAGCAGTATCCCATTCATATAGGTTATGGTCGCTATACTGCTGCAAAGATGTGTCATTCACAGTTCATCCAAGTCCTGGCTCAAACTGAACGAGCAGCACAAATAGATGTAATGGTCCAACTGTGGCAAGACAAATGTGTTTTTTTCCACTGCGTCTTGGCCTAGTTTAGTGTATGGCAGATGTGTTTAAAATTAGTCATAGCAAAAAGATGATTAGTCTGTTTGAAGGCAGCTTGGACGTGTCCTGCAGTTGACTTTTTATTACTTGTGAGGAATGAAACGGTAAAGTTGAGGTTGTATTATCTGTATTTGTTAGATAAAAAAAGAAGGGTTGCTCTTAGAAATCTTCGAAAGAAAATATTTTTTTTAGAAAGAAAATTTTAGGATTGGATTTTTTATATTTGATGTCTGAGCACATAAGCACATGTCAGGGGAATGACTTCAGTGCTCAAACAATGTTTGGTGCTTATGTCTTATGTCATTTTTTGCGCCTTTTGACATTTCTGGAAGAAATATTTTAATTTTGAATGCCATGCTTTTCCATATATCCAGTTTCCAGATCCACACTGACTATGTTATATCAATAGTTTGGACACTTTCATTGTAAAAGGACTATAAATAAGCTTCAGAATCATGCAGAAACATGCCAAAAGAAATGAGCACAAATAATAACATCTTGACACCTTTCTGAACATTAGACTTTATTAAAAGCAAAAATACTCCCTTCTGACTAGCCTCCCATTTCATTTTCTCCAAACTGATTGGAGCCGTAATGCAATTTTTTTTACCAGAAACCCCCTGCCACATAAAGGAAACAAAAAGGTAAAGTAGCAGAAAAAAGATGGCATCACCCGCATTACATCTGCAGCTCCCTGTGGAGATGCATATTTCCCATTTAGTGCTTTCATCTTGTGTCTCACATATTCTGTCTTTCCTGACCATTACTTCTAATCAGCGTCCCCCACAGTGCCCACCATCATCACATCCTCTTTTTGATGCAGCTGGCCCAGCCGCCCTCAATCAGCTACAATCACTCCAGTCCATGCCCCATGTCGTGTCAAAAACTAGAAAGTGAATCCTTTTTTCCAGAGCTATTATACACTCGGATACTGCTCTCATTTGGAGCAGCTTCAGTTTTAGTATTTTTTGTTTAAAATTGAAAGCTTCTTGCAACCAATTTAGTGCCTTATTTGGAAATCTGCCAAAGATTTGGATTCCACATTAACAAACAGACCCCTTAAAATTTTTTTTTAATCTATTTTTATTACTAGGGTCTATATAATTTAGGAGTTAAGGCCAAGTTATAGTGATTCCCAACACGTCGCTGTCTTTGCAGTGTCTGGGCTCCAAGGCTCCCCATTTTCTCTTGACTGACACCAGCTCTGAAGCCCATTGCTTCTCTGTCCTCTCTATCTGCAGCTGGAGATCAGCCTGGCTGCCATCACAAACTAAATCTAACCAAGAATGAGCTGCGGATGTTTTTCTTTTACTGGGGGATTTCTGCTCTCGACAAGGCCTTTCCATCACGAGTGACAAGGCTCCTGCCCAGACGGCCAAACACACAAAAACACAGTGTGTAGTGAAGGTCAAACACAGACTCTACTTTCATCTGTGAACGGTGTGAAAACATTTTCTCACCATCTCCTCGAGCCACTTTTTTCTTTAACCCCCAAACCTTCTTTTTAAATTGCAGACTTTGGGGTTGAAAGGATGGTGGGTAAATGGATGGTGACAAGTTGGTCTCTTAAAAGAGTACTAAATATTCTTGCCTGCAAGTGCATCCAGAAGAAGATTGTGGTCCAGTTTTCAGTTTGAATAGTATATAGTAATTTATATTTCTACAATCCTCTACATTTACAACCCATCAGTAGGTGGCTGGTAATCCTTTATATTAAAACTATAAACATTTAGGATAATAAAATATTTACCCTACAGGACCTCCTCTTTTAAACTTTATACAGAATACTCATTATTCCACAGTTCCATTTACTACAGTCCCCATCAAGGATGCATTAAAACATTAACTGAAATCTAAAATTAGATAGTGGATATTTTTAATTTTACCATAACAAGAGAAACTGATATGTTTTGTACCGCTGAAGTCTCTGTATGGTTTTTGGTGGTATTTTCTGGTATTTAATCAAAAGCGGAACAGAATGTTTTTTTTTTTTTGTTTTTGTAATATTCTGATTTTTCACTTTAGTGTAACATGGGAGTGTGTAAACTGTGTCTTTTATTCCCACACATTCCCACAGCAGCCCATGTTTTAGCACCAGCCTCCAGCACAGTGCTCCCCACTGCTGATCTCATCTTTATAGAGACCAGGAGTAGGATTAAAGGTTTGGACTAGAGCTTTATAGGTTCCCATTTAGGCCAGGCTATACGGAGAACAGCCCCAGGAAACTTTGGCGGGTCTTAACCCAGGCCTGCAGTAGATAAGGACAGGTGAGAGTGATCTCTGCCCGGCACCTGCTGTCCACCAAGCTGACAGCGGCACAGCTTCACAACAAAAACTGACCTGAGTGTCACTGCTTCATGTCCGGGACGAGGATGAGGCCGCTGTGGCCTTGATGTCGCCTAATCTCAGAGTTTGAACCCTTAATATTTCAACTGAGTTAACATAAAGTCAATTCTAATTACATTGAGCTTTTTTGATAAGTCCAGTACAGCTTTGTGAGGCTCAGTCCTGATGCTCTGCAGCCACTGCTGCTTCTGTCTGGAGCGGGGTTTACTGTCACTTGCCTCGCTCATGTTTACCCGAAGTGAGAATCCTTACCCATCCCCAGTCCTGGTCTGAGGTCTGGGCTTTACTTGCAATGTCTGTCTGATGGAGTTGTGTTAAAGGGGACCAGTAAAGGAGGGCTAAGGCAGCGGAGCTGTGGGACGCAGGATCTATTTAAATATACTCCAAACACAGATCAAACGGGAAGCAAACAAGAAACATTAAAATTTGAATAGCGCCACTTACTCAGCACAGTCTCCACATTTTTGCAAATTACTGACCACTACTTCAACCAACAAACTTGAGCCAGGCCTCAACAATTACAATTACGCTAAATATGTCAGGCTAGTTTCAAATGTATGTAAACCAGCAGCAAAAGAAGACCAAACGTAAAAAATGCTTATACATATACGGCTATGATCATTGCCTAAACTTTGCCTTACCTTTGCTGTTTAGTGTTGGAAACTGTTGAACCCAAATAACGCTCTTGATAATCCCATGGGTTTGCATTCATACAATCCATTCAAAACATGGCTTTGTGTTTACCACCTGAGCTAGAGACTATGATTGGCTTAGACTTTTTCCACTTCCGTGACAGCAGAGCAAGGTCCAATTGACCGAGACATGAACATTTTCCTTCCATTCTATTAGCTCTAACGATTCAGAGGAGCTGTCATTTGCTCCATTCTATTAGATTATCAGTTTAGTCACCAATGGAATGCACTTATACTATGTCTGAAGTCCTGGATTCAAAACATGGCGTACATGTTCTTTCCAAATCTCTGTTGGTTTATGGGCTTCCTAAAGCTTCATCCAAAACTCATTCAAAAACTTGCACTGGAGCAATAAATGGAATAAAGGTCCCCTAGGTATGAAAGGCTGTCTCTAAGAGTCAGCTCTGTGATAAACTGTCGACTTGTCCAGCGTGAACCCAGCACTTGCTCAAATTCACCTGGGATCGTCCGCAGGCCTCTCTCACTAAGTATAAGCAGTCTAAAAAAATGGCTGAATGAACACTTTTTCTTTGAGCTCAGACTTTAAGCAAATACAACCGTAACTGTACAAACTTTTGAGGTGAACTATTTTCCTTTAAAAATTCATGTAACTTATAAGAATTAAATCTCTTCTGCGACTGTCACCGCTTCTCTGTGATCATCCTCTCTGCTCCGGGACAGTCCTCAGGGCATTTCTTAATCCGCCAGTAAAACTTCCGTCTTTACTCTCTGTCTCCATTTCACTCTGTCTACAACCCCTCTGTTTTACAGCGTTTTTCCATCAGTGGGTCCTAATGTTTCTTGATCCTCCGGCAGAAGATTAGACCTTTAAATACTTTTCTTTTCTTTGATTGAGTTTCAGCCCTATGCGTTTTTTCTTCTAAAGTGCATCATTTGAAGTCACTCTCCCACTGTCTGTTTAAACTTATCTTCCCTCATTTCAAGACTTTCTTCTCTGACCGCTACACATCCCATTAGGATTTCCTTTGTCCCCAAGCAAAAATATATATTTCTGGCTGGCATTTCCATCCATCCCTAGCTTGTCTTATTTCCTAAAATATATTTCTACATTTTGTACATTTTGTACTTCCCTCACATCCCGAGCCCGTTCCATTGAAATCCATTATCTTCGAGATGTTCCTGGACTTGGATGAAATTGAGTTATACAACCCTATTGACTTTCCAGAACCTGGAGTGAGCCTTTAAAGTGATTTTTGCAGGAGATTTATATGGACTGCTTATGGATAGTTAATGCATTCCCTTCAGTAGATAGTAGACAGCCTGAACATAGTGCTCATAAGTGGGTCAGTGAACAAAATAAGTGTTTGACTGTACACAGCAAACTTAACCTAGTATGATTTTATTCATGCACATGTATTTAACTCATAGTCACAGTCTATAGCAATGATTTTGAAAATAGTAGTTGCAGTGAGATATTGTGTGCGCACATTTAAAATAAACAGAAGCATCAAAGTGTTTGTTTTTGCATTCTCATGTGCATCTTATGTTAAGTTACATTAATCAATTACTACAGTGTAGGCTTCCTTCAATGAAATAACAATCTGCTCATAACTCTGTAGGTTTTAAACCTGACCATTGTCTCTATATATACATGCATGTGAGAAAATCAAACTATTGAGTCTGTTCTGCATTTAAATGGTCTTGGCATTTCTTTTACTATGTTCAGCCTTGATTGAAATGGTGAATCATTTGAAACTTGACTGTGTTGTTTGAACTTTGCTAATCAGAGAACTATACAGGCAGTGCATAAGAATTTACAAAGAGAAATGAAAATGACTGGGATGCCAATAAAATCCAGTTTTAAAAGTGTGGTTAGAGTCAGACTATTGCAATTATTCTCATTTCTTTTGTATAGTTTGTTTACTCACATCCTCTATTGTGCATAACTTGTGTAAGAAGCGTATGTGATGTGATTAAAAAGACACTGGTCTTCTGAGTGTTACAGTAATGATGCTGCCTGTGCCATACTGGGTAAGAAAACCTCACAGTCACTCACATTTCTTGGAAGAAGCTTACTTGCATGTTCTGTGTACAACTATTTTTTTCGTGTTTATAATGTGTTGGTTGTCATTTATATTTGCGCTTAATAAACCAAGTTCCTTTGCCGTCCACTGGAGGTTATTGATGCTTCAACCCTTCACAATACGCTGTACAATCACATAAACACCATCATGACTGCAATGTCCAAATGCTTTTATTCAGCTATACACAGGTTTATGACCCATTATGTGTCAAACGCACAGATTGCTGAGACTTTTCTTTTGCTGTGTTGTGGGACGTTGCTAAAAGGCAAAAGGTTAATGTTGTGAAATGATTCAAAACATCCAATGTTTTCCTCACATAGTCAGGCATAATTTACTGTCAAATGAATCTGAAAAGAAATAATTATACTTAAGATCAAAGCTCACAGTGCATTATAAATGTGTATACTGTTATACTAAACCAGGGCATCACATTATGCAGATCCTGTCTTTCACAATATTTGAACCGTTTGACACCAACACTGATTATGTAATAAAATGATGGGCCATTGTTAAACTTGGCTACGTGAATATCTCATGCCAGAACAAACCAAAGCGGGACCCCTGTTGATGCTTTCTAATTGGCTATGTGCACACTTTGTTCAGCACGTCGTTAACAGGGAGGGGATTTGACAACTCACAACCCCAAAACTAAAATCATTTGCAACAAGCTAACAAGCTCCTGTCCATGTTCAGCACTTGCTCTATAACTCATCAGAGGGAACTTTTCAAATCAGTCGAGAAAGATGAGAGGACCAACATCTCTGAGTGTGGTTTTAAAAAGATGGAAATGTCTCGGCTTTATTCAATCTCTTTCATCTCTGCATATTTTTTTTTTTATCTCTCTCCGTGATGCAGGGCTCAGTGAAAATAGAATATCTTCGCAAGTCTCAGGTGATTTTGCCACCGCTGCTCCATCACAGATGATTTTTTTCCAGCTGTCAAACCGATGATGGTTTTTATCATTTGTTGGTTTTCATCATTACGACTGTGTCTTGGTCATAAAGTATGGCAAAGAAGTTTTAGAGCAAGACAAATGCACACCCACTTCTTCATTTTGTACTACTTCCTTTTTCAGCTGCGGGATGTTTAAAACGTCTCTTGGATTCACTTTATTTAATGTGTGTATGGAGAAGTGTAATGGTCTTTTTTTTCCTACAAATGATTGGAACATTGAACTATGCGAGTGGTCGTTTTGAGTTATCTAGCACAGGTAACTACACTTTCATTACAAGACTAGTGCTGTGTCTCAAGTTCACTTTCATGCATTATGTTGAACGTTAGGCCAACTGGGAACAATAGCTGCAATATTCTTTGTTAAATGAAGAAAAAAAAACATATATAGATTACATCAGCAACTCTCCACAAGTTTTTAGTTTTAAACACAACTGCCACATGACCAAGTGCTACCTCTGCCTTTAGGAGCCTTCATACATGGAAGGTTGAGACTGGACAGTGTTTCTCTTAATTCTTATGATAATTAAAGGTGCATCAATAGTGGTGCCCTGTATTTCTTCATATACTTCCAAGTGTACAGTAAATACACGGTAAATGCACTTAAAGTGACACAAGTAACATTTTATAGCAGAAAATACATAGCTTTAAAATATGAAGATATGTAGTCTCAAAGTTATTTCTATGCTTCCCTATCTCTAAAAACAATAAAACTCTTCAAATATCTGATAACTTAGATTCATATTTAGACATTGCAGTCATGTAAGGGTTTGCAGTGCTCCTTTACTAAGTACAAATCCAGAAAATGACTTAGTTGTGTTTTAAAATAGGAAGTGTAAGTCTAAAAAGCTACTGGTAGGATGGTCAAAAGGGGTTGTTAACATCTTTTCTAAACATATCATTTGGTATTTCTTGCTATAGGTACAATATCATACTTTTTGTCAGTTGTTTGTAGATATGAAACAAATGTCTAAACTATTAATATAGATTTTTATCATTAAAAGTATTTTTTCATCACAAATAAAGCACAACGTGAAAATACAGTTCAGCAACTGTATTGTAACAATATAAAATAGTGTCTGATGGTCATTTTTGTTCTAAATCGTCACTATCCTAAAGCTCTAGCACAACCTATTTGCAGCAAAAAACACCATTAGCTGTTGGTGAAAGTCCACCTCACAATCAACCTGATTTGTAAATACAAGGCTAACATTTTGATAAAATTTTAGTTTTTCTGTTTAATGCATATCTTCCCTCTTTCTTGTCTTCATCCATACTTACCTCTACACTACAGTAAAGCATTAATACCACAAGGCTTGATCACTCCACTTAAAAATATTAGCCCCTCTGAAGTGACACTCAGGGGCACAGTGGGTAGAGCGGCCGTCCTTCGACCGGCGGGTGGGCGGATCGAATCCCGCTCGAAACATCCTAAAACATCATAACATCCTGCTCTCCCTCGCATACTGTCGTTGTGTCCTTGGGCAAGACACTTAACCTACATTGCCTCCAGTGAAGTTCTGTAACACTGGTAATAGTTTAATGTATGTAAAGTGCTTTGAGTGCCTACTACAGTAGGTGGACTAGCGCTATATAAAGATTATTATTATCAGGTTAAAGGCCACTGCGCTGAAGACACGTCAGGTCTGAAGAGATCATCTCTGGAGCTGTAAGCCATAAACACAGTAAAGACTTTTACCTAAAATTGATTTTCCAAGAGACTTTATCAATACAGAGGAACTGATAAAGTCTCCTCAGAATTGGTAAAATTTCGTGGAATTAGAGACAAAATGTTTTCACCTTGAAAACTGAGTCCAGATGCTTTTACTTTAACCTTTTTTACATGACAAGAGGTGAGAGTAAAGCTCCAAAAAGTTCCAAAAAGACAGAAAATGGCCTTATTATACCTTTTTGAGGACAAGAAATTTATTGTCTACATTAAAATATGTACCTTCTCAGGGGTGCACATTATGTGATAATGTCTTATTAGTAGTATAGATATGTTACTTCTGCTTTATTTAATAGTTTCTTAATTGTTCCTTAAAGATTAGTTAATTAAAAAATTAAATAATGCAATGGACCGTATCTGGATTTTTTCTACACACTGTGGTTTTGGACATGGTTAGTGAGCCATATAACTATTTGTGTGTGATGAGAGCAACCTGTCATGATAATTACACTGTGTTCCAGTTTCAAAGTATCTTTGCAGATGCTTTGCAGAGGCTCGGGTCAATTAGTGGTTCGAGCTGAAGGGCCCTCATTTAGCTCCCGTCTCCCTTTGGCAAACGTCTGGATCCTGTGTCCTGCTCATTGTCTGCTTCCTCTTACTTCATGACTGCCAGCTTACTTTATGATGAAAGAGTAATAAATGTGCTAATTTATGGCCTGTTCTCTGCTCTCTGGATATTATGAAGGCACACGTTTTATGATGAAACCACTTTGAAACTCCAGTAATATTCACTCAGAAAGACTCACAATGATGATTTAAAAATGGAGAAATAGATGAGGCAGCTTTTCTTTCCACAAACTTTAGTTTAGATGTGTAGAGCTGTATCTTCCATCAAAGGACAAGGTAACTTTCCATGTGCATGACTAATAGAGCTGAAACTACAGTGTGGATGGATAGATCTGTAGAAAGATATTATGTGTGAAACTATGCAGTGGAAAAGTTGTGGGGCTCTGACCTCAATGCTTTGGAAAGAAACCCACCTCTTTCAGGTTCAAAGAGCTAATGAATGTAAATGAAAGGCATCGACAAAAATGAATCAGCTCTAGATTAAAGATCAGAGCCCTCTGTAATTGTGATTATGCATGCATTGGCCCCATCGAACAGATGAAAGATATCAATCGATGGGAGGCGTCAGCACTTTCTGTGTTTTAAAGGCCAGTACCCTGTCCTCTTTCCTCTGCTTCCTCTGGTGAGTGTGTTTTTGTGAGAGAAAAGTAAAATTGTTATATACATTTTGTTCTGTGCGCATCTGTATACAAGTATGCAAAAAAGGGTAAAAAGGTTTTACTTACCAAACAGGGTAGAAGCTGATCATCCAGTAAATACTTAGTTAACAGTAAAGAGTGTGCATGTTTTGTAAGAGTTTAAACATATACATGCATCATACATTACATTATAATCCTCATCCGTAACTTCTATAATGAGCTGTTTTGAGCTTTATTTGCAGGTCTGGCAGTTTCTTTCCTGTTTCATGTTTGTATTTTTCCCGATAGAGCTCCCCCTACAGCTTTAGTGTAATGTTAAAAACACTGACATAAAAACTCACTGGCTACAGGCCCTTCCCTGCCCTCCTCTCTTTGCCCTGTTTGACCAGGAGCAATGGTTTTCTCTGCTTTTGCTTATTTTTCACCTGCTCTGCCACGATGAAAATCTGAGACTGAGTGAGTGTCTAGTGTCGTTAAGCAATTTGTTTCTTGAGATGCCCGAGACTCTGCGAGACTTTTTGACTTGAAGGGACGGCGGGTCGTCGGCAGGTCTCCAGCCATTTCTTGCATGGATGTTTTTTTTTATTTGAGGCGCTAGAACAGGTTGGGACAGACTCATTAAGACATCTCAATGTCTATAAAGCTGGTATGTTAAAATAAAAATCTTCTTCTTCTTTAAATGTGTCTGTAGTGTTGTCTTAAACCAAGATATCTTTAACTAATACTCATATTCTTAGAAGTTGTTAAAATGAACTTTAGTAAACCTATTAACTGCTTTCTATTGCCCTTTTGTCAATTTACAGTGAACCACTTACATTACTGACCACTGCAGACTGGTAAAAACTGTTAATGTACATTCACATACACATCTGCCATTTCTTATAAAATGTGAGGTGACTGGTAAACGCAGTCTAATATGTGAAAAAGGTTTTTGTACAGTATCATTTTCAAAAACCTATGTCAGAAGATGGAAGTACTGTTTACAGGATAGGACGATTGAATAAACTACATTGTAAAAATCTTAAGCACACTTTATTCCTTACATAAATTAATGCTAAATACACAGGCTTTTGTTACTAGTATTCCACATTTCCACATAGTGCTGATTGTTACAATTAAAATGTGCTTTGTCAGAATGTCAGATTGTCCAAGTACTGGGCAAATAGTCAAAAACATTAGAGATTTTTTTAGTCGAAGTTTTGGTGCAGAATCAATCCAAGTCCCAAACTCAGTCCAGACTGAATATGTGGAGTCATTAAGGAAAGTGGCTGTGGAAGAGAGCATTTTAGCAGTCTGAATTAAGACACTATATTATCACTGCATAATTTGTGTGCAGGTTTTATCCAAGCCAAGGATTCAACTCTTTTCAGATGAGGTGATCCATCAAAAGACAACCGCCAAATGAAATCTGTAGCCCATTATCAAAAAACACATACAGCAGCTACTTGGCTTTTTTAAGAAGCTGCTTTTTACTTGTTACAAGTTTTGTTGTTTGGATCTTCTCTGGCACCATGCTATCATTGAGTTTCTACTTTTGTAAACATGGCTTGTTGGGAATTTGTCATTTATTTTTGGAACATAATTCAAGTGTTAATCAGTGCCATGCAAAAGTGTGTGTTTTTTTTTTTTTTTAATGGACAAATTCATTTTCCATCTTTAAAAATAAATTTAAACACTGTGGCTGAGTAATGACTTGTCTTCTCTTTAAAAAATATGCCCAGATTACTTCCTTTTTATTTTATTTTCCTGATGACCTTAATGACCTCCAGAGACATCTTTCTACTCGCTTCAGAAAAGATGCCCTTCAACTAGAAGAAGACTTGAGAAGAATGCTAGGAAACCCTGTTAGAGTAAACTTGAGATGTGGCAGAATAAGCTGATTCTGAGAAGTCTGGGGCTGCGACAATGAGCATGAGATATCCCAGACTCATTTCCTCAGCAAAAGAAAGACAGACCCACTTCATCAAGGACAATCTCAAAATCAAAATAGATCATATAAAGTGAAAACTAACTACAGGGGTCAAGGCAAAATATATGACAATTTACATTTTTATTAAAAAAGTGAAAATACCCAACACAAGAAGAGCAACGAGAATTCCACAAAATTCAGATTCTTGTCAATACTCGAGAGGAAACACGATTGATAAAGTCTTACAAACTTACAAACTATATAAAGATGCCTTCCTGTAAATCATTGATTTTATGATGACCTGGATGACTGTGTACCTCCACAGACGTCTTTTCTTATGTAAATTTCTTGCTGAATCCCATGACTTTTACTTGGGAAAAAGTTAGAAAAGATCATTAAAGATTTATCTTATCTTCACAGGGGAAGAAAAAAAGTCCAGCAGACGGGGAACAATACCAACAGAGACACAGAGGAAAATAGGACAAGACAGAAAGGGAATATACACAGTGAGTGGCAAGAGCAGACAGACAGATGAAACGACCCAACCAACCGAGCCAAAAAAACAGATGCTTGCTCCCTGTCCTATCTGTGGTATGCTCTCCAAGCCTCGTCTTTAAAGTCACAGCGGGAGGTGGCACTTTCAGCTCTGCTCTGCGGCATTCACCCAAAACCTTCGCAGTCTATTTACCTTGGAGCAGGATTACATTCATCTTTCCTTCCTTCCTCTTTCCCGCCTTTCTTCGTTCTCCATATGCAGCTGATTTTGCCAAACCCTCCTTTTTGCACAGAGGTTTATCTCTGCATCAACTACAATCATCTGTCAGTGTTTTCCATCATGGGGGTTTCTACTTGTGAGGCTACTTTCATCTTTTATTTGGCGGAAGAAGCGTTTTATTCTTCTTAGTATCATTGTGTTTAGTCAGTTACCTGGGAGACACATCAAACAGAAAAGGTGACTGTGGGTCCACAATGCTTCACAGAAGGAACAATTTTAGCTCACATTTGTATTCATTACTTACTCTTAAAAAAGGTCAGCAATAGTGCAATTTGACAAAACAATTGGATTTGCCTGAATTGTTTGGCTTGCACTTTAGATCAAAAGTAAGATTAGACTTACGTTTATGTGAAGGTTAGTTAAGGTCATGAGTAGGTTTTGTGAAAGGAATAATAGCCATTACTTTAAAATTTCACTTGTCTTCTCTCTGTCGGAGTGTTTCTAACTTTGTTTCTATAGTCTTCTAGTATAACCTTAGAATTTACGTTAAAAAAATAAGATTGAAAAACCTTGTTCTTAATGGATTTATCTGTGTCTTTAAGCTCCTCCCATTAAGCTCTCTTCACTGTGATTGGTCAGGTTTAACTAGACCTTATTAATAACATTTTGATTGGTCATTATGCTATCCTTAAATGCACAGTTTGTGCTTTTTGGCTGCAGCTGGTGGGAAAATTGCAGACTGCATTTCTATTAACCTGCTCCACAGCACATAGTCTGCTCCACAGAACACAGTCTGCTCCATAGAACACAGTCTGCTCCACAGAACACAGTCTGCTCAACAGAACACAGTCTGCTCAACAGAACACAGTCTGCTCCATAGAACACAGTCTGCTCCATAGAACACAGTCTGCTCCACAGAACACAGTCTGCTCAACAGAACACAGTCTGCTCCACAGCACATAGTCTGCTCCACAGAACACAGTCTGCTCCATAGAACACAGTCTGCTCAACAGAACACAGTCTGCTCCACAGAACACAGTCTGCTCAACAGAACACAGTCTGCTCCACAGAACACAGTCTGCTCAACAGAACACAGTCTGCTCCACAGAACACAGTCTGCTCAACAGAACACAGTCTGCTCCACAGAACACAGTCTGCTCAACAGAACACAGTCTGCTCAACAGAACACAGTCTGCTCAACAGAACACAGTCTGCTCCACAGAACACAGTCTGCTCAACAGAACACAGTCTGCTCCACAGAACAGTCTGCTCCATAGAACAGTCTGCTTCACAGAACATAGTCTGCTCCACAGAACAGTCTGCTCCACAGAACACAGTCTGCTCCACAGAACAGTCTGCTCAAAGAACACAGTCTGCTTCACAGAACAGTCTGCTTCACAGCACCACGAGGGCTCCCGCTAAAAGTGTTTGCAATGGACAAGTACTTTAAATGAATACCTGGCCAGTGATTGGCTCCATATTTCATTTTTTCAAATTCCAAATAAAAATGCATCCTTTTTATTCTATTTTCTGCCTGCAAAAGCAGTATTTATGCCACCCTGATGCATTGCCTAATGTGTAAAGCTGGAGGTGGGGAAACACAGAAAGAATTTTTAGGGAAAGTATCCCCCCAGCATCGAGAAGGAAAAAAATGTAAAGGAACATACTGTATGTTGTTTTAAAGACTGGATTGTAGCTTTTTGTGTCTATAATATGCCATTTTAACAAACTAATGGGCAGTTTCTACAGACTGAGTTAAAAATCAGAGTAAAAAAATTATAAAAGCAGGCCACATTAACTCTTACTTCTTTCTCCTGAAAAAATAAAGGTGCCGAATCCAGTAAAATAGGTCCTGGTCCCAATTTAGGAGGAATATATTCCCCCGTGTTCCCCACAAATTAAGCACTGTCCTAAGGTTTTCTGTCCATTTAAAATGCAATATACTTTATCAAAGGCATCCAGCAGCCTGATTAAACCACAGATAAAGAGGGTTTGTACAAGAACTGCAAAGGTACACAGTAGAAAACTTTAGAAGACAATATTTATACAAAACATTTTTTGAGATAACAATATTTTATGTTGTGTAGTTTGATCTTCTTTTATGACCTCTCAAAATCAAATTTACAAAGACACCTTCAGATAAATGACTTTTAGACTGGAGCTCGACAGACATGTGCCTGTGAGGCCAGTCCAGTTTACTGAAGGAATTTCTCTAAAAGTGGTAGAAAGCTGGTTTGGATTTCAACATTTCCTTTAATATGTTGGCTCCAGCCCCAGTGGAGTCCAAACGGCCAAGGTGAATGGTTTGAAATGAGGTTGGTTTTCTCATTTCATTTGGGGAACTGGGAGGAAAAACTGTGAGAATGAGGGGCTTAGTTGACAATCCTGTTCCAGGGGCTTACTTTAAGTGGATTTTTAACCCCTTTTGATCAACCATCCCAGGTAATTCACAGCTTGACTTTGAATTTATAACAAGGAAATGCAAATACATCACAGTGTGTCTGTAATTTTGGAGAAATGCTGTTACGCTAAATTGATAGGTGAGCTTTATTGTTGGTCTATGGCCACAATCAAGACCGTGTTATAAAGGCTGGACTGTTAACACTCATTGTAACCACTATTTGTCATGTAATAAAAGAAAATATACAACATAACTTGCGCCATGCACAGAACATGTTACCACGATTTAACAAGGTATTAAAGCCCTGTCATCATCCTTCACACACAGTCGGTAATATTGCCTTATAGTAATATGCTTTGCATTTGGCAATTGAGGTGACAAGCTATAATCTTTTTTTGTTGTTGAAGGATTTATATATTGCAAAAAGCATCAGTAGACAAATATCCAATCACAGTTTCCATGGAAAAGCGTTTTAATGCATGTAGAGGACTATAATACTCAATTCCACAGCTTTGTTCAGAAGAAATTCAGGGTAAACCATTTGAAGCTAGAGGCCCAAAGACATACGTTGATAAAACCCACTATAGAGAGGGATTGTGGGATCACAGAAGCATCGCTATCGACCTCCACTTCGCTTACTTAACTCAGCTCAGCCTAAACGATTTAACCGGTCCTCAGACTTTAATGTGGGCATAGAGAAAACAGATTTTTTTCTCTTTTTGCTGCAGTCCTGCTAGGTTTGTGCTTTGTTTCACCCCAGTGCCTGCATGCTAACATTTGTAGTGCGATTTGACTTGACACATACTGATACTGTTAACTGCTTCATGGGGATATTGTCAGACAAAGGCCTATATACATGCGGCCGCAGCGAGAATATATTCCATTCATGCTCCATTGTGTCAAAAGATAGCATGCATTTGACAAAAGAGTTTGAATGACAGCAGAAAGAAAGATGTTTGTTGTTAGGCTTAGTTGATTTTTTGTAAAAATGTGCACCTGTATCTCCCACTCCATTGATTGAAATGTTTTCACTGAAGTAGCTTTGTATTTTGACACAATGGAATATATTTTGTTAAGTCGGGTATTGCACATGACAACACAAGAAAATAAGTGTTTTTTATTTGCCTACTTTTGGGCTCACAAATTGATCTAAATCTGGATGAATGGATAATTTGGTATAACATATAATCCATTAAATGTTTGTGTAGGTTCTTATTCATCCATGTAGTCATAATGCTACCTCTCCAAACTCACAAGGAGTCTGTTGGCAGAAAACCTGCAAACATTAGCTTTGGATTCCAACACATAATTTAAAAAAGAGACCAGAAAAATACCAGTCTTTTAAAACAATGACTTAGTTTTAACGATCATGTTGAGTTGGAGCCAATAGTCTTGTAGCACACTCTCACCTCCGCTCGAGTTTACTTGTCAGCATCTAATGCCACACTGCACTTTTTCGGTTGCCCATGGTTCGCACTGGAGCTGCTATGTGTGTGCACACTTGTTTAGACGAGTGCAAAAGTGGCTGAGGATAAAAGCTTAGACTGCGGCCAACAGTGCACTATCCTCTCACATTATTGTCTCTTATTCAGGTGTGACAGGAGGAGAATCCAATCGAGGGGGAGAAGCCCTGAGTGCACAAAAAGACATGTCCCGCTTCATAATCTAATTTGATATCCAATTTATTGAGTTACTCACCACCTCTCCGCTTCTCCTCTTCCCACTTTCTCCTTGATCCTTTTGTCCGTGTGCATCTATCTCTCTTATGATCTTGCCAACTTTTTTAGCACTGAATAGTAAAGTCAATTTTGGCCTATAGCACATTGCTCACATTACAGCCAGAGGCAGAAGCTGTGTTCAACACTATTCTGCTGTGTGTTTTGTTTTCTGTGGCTCTAACTTTGACAATGTGTTGAGCTGTAATTGTTTTTTATGTAAATTTTGTCACCCAGTTTTTATTATTCATTATTATTCATTACTGAATAAATTAAATGGTAGGTTTGTTTGTGATTCTATACAAATGCAAACTTGAAAATGCTTAGTTAGCATTACTTTTATAGTGAAAACATAATAGTAAACTTATCCTCTTCAAAGGTTTTGTGTTACTGCCTAAATATTGTCTTCCACAGTTGGGACAATGTGGGCTACAATTTAAAAGATGTTCTTCATTATGATAATCAGTACACACATTGGTTGGTTAGCTTTGATTAATACCTTGGAATATATTAGGGTTGTAGCACTTAAGACCAACCCATACCACAACTAGTTTGTTTTTCAACATAATCTCCTGTGTTCTTTGTCTCGTTTAAGTCTCACTAACTTAACCTGTTCATAACCATGTGTACCAAGGTGAATGTAATTTGCTTAAACCAGCAACCACCTCTAATTGAACCTATCCTTAAGGCCACAGGATAAGATTTCCTGGGACCTTTTATGTTCCTGGTAGAAAGTGAGCTTCAGTGGATCATGAGAAGGCTACTCGGACAGCTCAAAGGCACCTTGGGGGTCTCATTTAACATTCAAACATCTTGTCACAGTCCTGCTAGGTGGTAAAACGGTAGCCTTTAAAGAACCCTCTGCTCTCGGGGGATTCTCTCTATTTTTACACAAAGGCGGTAAAAATTTTGCATCAAAGTGTTTTCAAGAGCTTTGTTGTAAAACCCAGAGCTGAAATAGCATTGGCTGATTCAGCAATGGTAATGCTTAATTTGTGAAGAGGTGCTGTTGCAGGATAGACTCTCCGGGTTTGTTTTCACCAAATCTCTGATACTTAATGACCTAGAAAAATGTATTCAAATATAGTGCAATATTCCTTTTAATATTCTGGTGTCACTCTATGTTTCAATGTTTTTTCTGATTATTAAGATAAAATAAAATAAATAAATAATTGTAAGCATTTTCTGTGCAATACATCAGTGCTCCGGCAGCATTTGATCTTGTGCAGCTCGGGGAATAACAGTGCATGCATGTGAGACGAGCTCAGGGAGATAATGTGCAGAATACAGATGGGAGACGTTACCAGAGTCAGTGCAGTGGCTACACCTTGTGCTCATTAAAGCTGTGCTCATCTGTTGCAGCCTTACTTGACTATCAGCTTCTTCTGTTTATATATATGCTAATGCCGAGCAGGGCTATTGAAAGGGTCTTGGATTCAAAGGGTGGGTTCAAATCCAATCCATAAAGTAAAGTTCATAGGTTAACCCATACACTAGAAGTGCAATAGGATTTAGAGCCTTATATTACTGATATGTTCCGGTCAAACCTTTTAACATAAGGCCAAAGGGCACTCTGTCGAAATGTATTACTGTCACATTAGCGTACAATGTACATACAATTGTACATTTACACTTCCATTACAGGTATGGACACATCCCTTGTGTAATGGTGCTTCAACCTACAGCATTGAGTGAACAAAAGCTTATTTCAATGCAGCTTTGGCCATTCTGGTTCAGTCCTATATCATTTTTTAACTGTAAGATAATTAATTGTTGGATTTTTCTTAATAGCTTATGTCATTTCCCTTTGATCAATAAAAAGTTATGTCTAAGTTCAGATGTTTACAATGGACTTTTTCCCAAATATTCCCCTACAAGACACATGGAGATGGAAAAGTTAGATTAGATTAGATGTTATTGATCCCACAAAGGGAATATTCACATATAACACATAGTTCACAATAGCTGTTTGCTAAAAGTTGCATTTAAGTAAAGTTTTGAAAAAAAAAAAAAAAAAAATACCCTGTTTCCCCTTTGAGAGTGATGTAGTTAAGTGACCTTTTAAGCAAAGGAAGCTTTGGCAGCTCTCAGTCACAGACCAATCAGTACACTGGGCTTGGAGCTAAAAGGCACAGACATTAAAGAATGCATTTTGAGAGAACTTTTTTCAGGTTCCCAAAAAGAAGAATAAAAAAATGTTCATTAAAAGTTATACCCATTTTACTAGACTCCGAAAGTGTAATAAAGTTAAATATAAAGTGAACAAATGATTGGACGGTGCTTTTAGGCCTTTGCCGACAGAAGAAAGAGTGGGGATGATATTGATTACAGTACTGGCCTGAAACCACAATCTGGTAAATAAGTCAATGGCATGTGCAACAACTGATTTACCGCAGTTCAGTAAATGGTTTTGTGTGACCAGATTCTAATAATTTGACAGAAGAGGCCAATTTAAATGAACCTGCACTGAAGCAGTCATAACTAAAATGCCCTTCTAAGTTGGTGACCAGTAATGAATTTTAGTAACTTTCTATGTAAGCTATCAAACTTTGAGTTAAAAGAAACTCACCTCAACTCATCTTCTCAGATAATATTACATTTATATGCAGCTGAAACTTCCTGAAGCTTGTGAACAGAGTTGTACAGAGTCACTCTTGCGATGTAGTAATGCCATTTCATCACATTTAAAAGTTTGGTCTAAAATGGAAAATTCATTTGTGGAGTGGCCTTGCAATAAAGTTACATATTACTGGAGTTCCTTCTCATTACATGTGGCTCCTACACAGTGAAAATGCATTTGCTCAGCCTTTTGCTGTTTCCATGGGAAGACAACAGAGATGTGAATGAGACTTGAATATTGAGGTAAATCAAAATTATGAAACATAGAAGTCATTGCTTATTAAATAATTAGCACCGCTCATGCTTTGCCTCAAGATGAACAAATTAAAAGTCTTTCCCTGTGTGTGATTCAATTAAAATCGGCCTACTTTCCACAGAAGCTATCACTGGTACAACCATGAATACAATTATTGAAGAGACAGCTTTTAACTTAAAAAAATTAAGCCCATTCATGCCCAACAAAATATATTTTTGTTAAATTGCCTGCAGGAAATTTAAAATGTTTATATGTGCAGAATCTGTGCAGTATTGGCAATCCCCATTAAGTTATTTAGTTACTTGATTAAAAGCCCAACGTGACAGATAAATCTACTGCTTTCTCGTTGTACCTCTATTGTTTCCTCTATTGCATTTTACAGGAATATTAAATTAAGAGCTTACTTACAAAGACTGGCTTCATTGCTGCTCTTACAGACATTTTCTCTGTTGTAAAATACAATGGACACATCTAACAGTACAAGGACAACACCTAACATTTAAGCAGCTCACTTTGAATTTCAGTGACAGCTATGAAATGCAGCATTTTGTGATCCCACGTGTTGCATACTAATGTTGCTTATTGTTATTTCAAAACTCTCTCTTAAAATAATCTTTGTTCACATTTAGGAAAAGATGACGCTAAAGAAGGCTACAAAAGGTGGGACGCATGTTGCAAGTCAGCAAGAACATCCAGTACAAAAACTTAGAAGATGATGCATAAATACTCCAACACAGCACAATAGTTTTCATAATAAAATTGCAGTGTGATTAAAAGTCTCACTTCTGTAACAAAATCACCAAGTGTATTCTAAAATGAAAAGTCCAAACAGCACTCTTTAATAGAACATTTTGAAAGAACATTTTAACTAAACATTTCCACTGATCAAGGTCTCCTCATTAATCAATCTTGTCCAAGATACAAATGTGTTGAGACAGAAATCTTAGCTTTCTAAAGACACATGTGTCACCCAAATCACTGAACCTCCATACAATAAAGCACAATTGTTTTGTATTTAATGTAGAAAAAGGTAAAACTTTATGTTACACTACACTTGATACATTACCTCTGCCTCATTAAGTACAATGTAACACACTGTGTAACAAACTGGAATAATGGAAATATGTGTACTTACATATTGTAGGAAGGGTTAGGGTATGTGTGTACTATGTAGTTACATGTTATTACAGTTTGTTACACAAAGAGTGTTACATAGTTCTTAATGAGGTAGATACAATGTATAGTGTAAAATAAAGTGTTACCTACAAAAATATTAATAATGCACTATACTTAGTATAAATGATGGATAAAAACACCATATTTCAAACAGAAACAGTTAAACCTCTAAAGTGTTTTAAAACTTTTCACAGTCCACAATTCCAATTTAGAGCCTTAAAGTTATCTGAGCTTTTTCTCAAATTTCATTTATTCCGAACAAGTAATGCATCAAACATTGCCCTTCTAGCAGATTGTCATTGAATCGAACAGAAAAAAGCATGAATATGAAAACAAGGACACACTCCAGCAGAGTTTGAAAATAAATAGATAAAAATAATTTGAAGTTTAACGGGTGGTAAAGGCTCTTTAGTGACTTTTCTGTGTCCTTCAGTGTCTGGACACAACAGGCCTAGGTTTAAAAGAGCACAGTGCATTCATTAAGGCTCAGAGCTGTTTGTGAGGATCGTTGACCAGGGTAATAAATTGAATGGACTGTGACACTCTACTTGGTTTTGGTAAATTTATGAGATCACACCATCTTTTTATAGTGACCCGGACCTCATCACAAAGTCACCTCTTAGTTGTAAAGACCTGTGATAATATTAGTTATTGTCTCTCTTGTACAGTTTCATCCCAAAACATATCCCATAAATATTAGATATCTTTGGTGTTTTTGGCTTGCATGAGTAGAACCAGTCTTTGAATTCTGGGGCATTGCTTATATGTCACTGTTGCAGACCATAGACAATGCCTGAGTGCTACCACCCTTTACTCTTCAATAAGGCCCCTTTTCTGATGTCATCATCAGCTATTTAGTTCCAATGTCTGATGAACCATTAACCCAAACAGGTTAAAATAGTAAATCACTTGTTTTTATAAGCAACAAGACATGTTATAAATATAGACTAAAACTTTTTTGAGTATTTTTCATTTGTTCTTTTCAATTCAAAGTTTAATTTGTACTGCAGCTACACAATATATAGATTACAAATGACAATCAGTAATATAGTATCTACATTTACTCTGACGCCAGGGGTTTTGAGTCAGCCACTAGAACCAAATTTAGAATGAATTTAGTGTTCCTTTGTGCTACTATTCTTAATACAAGAAAAATGAATGAGTTTTTCTCAATCATGTTATCAGTGCAAATCACATAATCTGTTTTGTTTCAACAAAAGGATTTTAAAGTTGTTTTTTTTTTTTTTTTGAAAAACCTGAACCAAATAATCTCAACTCATCAAACAGTTTTGGTTCCATTTCCTAATATAGTCTGTGAAGTAGCTTCTATTCCTCCTCCTTTATTATTCCTCTGATCTCTGACTGATATCCTTTGTCTAAGATATTCCTTCCTTGTTCTATTCTCGCCCCATTGTCTGCTGTCTCTTCAAGTTTTTTAATCAGAGCACTCCAGCTAAAAGTTCATGAACTACACCAAACACTTTTTTTTTCTTGTGCTTTTCATTTCAGCTGCCATTCATTGCTATCAAATAGAGGAGAAAGGCCTTTAATGTAATTCACAAAGAGAGGATGGACGTATACCCAGCAGACTCTTTACCCGCACCCACCTCTGTCCTTTAGATGGCTCTTTCATTGCTTCTGTCATGTTGGCACTGGATCAAGGACTGCTTGGATTTTTGCCCATGCGCTGCGTGGTTAGTTACCTTTTAGCTGCCAAGGGTCATGATGATTAAGCCCAGACTTCACATTAAGACTAGGGGTGCATATACATGTATGTATCATCATGGTTGTCCAGTATTCACATACACATTCACAGACACATACACAGACACGTACATAGACACGTACACAGACACGTACACAGAAATATACACAGAAACATACACATACAGAGACACGTACACAGACACATACACAGACACATACACAGACACGTACACGTACACGTATACATACACATACACAGACATGTACACAGACACAGACATGTACACATACATGTACACATACACAGACACATACACAGACACGTACACGTATACATACACATACACAGACATGTACACAGACACAGACATGTACACATACATGTACACGTACACGTATACATACACATTCACAGACACCTACACAGACACATACATAGACACGTACACAGACACGTACACAGAAATATACACAGAAACATACACATACAGAGACACGTACACAGACACGTACACAGAAATATACACAGAAACATACACATACACAGACACGTACACAGAAATATACACAGAAACATACACATACACAGACACGTACACAGACACATACACAGACACGTACACATACACAGACACGTACACAGAAATATACACAGAAACATACACATACACAGACACATACACGGACACGTACACGTACACGTATACATACACATACACAGACATGTACACGTACACGTATACAGACATACACAGACACGTACACGTATACATACACATACACATACACAGACACAGACACAGACATGTACACGTATACAGACATACACAGACACGTACACGTATACATACACATACACAGACACAGACACAGACATGTACACATACATGTACACGTATACAGACACATACACAGACACAGACATGTACACATACATGTATACGTACATGTACACGTATACATACACATACACATACACAGACACAGACACAGACATGTACACATACATGTACACGTATACAGACACATACACAGACATAGACATGTACACGTACACGTATACAGACACATACACATACACAGACACAGACATGTACACGTACATGTACACGTATACAGACACATACACATACACAGACACAGACATGTACACGTACACGTACACGTACACGTATACATACACATACACAGACACAGACATGTACACGTACATGTACACGTATACAGACACATACACATACACAGACACAGACATGTACACGTACACGTACACGTATACATACACATACACAGACACAGACATGTACACGTACACGTACACGTATACATACACATACACAGACACAGACATGTACACGTACACGTACACGTATACATACACATACACAGACACAGACATGTACACGTACACGTACACGTATACATACACATACACAGACACAGACATGTACACGTACACGTACACGTATACATACACATACACAGACACAGACATGTACACGTACATGTACACGTATACATACACATACACAGACACAGACATGTACACATACATGTACACGTATACAGACATACACAGACACGTACACGTATACATACACATACACAGACACAGACACAGACATGTACACATACATGTACACGTATACAGACACATACACAGACACAGACATGTACACATACATGTATACGTACATGTACACGTATACATACACATACACATACACAGACACAGACACAGACATGTACACATACATGTACACGTATACAGACACATACACAGACATAGACATGTACACGTACACATACACGTACACGTATACAGACACATACACATACACAGACACAGACATGTACACGTACATGTACACGTATACAGACACATACACATACACAGACACAGACATGTACACGTACACGTACACGTACACGTACACGTATACATACACATACACATACACAGACATGTACACGTACATGTACACGTATACAGACACATACACATACACAGACACAGACATGTACACGTACACGTACACGTATACATACACATACACAGACACAGACATGTACACGTACACGTACACGTATACATACACATACACAGACACAGACATGTACACGTACATGTACACGTATACAGACACATACACATACACAGACACAGACATGTACACGTACATGTACACATACACATACACATACACAGACACAGACATGTACACGTACACGTACACGTATACATACACATACACAGACACAGACATGTACACGTACATGTACACGTATACATACACATACACAGACACAGACATGTACACATACATGTACACATACACATACACAGACACAGACACAGACATGTACACGTACATGTACACGTATACAGACACATACACATACACAGACACAGACACAGACACAGAAATGTACACATACACGTACACATATACAGACATACACTGACACAGACATGTACACGTACATGTACACGTATGCATACACATACACATACACAGACATGTACACATACACATATACATACACATACACAGACACAGACATGTACACGTACATGTACACGTACACATACACGTACACTTACACATACACAGACACAGACATGTACACATACACATAAAACTGCTTTAGGGTGTTTTTATTTGTTGTGTTGTTTGTGTTGTTTGTTCTTGTTTGTGGTGTTTTTATTTGCACAAAGGTGTAAAAAGGAATATGGCCGCTGTTTTGTTCTATTTACACCTTTCACAAACAGGCTCAGAAAAGCATGCACAGTATGACTTGTACAAATTTTTAATGGCTATTTGATGTAAAAAAGATGGAATAATAATTTGTAATTTATTATTTGTAAATTCCATTGATTCCTTTTGACACCTGGGTGCAAGAGAGAGAAAGATGTCTAACTATACTATACTGTAAAGCGGTAAACAATGAGGAAAGTAGTCAGTGGGAGATGTAGATGTTTATAGAAAATGCTTGTACACATTTTCCACCATAGCAATGCTTTTCAAAGCTGTGCATCATTTACAACAGTTCACCACACGGACAGTAATTGGATAGTTGGCCTACAGTGCAGCTGGCACTATATTCATTAGTCTGTATCTCTTTTTGTGCGTCTCATTAGGCGGCCTTCCAAAGGCAGTGTCGAGGCAGGGGTTGTTCCCTAATTGTCGAGGGGTCACGTACGTCTACAAAGCGAGCAGATGACACAGCACATAGGCCTGTGTTGTCATGGAATGAAGGTAATTAGGGTTACTGTGGGCTGTTGAAAGAGCCAGTGATTCACACAGGAAGAAAGATGGTGTTAAGCCTTGTGTGTAAGGTCTGCCAGACAATACAAGCATCCTAACAGCTTTTATAGTCGCAGTTTAGACCCTGGACAGATACTGTAATTGAGAAGTTTAAGGGCCCTTTGTGTCTTGTAAAATGTTCCTCTAGTGCTCCATTCGCAAAGTCCTGGTCGACCCCTATCTGTGGTTGCCATAGTAACATCAAAGAGCACTTTTGTACAACAGGTTCTGGACTTTTGGAAGACACACTAATTAAACACACATACTTAACATTAGTCTTTAATGTTAGACCAGTCTTTGTGTGTAGAGTAATGCAATGCTGTTACCAAATCTTTTAAATTAACACTGTAATTACCTTGGAAACAGTCATTTAAGCTCTAGTCTACTCTAGTAATACCAATATTGTGTTTGTAAGCCTTGCAGTAGGGCTTTAATTCACCATTTTCTGAAACAATTTTATCTCAGTTACAATGTTTTATTTTTTGTTTATAGTCTCATGTCACTTAAAATTTAAAACTGCCTGTGACACTAAAGACTGAGATCCTTTTCTGAAACCATCCCTAGGTTTTTATTTAACAAAATAGAGCATATTGTCCTTCACTAGTGAAACGTCTTCAATGTGAAACGTTTCAATCAACCTGTCCAGTGACTACAAATGAAAACTACTAACCCTAACACTACAAGCTGACATATTTACATATCTTGTGTATGTTCATTAATATGTACAGTCCCTACTGAAAAATAAATGAAATAAATAAAATAAGATAAATAGTCTTTCTCAGCAGCACAGCGCTCTTAAAAAGTGTGGGCTTCACGTAGACAGAGCAACTCAAAACCCAAATAAAATGTATCATTATTATTATACTGTATATGAGATCATGACAAGCTTGTGCGTTATGAAGAATATTGTAGTTTGTTTTGACAAGAAATGTACTAATACAAAATTGTGTAAAAGTTTTGTGGAGATTTTTTTGCCTCTTAGTGCAAATTTACACTATACAAACAAACATTTAAAGCTCCTATGAACTCTGTGGAAGTTCTGTTCTGTTACTTCCTGTGTTTCCAGTTTTCACCATCAGCCCAGTTTCCACAAACAACAGCAAGCTCCCACAGGATGCCATAGCTGTTCACATGCTGAGAAGGATTGTTGCACAGTAGTGAACACTGGACAGAAAAAAAACACAAAACCATTAGTTGATCATTACCTATAATGAAAAGAAATGCCAGGAAGTCTTCACATGACTTTTCTGATTGTGCGCTCAAAGGCTTTAATGTGGCCAGTAATGACTCTCAGTCTCTCTAGGCCAGCTGCAACATTGCTAGATCTTTGTTTTCCTTTGTATTAGAAAGTCCAGTGTCGGTGACAGGCCCTGCTCTGATGAACTTTCAGAACAAACAAAAAGCTGTTGAGTCCAATGATGATTGTGAAATTCAAATGTTCTTGTGCTTTTTTAACAAGTACAAGTAAATGTAAATCAGTGATTCATGAGGCTTGATCGAGAATATTTAATACGCCCTGCCGGTGGCAAGATTCATTTGGACTGACTAATTGGTCCTCTTACTCAGTGTTACATGATGCATACAGCACTGCATCTTTCATGATTGTGTCTCATTTGACATTCTCATATATTTCTCTTATTTATTTATTTATTTTTAACCACCAGACAGATATTAAGGTTACACCAGACAAACATGAATGTGAAAGCTTATGCTGGTACAGTATTGGACAACAAGGAAGTGCTTGGAGGTTATTTATTACACTGGCTGCTTCTAAAAGCCTCTTAATGCTGCTGCATGTGTTAAGTTTGCCTAAATGAATGCCTAATGTGACCCTGGCCTGGTTGGATATGGTGGTTTTGTCTTTGAAAATTGAGGAGAAAAAACTGTTCAAGCATCTGTTACTTAAAACAAACACAGCCAAGGTTCTGCTCACTGCATAATGTGAGGTGTAATGAAAAATATGGAGGGTGCTGTCTGCAGTGTTTTTATGTTTTACTTTCTTCAAGATGACAATGTGGCCTTGTATTTTAGCAGGTATTGATCATGTGTGGAAGTTTTTACAAAGCTATGGTTAACAGTTGAGATCGACAGTTTGGACAAAGTTTGCTAAAATTTTTATCTCTTCTAATTATGACAGTTGTAAGGCAGATCAGTTAAAAGTCATAACGCAAGACTATCATCAATGCATACATACGCTTAAAACATTTGACCCTTAAGCATTTTAAACCTCATAGAAACAAGTAAATGTAACAGTTTGTTGATGCACATATGAGAATGAGAGAATGACTGACATAAAGATTTTACAAAATGATTAGCTAAAGTGAGTCCATTTTGATGCAATGGATCAGAGATGACTGAGTGTGTTATGAAATATAAAACGTGGAAGAGAGCACTCACTCTCTATGAAGCTCCAAATGCACTCTGAATGCTGCATATCAATGACGAGTAGGTGATCGAGGTTCAGTGTAAAGTATATAGACGAACGATAATGCTGATGTTTAAGGATTGTGCCGCGGCAGTGAAAAACACTACTTTGCTGAACATTTTTACCACTAGACAGTTTAATAAAACATAGGTCTGACACTCTTTTATTCATATCTGTCAATGTAAACTTATAGATTTGATTCGGAGACGCTAACATAACAGATCCCAAAGTTTCAAAGCTATTTTAGAAATGCATTATTTGTGACACAGCCATATTTTCTCCTGTCAGAATGGATCCTGTTTAATGTTAGATGATTTTAAAATGATGCAGCAGATGATGTACAAAAGAGAAAAAAAAAGACATAGACTACATTTAACAAAACGATACTCAGAGAACTTGTCTCTTTTATTAAAGTTTGCAGTGTTAAATTAAAGGCAAGGCAAGGCAATTTTATTTATATAGCACAATTCATACACTGGGTAACTCAAAGTGCTTTACAGAAATAAAAGACAATTTACAAGATTTAGATTTAGAAACATAAGAAAGATTAAAAGCATTATAAAAGAAGAAGAGTGCAGATAAAAAACATTTTAAGTTGTGGTGTAGGCGGAGCTAAAAAGGAAGGTTTTTAACCTCCCCTTGAACATTGTTAAAGTTGAGGCTTGTTTTACTTCATCTGGGAGGTTGTTCCAGGTTTTTGCTGCATGAAACTTAAACGCTGCTTCACCCTGTTTACTTCTAACTCTGGGCACGAGCAGAAGGCCTGTCCCAGATGTTCTTAGAGTCCGAGGAGGCTCATAAGCTACTAGCATTTCAGAAATATATTCTGGTGCTAAACCATTTAGAGACTTGTAAATCAACAGTGCTGTTTTAAAGTCTGTCCTCTGAGCAACAGGAAGCCAGTGCAGAGATTTTAAAACTGGACTGATGTGGTTGTACTTCCTGGTGTTAGTTAGAACCCGAGCAGCAGCGTTCTGAATAAGCTGCAGCTGTCTTAACCCTCGTTTTGAGAGACCAGTGAGCAGACCGTTACAGTAATCTAACCTGCTGGAGATAAAAGCATGAATAAGTTTCTCTAAGTCTGGTTGAGACATTATGCCTTTGACTCTGGAAATATTTTTAAGGTGATAAAATGCAGATGATGTAATTGACTTAATGTGACTCTGGAAATTTAAGTCTGAATCCATGATGACCCCTAGATTTCTAACCTGGTTTTTAGATTTTAGAGAAAGAGACTCGAGGTGACTGCTGACATTTTCTCTTTGTTTCTGTTCCAAAGATAATTATTTCAGTCTTGTTTCTGTTCAGTTGGAGAAAATTATTTTGCATCCACACATCAATCTGTTCGATGCAGTGACACAATGAATGGATTGGTCCATTTTCACCTGCTGTGAGTGAAATGTAAATCTGAGTGTCATCTGCATAATTATGGTAGGATACACCACAGCTGTGTATTAACTGGCCTAAAGGAAGCATGTAAAGATTGAATAATAGAGGTCCCAAGATTAAACATGGTATCTGTTCAAGTCCAACATTGATTGAACTGTTTTTGGATTGATTTTAAAAGTCTGTTTCTGGTAATGATTATGTAAACAACAACAAACAAATAAGGGACACTTAAACATGGATAAAATGACTCTTTAGAGCTAGTCTATAAATTCTCTTTATTGAACACAGTGGAACACATCAGTCATAACTTCCTCCAAATTTTAAAACTAAGCTAGCTGCCTTATCCCTCTGGTAACAAATATATTACTAAGGTCTGACTAGGACCTGAGGACTGTCCTTAAATCCAGAGTAAGAACCAAAGGCAACCAAGTCTTTGCCACTGAGGCAGCCATCTTTTGGCGCCATCTTGTTCCAGAAATCCAGTCATCTGGAGCTTTGAGAATTTACAAGAAATACAGTTCTTTGATTGAAATTTTTCTGACTGTATTCTGTTATTTACATATTTTATAAACAATATAATTTGAGTAATAATTTTGTGAATTTTCTTTCGTTGTATTAGTGGAATACATTTTTATTCTAGTATTGTAAAGCATTGTTTAACCCTGTTTTTGCTCCATAAAATCATTTCTTGAATTAAATAATAAATTCATTTCAGAGGCTTGACTACAATGAATGCATTTCTTACAATTTCCTATACTTTTATACTGTCCTTTCATTTAAATATTTAGACTTAAACTGATTCTGAATGAAGAAGTGTGATTTACCCAATGAATTCCAGCTAGTTGAAGATTTTAGACGAAAATCAAGTTCATTTGATTTCAAAATGTAGTCATGAACTGCAGGTGGGCGTCCTTTAGATGCTCTTGTTTTCCCCTTAAGACCGTTTTGGCCTTTAGGGGGCAGTGTTGCTTCACCCCTCCTGTGCAATGACTTGTTGCAGGCAGGCCCTCACAGCTAGCGTACGGAGGAGGGATGGCTTAAAGCTGGAGGAGAGGAGGCAGGAGAGGAGTGTAGGAGTTTGGAGAGGGAAGACGAAAAAAAAAAAAGATGAGAGAAGCAGGACAAAACAAAAAGGTGGGCGGGAACCGAGGAGGAGTGAAAGTTTGAAAGACTGTGGATTTATCACCATTAGTAAATAATGAAGATGATGGGAAGCAATTGTGAAGTTAATTACTATGCGCTATTTTTTTTCTTCTTGTTTTGAGGCACCAAATAAAACATCCCTTCTGTTGACTTCTGGTTTATTTTGTGGTTTAAATTCTCTTTTAAACTTTTTTTCCTTCTTTGTCACAGTGACCTCTACATTTCTCTCCAGGTAGACAAGACTCTTCATCAAGCGGAGCCTTGCTGTGAGTTAGATGTGAAATAAGCCACTGAAATTAATTCACTGAAAATGTCCTTGTAACACTGCTACATTTAGGTCAAGAGGGAAACAATTATCTATAGTCCTGTACGCTCAACATGAGTCTGCATAACATTTGTGTAAAATTTACAGAGAGGAAATGTCTTCATAGCAAGTTAGATGTAAAAGAAATACAGAAAGTTTAGCTTGTAACTTTCAAAATGCACACAGAAATGCAGCTAATCTTGTGTCTAGTAGCCTGAGCGAGACTTATCCCAAAAATATATCCTCTGGACCTCGCAGAGTCAGTCCTCTTCTTTTTAAGTTTACTGGTGAACAGTCCGGCTCACATTTTCATAATCTGACCCACTTTTTGGGGGCTTTTCACTGTACAACCAGCCAGTCCAAGCTGTCTGAGTGGTGGATGATCAAACAAAACAAATCCTTATTAAAACATTTGACATTTATCCTCGCAGACATGGATCAGACAATTGTCAGTGCATAGAAAATATAGTTTGTTGCTGGTTATTAAAGTCCAATTGGACAGACGTCAGGAAAAACAAATGTCAGAATTTGCACCATCTCTTTCTGTCTTAAGCAGTGCTGTGTTTTAATGAGGACTATGCTGTGTGCTGTTGTTGAAATGTTAAGACAAAATTTGTAGACCAGTCAAGTGCAAAAGATAAAAATTAGCCAGTGCTTAGTTTTACATATGAGTTGCAAATTTAATATTACTTTGGCAATTAACTTATTTTCAGCATTTAGACAATTGCCCTTTTAATTGGACACCTTTACCTCACAACCCACATTCTTTTTAAACCATAATAATATATGCACTTATCATTATTATTTGGATTATTGCCGACTGACTCTGACCTGGCCCCGTGTGTGTGTGTGTGTGTGTGTGTGTGTGTGTGTGTGTGTGTGTGCGTGTGTGTGTGTGTGTGTGTGTTGGGGACGACGACTATTGTACAGTCTTTAGTGGTAGGGGAAATCGGAGCACCCGGAGGAAACGTACACAGACACAGGGGGAACATTCAAACGCCACGCAAAAAGGCCCTGCCCTGGGAATCAAACCAAGGGCCTTCTAGCTGTGAGACAGGAGTGCTAACCACCATCAGGTCACCAAAAAAACAAAGTTCAGTGCATAACTCTCCAAAACCTTTATGCCCTTGAAATGAACCTTTTTGGGCCACTGTGGCTAGTGGATTTCAAAAGATACTAGCCACCAAGTGTGTTTTCACTAGATAAACTTTAGCTGTATTTTTTTTTATTATTTCTATCTGTAATTTAAGATTAAATCCAAACAGCCATATGTCAAATTTACAATAACATCCTGCAAAACATATGCCTCTAGATCAATCGGTAGAGCACAAGCCAAATACACGGGAGACCCAGGTTTGAATCATTCCCTTCTCTCTTACACCCTGTTTCCTGTAAATCTACTTTCTACGCACGAAAAAAGAAAGTTCAGCATACCAAACTTTTTTCACGTGTGATAATTTTGAGGTAATGCCCTCAGGCAGAAGGTACAGGGTTCTAAACTGTAGGCTGAATAGACACAAACATTCTCTGATTCAAATGTCAATTACCCTTTTGAACTGTAAGAAATCAATGTGACTGTTCTGGTAAGCAAGCTCTAAGGAGGGGCGCAATATTATTTAGCACATTCTTAGGGGATTTGTGCAATATGTTCTTAGAGTACTTTTACTAAGTCGTTATTGTTTATGTGAGTTGTTGGGTGTGAATAAATATTTTACGGGACATGTGCAATATGCCTCAGAGCAGACCAGAAGAATGGTAATGTGTATGACTTGTGTCCTGTTGTTGATGTATTTCAGTGGTGGGAGATGAACTGCTTTTTTGTTTGTTTGTGAATGGACTGTGAACAGTGAGTATAAATTGATTTATTAATGCTGGTTCGTGATTGTCAAAGATAAATATCTAGAATTGGAGACAATAAAGTCTTATCTTATGTTATGTATGTTAAGTATTTTCTTGTGATTCTTCTTTGCTTGCTCTACTCCATACAGGGGAGATAGCATGATGATTTACTGTAGGTTTTAGTTATTATACATATACATGGAGGGAGGGGCTTTTGAAACAGCTAAACAGCTAAATACACGGCATCACCCCATCTCCCTCCTCCACTTCACAGTTGACCTCTGCATGTCCACTCTGTACGGCTGATCCCACAAGCTGCTTCTGTGAGTGAGCGTCAGTCAGAGCAGTGAGGGCCACTTAAACAAGGCAAATGTATAAAAAAACATTGGCCAAAGTGGCGAATGGAAGTGACTGTTACTCACCAAAGCTGAAATCTACCTGAATTTGGCAGGTTGGTGGGTGTTAATGTCAAGTCCTGAGGACTGTATACTGTAGGCTCGGTCTGCCTGAACTGGGCTGTTGTACAGGAACTGGGTTTTATAGCGCTTTAAATGTATTTGTTCCCAATAAAGTGTTGGGATTGGCAACACTGACACCACTGAAAACATTTTATATCAATGTTTACCATTCTTTTTCAACAATATACGGCACAAAATGTACACAATGAAGTATATTTGTAATGATACAGAAGCATTCCAGACCGCTGAACACATGATGCAGGCATGATTTGCTCTCTAATTCATGTTTATCTAAAGCTATTTGGAGAAATGAAGTTCTGACGCTGAGTTGGCGGGCTTACAAACGATAATGGTCATTTTGCCGCATGGATAAGCAGCAGTCATGGCTAACTGTGAAAAATCTATGAGTAATGGAGCGCTTATAGAGGTAGCATCAGGAGAACCAACATATGACACCCACAGTTTACTGACTCAAATGGATGGATCGCAATTTACGTGCCACCTCTGAGAAGAAAAATATATGCAGCTTGTGACCTTTCTGTGTGATAAAAACTCCCAGGTTGTTTTAATGCAGGGGACTAATGACCTTTTGACTCTTTCTCACTGTGGTAATGTCTGCTGCTACAACAACGCAGACCAACACAAGAACATGATAGGATGGCAAATGGCAGTTTGAAACATTATTCTATATGCTACGTTATGCCACTATTCTGAAAATCCAATATAATAATGCCCTTTTTACTAGTTCTTTTCTAACTTTAAATAGGTGCTACTGAGTGCACACTGTGTGGCGTTCAGGAGACAGTAATGAAGCCAATCACTTTTCATTTTGCTTCCCTGTGTCAACGCGTGAGGGTATAATTGGGTTACATAATTAACACCAGCAAGAAAAACAAGCAGCAGCACTTCTTCTATCGGCATCATGCAGCAGGATGAGCGTAGCTAAGGGCTGGAGCTGTGGGTCTGATTAGGTTGGTTCTGGGACCACGGAAGGATGAAAGTGTATCTGTGCTCACTGACAGCTCGGTGGCTACACTCGCGCCGGAACTAACCGGAGAAATGTTGAGAGACGGAGAAGACGGGAGAGAAAAGAGAAGCAGCAACTGTGTAAAACTTCATCAGAGCTATAATTGGCACTTATGTTGCTTGTAAAGTTTTGTAATATTGATTGTATTCTTTTCATTATAATCATTGTATTGTATATTATTATTAATATAACCAGTGGTAGCTGCTGCGTAATGCAATAAAAACACAACTTAAACATGCACCAGATGTCTCTCTGCAAAGACCACATCTTCTTTTTCTCCTCAACCTAATGCCTTCTAAAAGAATTCATTTAAGAATTCACGAGTTTGTGATTAATGCACAGTTGACTGGCAGGCTGTGACATTAACTGACAAGTGTGATCAGTATAAGTATATAAAAGTATATAAAGATTACATTTTCTGATGGCAAAAAGGCTAAACTCTAAGCACCCCGGAGTATAACTTGAAGAAACCAACAAGAGACCAGATTGAGATCACCTGACGCACTAGATCCGTAAGGCTACATACACACTTACATTATATCTAAGACAACCTTAATCTGCAAATTGTATTTACAAATTTAATTTAGATAAGAAATGCACCACTTGAAAACAACTCTGAATGCTGTGTACTAATTAGAGAAACAATGAAATCTTATTAAAAATGAAACAGCCATATGTGACACACAGAAGAGAAGTTGTGCAAGAAGAAAGGGTTGATGAAATAGAATGTAAGGTCTTCATTAAATGACGTGACTGCAACCTGCTTCAGATCCGAGGAGCCGCTGCTTGGGGACAGCCTTTGCTCCAAGGCTACGACACACACCAGAAGAAAGTGAGATTTGCTTTGAAGCCTGCAGTTGTGGAGTTAAAGCTGTGTTGGACAATTTTCGGGCAGATTATGCTTTGGAAAAATAAGTCACTTTATTCACTATAATTTGCTTTTTCATTGACAACCTATGTTATGTGCCTCTTAGCTTTATATTACATACATTTTATGCATCATGTCAGTAGACATGTAATTATGATATTGAATGTTTATATGCAATTTATATGAGTGTTTGCCATGAATCAAAACAATCCTTGGGTGCTGCTGTAAGTGAAGGGTATTAAAAGCAGCGACACCTGTCATGGAGGAGAAGCCGATGTGAAGAGAAGGTGGGGGCTTCCAGATCAGGGCAAAGAAGAATATTTCACACTCATCTGAAAGAGTGGGAAGGACACATTTAAATAAAGCCCTTGAAACAGCAGACACAGACACAGTTAACATGACAAGAATATAGAAATGTACTTCTGTAGTTCACTGTAAAATGTCTTCATTCGCAGAAGAAAGAAGAAGAAACAGTGTACCGCTGTTACACATGCGGCTGCATTTATACACAGTAATTATGTGAGGGCAATAGTGGTGATGCTACTAGTCTCACCTTTTTGTTTGGATATTACTTTAATTTACTTCCCCTCTCCAGATTAACCATGTGAGTAGTTGTTTAACCTTAACACTGTGTTTGAGATTATACCTGCATACATTGTCTGAAGCTGAAAAATGTGTGGAGGGGTTGTATAAAGACAGACTGTCAGCTCATGCCTCAACTGAGGTCCTGCTATCACTGTGAATGATTTACAATTAGTGGTATGGTGTTGTTAAAGCTGCACAGTCTGTTGTCCAGTTGTTGGCCAACATGGACACTTAAGCTGTTTGTAGATGTGTGTGAGTATATTACCTTACGGGCGTAAAATGTTCACTTGGCATCATTCATTTTGATGAGACTCCCCAGTGGAATACTCGCTGTTAGGCCACCCATCTATTTTCCTGTGACAGAGGACATCTGCGTGTCTGCCATTCCATGATCAACATGCTTTGAACAAACTACACAAATCAGCACTGATTTAAGAAAGCCTGTGTAAATTTAGAGTTGGGTCTCTTGGAGAGCCTGGAGAGTATACATGCAGACGAGCTTTAGCTTAAGCTGTTTCAGGGTTTGACTCTTGGGTCGAACGGAACCTTTCTGGTTGTCATGTTCTGCCCATGCTCGGGTGGGGTTCCTCCGGGTAATCTGGACTAAAACAGATTATTTATAGTGTCTTACTGAACAACTATTTAGATAAATTAAGGAAAAAACAGTGATCAGATCCTACAATAAGTCTTTAAAACACTTTCAGTTACCATTTTAAAATACAACTTTGTTTCTTTGTATCTTGTTATGTTACATTTATAGACCTACAGCCAAAATGTTTACATGCTTCAGTAACTCTGGAGAGTGGCAGCTATGGTTTCTGAACCAAATGAGTTTGTCTCTGCTTTTTGCAGATGATGCTGTCATGTTGGACCCATCAAGCCAGGACCTTCAGCTGCACTGGGACAGTTTGGGATGAGAATCAGCACCTCCATGTTCAAGGCCATGGCTCTAAGCCGGAAAAGGGTGTTTGGTCTTCGATGTGGAGGAGCAGCTAGTCTTCCCCGGGGAAGACCTAGGACACTCTGGAGGGCGGCAGTGGCTCAGTGGTAGAGCGGCCGTCCTTCAACCGGAAGGTAGTAGGTTCGATTCCCGCTCGCCCCACAGTTCATACTGTCGTTGTGTCCTTGGGCAAGACACTTAACCCACCTTGCCTCCAGTGTCTGTAGCACTGGTGTAGGAATGTGTGTGACTGTAGAGGTGTGTTTGGTGGTGGTAGGAGAAGGTTGTGAGCGCCGGTTGTGTGGCTGCCCTCCTCTCTGTCTGCCCCAGGAGTGAATGTGTGTAAATGGGGTGAGTTGAAACTTCATGTAAAAACACTGTTGTAAAGCACTTTGTGATAATTATCTGAGAAAGGTGCTATATAAATAAATTACTTACTTACTTTGTCTTGGCTGGCCTGGGAACACCTCGGTATTCCCCCAGAAGAGCTGGAGGAAGTGTCTGGGGAGGGGGACATCTGGGTGTCTCTGCTTAGACTGCTGCCCCCGTGTCCCGGCCCGGATAAGCTGTGGATAAGAAGATGGATGAATGGATGAAGGTACGTTATATAATATTTCTATCCATCGACGCTACAACAGAACACTAGAGTATTCATACTAAAACACAATTCTAAGATGTACTATGTCTTATTTCCATTTAACTTCACTCATTGCAGTCTGCAGTAAGTGAGGAAGACATTAAGGCATCTACATGCCTTCAAAATGTAAAAAAAAGAATCCACACATCCCGTCTTAATCAGCTCAAACAAGCACAGACAAGCATGATCAAAAGCATACGTCAAAAACATGATGTTGACTTTGCAAATAGCTGTAAACAAGAATATGATCAAAAGACCACCCAGTGTCAAAGCTTTATGTAAACACATCTCTGTGCTTATAATTTAGGTTCTCTATGGCTGTATTTCTACATTTCTATCTTGATCACTATCTATTGTCTAACTTTCTACATGAACTGTTAATGTTTTTCTAAGAGTAAGTGAGCCACACATTTGTAGTTTTCTTGGAGGAGGTAGAGACGTGTCCCAGAATATAAACTGCAAATCATTTTCTAACCCTGTCAACCCTATTTTTGCCTTCCCCTCTGTGACCCCTCCGAACAATGCCACGCCCAAGAGGGAATAGGCGACTGAATACAATCAGTGCAGCAGCCTCAAAATCCTGTTTGAGGAGATGGTTTTACTTCATGCATGGCTAGAAAACTGTCTTCAGAAACAGTACAAAAAGGGAAGTGTGAAGTCTTCCAAGTCAATGACAGTGTAAGACACTTGGGTCTGAGCGCCAGTGGCTCTAGGATGATTGTGTTCCCAGGAGAGCATGGCATTGACAGAAGTACCCAGTGCTCTGCGAAGAAGCAGAGACTTTGGCATCAGCGCAATAGTATGTCTAAAAGAAGATTGAGAGTCTCAGCTGAAGGGAAAAAAGGTTCACAGGACTGTGCTAAAATCCAGTTTGTGGAGAAATCACAAAGTGTGAAGGGTATAATGATAATGTTATTTAAGTCAGACTTTGCCTCTATTTGTGTGTTAAGTCGTTTTTCCAAAGGTTGGACACACAAAGTTTCTTCCACTTTTGTAAAAGCTCAGCAAGCTGTACAAAATCAAACCAAGTTTTCACCAAGACTTTATGTCAAAAAAACTAAAAGGCAGAACGGCTATAACCCAAAGTTAAAAGTGTGTGCGTGTAGACTGTATGTGAGAGTTCTCAGTCCCCTGGTGCAATGCTTCAAGGCTGAAATGTCAATTACATGTGATGAAAAGGCAGACAGGAAGCAAAGGGTGGACCGGGTGGTGGAGGGGTTCAAGACAAAATGCACAGCTAAGTTGAAAAGCGGTCAGGTGGAATCTGTTGTGGTCCTGCCCCAAGGCTTGACTGCATACAAGATGTTTCTCTAATAACTCTTCACGTCAGCAAAACTTGGAGAAAGTGGCCTGAAGTGCCTACCCCCCTTTCCTCTTCGGTGGCCTGGGAGCACTTTGTACATCAGTATTTTGCAGAAATCAAAGTGAAAAAGTGCAAGGTTGGGTCACATGAGAATTCTGTGTTAACGTGATGTGAGTTCTGTCCTTGTAATATTAGTGACCTTGATGATATTTTTGTCCACCAAGGAGGTTTCTATTGCTTTATTGTTTTAGTTGACAGTAAACAAAACTGTTAGTGGAAGATGTATATGCAATTTATAAGGTCTTGGTTGAATGAACTTGCTACTTTGTGGTCCTGGTCCACAGTTGGCTTCAGTTATCCAATTTTTAAATCAAATGCTTTTCAATTAACAGTTGTTGATGTACAATGTATATATTACATGTCCATTTTAGGGGAATATGATAAATTCATGATACTTTCCCCAAAAAAAATTATGGTTAATAAACTGAAGATTCTTATTTCTAAACCAAACCACTTTTATTTTTCCCTTTAGCTGGTCTGTGAAGGTTCTCATTTAATAAGATTATTAGCTTTTGGTGACATCTGCCAAAGTAGCATACTCCTTTCTACACATTATGATCACCTACAGTAGCCCTGCAGGGACATCTCAACTCAGTGGAAATAGGTCAGCTCAAGAACTCACGTATACTATATTTGTATTCGTTGCATTATGTCTGCAATGCCACATTAATGCCAACTTGTTTCCAGGTGTCTTATCAGCAGTCCTCTCCCAAACCTGCTGTCCCTGCCACAAAATGGCTCAGGATATAATTATAGATAGCCATTATTAACACAAATAGCTGCCAAACTCCCCTGAGAAAGTGGGATATTTTAATGGTGAATCTTTAATTACGACGAGATGTCACCTTGATTTTTTTTGTGTTTATCTGAGAAAAACACCCGCAGGATTTAAGGGTGAGTTGAGTTTGCCCTTTCAGTGAAATGGACAGGAATTATAAACATGTTGGGGACTTGTCACACAAATCTAATACTCTACTTCCCAAAGTGGCACTGATTGAAAACGGCAGCGAGCTTGTTTGCTACTACTCCAAGATTTAATTTCTCTGCTCAGTCCTTCAAGATTTGGAGACATATGGTAGACATTTTATTATAGGGATATTTTCATGATGATATTATGAGCTATATTCAGGGCTGAGATATTAAAAGTATGCAGTGTCAGACATGCTTTTCAACCCATAATTTGCATGGATAGTGTGTTCTGGTATGACATTAAAATATTTACTCGAACGAGGGTGATGACCTAAATATAAAAGCGGATACATGTTTCACAGAGTTGACACGAAGATGAACATGTGAATTTACAATGAAATGCTTTTTGCTGTGTCTATAAGCTGTCCTCCTCTGAGCAGAGACTCTTCAGCTTCTGTCAGGGGAGCAGACACCTCATATTTCTCTTGTCAAATGCCAAGTATGAACTGGCTCAGTCTCCTAAGACCAATGTACCGACCGGTGAATGGGCAGAATTACAATGTACAATACACATTTACTTTCCAGGTGTGTCTTTGTGTGTGTTACACTAGTACTATATCACATACTTTAATAATACCTATATCTTTTCCTTTTACTCACATTTTAAGAATTTACAAGACAAGCATAGAGGACAGATTATTTGTTTTATTTATAACAACAGATGAACAAAAACGGCACTTCATGTTCAACACAAATCTGAAATCTTTTTTTTGACAGCTGAAGGATATTTTATGCTTGAACAGGTATAGAACACACTATATTACACAATATGATTCCAAAAGGAACTGGCTGTTCTGTAGATCTGTCTGTCTGCCCTGTTGTCTGCTTGTCCTCCTTTATCCTCCACTGCATCATGTCCTCTTTTTTTTCACCTTTATTAACAAGAAACTACTCACACTCAGGTGCCATGCCATTTTTTGCAACTGAACGCAGCGTGACAAAGACAAGACGATTCAGGATCATTGCTAATTATTATTTACATTTGCCACCAATTGGACAGGAGTAAGAATAACAATAAATTACCATCAGAGTAATCCGTCAAAATGACAAAAAAATATTTGGTTTACGTGACCTCTGCTCTTGACACTATTTCTCAAGTGGATTTTCTTGTGCTATTGATTTCCAGAAAGTAAATATAAATTAAAATGCAAAGACTAGGTTGAAAACATATAAATTCTTTGTGATTTGGGCTCAATGTCACTCATCTGCTATGCTTTTGAAATGAGAGGTTTTAGAAAATACATTTTTAGACAGAAAATGTGTGCCAATGTGTGAGTCCTTGTGTGAGCCAAATGGTGACATTTGTTTTAGTCATTATTCTCACTGACTTCATGTAAGCCCCGGGTCTCAGTCACTTTGTCCACTGTGGCATTGCCGTACACTATTTATGAAGGCCTCAGCTCCTTCAGACACCAGAGCGGAGGGTGATTCATTCACTGCTCTCGCTGTACAGGCTTTGGTTCTGTCCATCTGATGATTGTGATTAAATACACTATATACCAAGCTGGAAAACCCTGGCACAGTCACAAAAAAAGGTAACATGTATCCACAATAAATAATAGATTTTGAGTACAGTCTAATTTCTTACAACTCAAACTTTTCATGCAAATGGACTGAAAATAGAACACTTATTTTACCTCGTTAACCTTTCCTTTGTGGTCAAACATGTACCGCACATGTATTTTTTCATGTTTGTGTGTATATATTTATTTGAAAAGGGACAGTGTACATTAATCAACATTAAACATTATAAATGTACCCGAATTAGCTGAATTTGGCTAATTTTCATCCCGGTATGTACAGCTAAATAAGCAATAACCAAATATTGATTTTTTTTTGAAAATGTCAGAATAAGGTTAGAGGCAAATTGATTATCGAGTGAAGGAGGTGAGTTTTTCATAATTGTCATCCATTATGAGGGGATCTATCTTTCATAGCCCTGAGCACAGACAGAGCACTCTTCATTGATGAAGGTACCTCAGTGTCATGTGTCTCTGCAGAAGTCGATAGAGGTCAGAGTCATAATGATGTGTTTAATGTGTGTATTATAAAATCTAATGAAAGTGTTAATGACTAGCCACTTAAATGCATTGTGATTACAAAAAATGGTATAGTAAATCACTGAGTAAAGGTCAAATCCAGGTTTAATCTTATTTTAAAATCATCTCTAGCCACAATGTCATGTAGTTTTTCTGGGTTGTCTTTTTGTGATTAGCTGAGAGCTACATGTGCAAAACCATTCCTTACAAAGCAAACAAAAATGTTATATGGGTAGAAGGAAGTTGGTTCACAGCCACATTTATTCACATTGTTCTAGATAACCATAAGTGCGATAAAGCAGATTAAAGATTTCCTTTTCTCATGTTTCATTAAAATTATGCATACCATACTTATTATACTGTAGTTTTAATCAGTTATAACCCTTATGTTTCACAAAAAACTTAAACTTACATGGAAACTTAATCAGAAAACTATTAAATGACAATATTGTCCAGTTTGTATAATATCATTATTTATTTACTTATGAATAGATGCTTTGGAATTGTCTGAGAGCAGCCATTTTTGTGTTCCATTGCATTATGTATTTAAGAATACTGTAGTTCTTCTGTTCCTTATGGAGGGTCTTATTGTGGCTACCAGAGTTAAATCAGTCCGATCGGCGGAGTAATGTGAGGAACCTGTGTTTTTTTTTTAATCATTCCTTGATCTGTTGTTCATTTGCAGCCAGAGACAGTTTTGTTGCAGTCATCGTAAGCAAAGGACTTACAAAAATGCCTATGTGTATGTACTCTCATGAAAGAGATTTAGTGCCGTAAACAAATAAATTACAACTTGCACATGTTTAAACAACTGTACAACTTCTCATTACTGTCACAAATGTTCCCTTTGCTTTATAGCTGCTGTTTTTTTACCCAGAATTGTCTGAAAGAAACACGCAGCCTGTCTGATGTGTAATTGTGTATCGATATCTCTCTGTTTCGTCCGTTCAGTTTTCCCGTTTCTGGATGTCTAATCTTTACACCTCTCCTTCTTCTCAGTATTCGACCATCTCCCTTGATTAATTGCTGTGAACCGCAGTGTGATGTGATCAATGAATCAAACGCCCACAAAGACGAAACAGCAGCCACATCCTACACTTTCTTCTCCTGTTAATGGTTTAAACAACCACAGTCACCCTCTAACTCTTCAGACTCACCTTTTCAATGTAAATGTCTACAGCACTAGTGCATGTAGAGTAGATTTAATATTTCAGGGTGGCATTTTACAATTTTGAGAAACTTTTGTGATTGGTAAGTATGTTTTATTTACAGTATTTTAATTATTTTTTCTCTTAAGTACCGAATCTAACAGGTTTTGTGAAAGGATTTTCTGGCTTTAGGAGACCGTGGAGGACCTTTTAAATGTATTATTTATTTTAGTTATTGTAATGTCATTATTTCATATACTGTAGATATCAGCTATTCAGCAACATAGAAGTAGAATCTAAGTTTTTACAAATGAGAATAGTTTTAAACACTGCTATAACAACAACACCATAACAACTTTTTTGACTAAAAATCTTGCATTTCAAAACAAACATAACATAGATGTAAGTTTTTGGTACTCTTGACGTCTTCTTTGAGAAAACTTTCTAGAGTTAGCCGAGATAAAGTGTGGCTATAGATAAATTAAGAATATTTGTGTTTTATGGAACAAATGTTTTAAGCAAAAATATATGTAGTTACTTTTATTTTGGTTGATTTTGGACGAAATAGAGCTAAAATATGTATTTAAGGAGTGCTAACTAGCTAAATTAAGAGATTATGTTATTAATACTTAGCAGTTTCTCTCCATAGCGATTCAGTTTTTCATGGAAACTACTTTGTAAACAGAGTTATGAAAAGTGTTACAGGCTAGTACAGTCAGGAGTTCATGGTGTTCCTTCAGTGTGTATCTTTTTCCTAAAGATGAACCTTTTGGTCCCAAGAGCTAAGGATTTCAATAAACCACCCAGAACTAATCTTCCTCCAAACTTTTGCCACAGTCTCTATAGAAGCCGAGAAATTTAGGGCATTTGATTCTCAAAACGCAGCTGCTCATCTGAAAGAGCAATCCCCCATGATGCTCCATTTATTATTCATCTGTGTGGGGCGAGAAGTTAAAAAAAACAAGAGCGGATGAGAGGACAGAAATCGAGGTCTGAAAACTTTTAAAAGATGAGACAAAGTGCAGAGTTGTGAACAAAGGAAGCAGGACTTGAATACAAACAGGTGGGAGGGAGAGTTGTACTGTGAGCCAAAGCCTTCTGTAAGCTCTAAGCAAAAAATGTGGTTTAATTAGCTCAAGAGCTAAGTAATTGGTGGAAATTAGCATGAGACTAGAATAATAATCAAAAATGGGCAAGGCAGTGGGGTGAATAATGAATCGTGGAAGTCATTATGCATCGTACAGCTGGAGCTTCATTTGAAAAGAGAATGACTGGATTAAAGTCCCTAAAATTGTTCCTGATTCACTGGAAGTGTCCTCAAGTCTCTAGAAGAAATTCAACTGTCTATGACTCATACAGGGTCAAGGTCGGTGGGATAATTGGATATTATATACTGTGGCTGCAGACCAAAGTGTTCAAGGTATATTCAAGTCAGAAAATAAACACAGATTTAGATTGAATAAAATCCTACCTTAAAGAAAACACGTTAGATTTGCTTATACAGTGAACTGTCTTATTGTGAGGCAGCCTTTATTTTCCATCAGTAGGACAGTTTGTAGATATGCATACAACATATTTACTTTTTGTGTTAATATCCTTTTGGTTTACTGCTCCATATAAAAAAAAAACTTTACTTTACTTTAGTTACTATTTTATTTATTCACATTTTCATGAGGATAAATCTGATGAATCATCTCATTTTTGAGAGGGTCCTCTAATATACTATATCATTTTACAGCACTAACGGTAAATCAATTGGTAAAATATTGTTCAGCCACAATGATTTTGTGCAATTAAACCATTTTATATTCTCTATGGAATAACACCTTTACCAAGTGAAAAATGCAAAAATGCAAAGCTACCATTTTATAGCATGATGTTGAAGTTAGTCACCACAATTCATTTCTGCTCCAATCAAACTTCCCATTCCCGCACTTTTCTGATGTACCATGACCTTGAACGTTTGGCTGCGGCTGCTGCCTGGTGGAGAATTTTAATTTGAACAATCTTATCAAACTCCAGCCCCAGAAGCGTGTTTTTGCCTTGAGTGATGTGGGAAAACAGAGTAGAAGTGAAGTTCCTGTCACAACTGCAGCTTGTGTAGTCGTTTCTGTCAGAGTGCATGCTCGTCCAGTTCAGTGGCAGACTGCTCCTGGTGGCTCCACACAATAGCTCTTTTTTGAACTACAATACCCTTAAGTAATCAAAGTGTAATGGAGGAAAACTGGCACACTGGCTCTAAAATGCATGTTGGAGAAACTGAGTTACTTAAGCACAACACAACAATGTTTGACGAAGGGCACACATTTTCTGCTACACTCACATTACCCTTAAAGCTTTTTAAAAGAATGAGTATTGTAACGTTCAAACTTTTACACGTAAACTTTAAACACAGTCTCAAGCAGCTTTGTTTTTCTTTTACACTTTTAGTATTTGATCAGTGGCCTTGTAATGCTTCAAACCTTAAATAACATACCATGTGTACATGAGAGACAATGTGAGACGTCAGAGCTCTCAAAATGTCACAATTATTTTTGTAACATTTAAAGGTGCAGTATGAAGTTTTTGGCGTCTAATGGTCCACACTTCACACCTCTCTTTCTTCAGCCTGTGAGCACATTCGGTAGCCCTGCAGGGAAAATGGCTCTAACTGGGTTATTTAAAGCTTTGAATGTCTAAGTTTTTAGATAAGTGGTAATCTATAGAAAACAGAGTTGTGAATCTGTTCCATTCTGTTCAACTGCAAAGTAGAAACATGTCCTCAATGCACCTTTAGATTATATATGGTTACAAATCTTTTTTTTTTCTTTTCTTTACACATTCTTTCTTCATGCCCCATTTACAAACCTCTTGGCTCATTTACATGTGGCTGACAGAGCTCAGATACTGGTCCTCACACTTTAGCGGCGATGACAGACTGTGTTAACGTCAAGCTGCTTCACCCCTGAGACGTTCACCACTGGTTTCCTTCAGAAAGTCATTAGGATGTTTAAAATGTCACTCATTTTCTCAGCCTATTATCACAGTGTATTTCACCTTTCTCAGTGGAGAAAAGTGTGTTGTAAGAATAGTTAAAGTTTTCCAGGTTTCTAAAGCATTTAAATGTTTTTTCTATGTACAGTTTTTTGCTTTTTATCATTTGGTAAATTAATAGAGTGACTTTAAACCTTATGACACATTTCAGGGCTGGAGCCAAGGTTATTGGTGCAAAAGTGCCATAATAGATAGAGTTAGACTGAGAAAAGTAATTCAAAAGTAAGACATGTTGGATTAGGATGCAGAGAGCAGCTGTTTCCGAGCCTTCTTTATGCGACTATTCCCACTTGGACCGTTGGTATTAAATTTAAATCTTTTAAAAGATGAATGTGCTTTTATTGGTTTTGTTTTCAGGCTTCAGAAAGAAAGTCAGCCAACTTTTATTTAATCATGGAACCAAAATCTATTTAGACAATTATCTGCAGCACTTTAGGTTTTTGGTTGAAGATACCAACTGTGCAATTGCAAATTATCACTCCAGGCATCTCACAGGGAATTGACATTAAACAGCGGTTGTCAGAAAATACTGTCTGTGGGAAATATTTTTTTAACTCTTGTGTAAAAATATTATCACAGAATGTAGTTTGAGTCCATCTCTCCTTTGAAATGCAGATAGATGGAACAATGGGAAATGGTTAAATAAAAGTGGAATAAACATTTTTAGATTTATGGTCTTTGGAATCAAACTAATTCTTTTTTTTTCATTTGACTGAAAGATGCAACCATGACACATCAACTGAATTCTTGCCTTTCCTTTGCACTGTGGAAATGTGAACCATGGGGTTAGTCCACACCCCTTTTTCTTCTTTGTGCTTCACTGTGTAGATGTTGTGCTGTTTTATTGGTGTCCACGTTTATAATTTTGTCATTGTCTGCACTTATTTTATTATGTTTCCAGATAAGTGTATAATGTCCTTATGTCACTTAATTGTCTTTCCCACTCTCCTCTAGGGGAGTCCTCTATTGGACGTCCCAGTGATGATTGAACCTTAGCTGTGGCCCATCTGTGATTTTGACCCAACCCATGGATCCCAACTGACCCTAGTTCCTCTCACTCAGATGGATGAACTGTTCCTGCTGATATTAACATGGACTATAGTCATTTTCATTTATTTTTACACATTATGTCAGTGAAGGTTCTCAGTCAACCAGGTCATATTAAAGAAAAGAATAAGACATTTGGACTTGGTTTTTAAGTTGAAGATGTTTTGTCTCCTATTCCGAGATCTTTTTAGGAATACACACATGATATATACTGTACATGATGGACTATTTGTCAAAGTGTACTATAAAACTGTCCCTTCTTTTGTTGTTCTCCCTAAAGTTTCTCATTTTCCCCATGACTATTTCTTTTCTTAGTTTTTCCTTACCCTAAAGGAGGATCTGAGGATAGGAACTGAACTCATTGCTGGGGATTGGGAGTCACATTTATGCTAACAGAGCGTTGTGCTGGCCCTGCGTAGCTTGCACTGGTAGTAAATCCTTGAGCACTTTTCAAGCTCATTTTATGCTTCTTGTCAGAAATGCTATAAAATAATTTGTTGCCCTATTGTAATATTAATTTCAGGCAGAGCTTGGGCTGGAACCAGATGCAATTCAGTGTTTCTTCATCATAAGAGAAATCTTTTTCATTCAGTTTTCCTTATTTCACTGTGAAATCCACCAATCCCACTTTTTGTTAAAGAATAGCCTGACCCACTGACTTTCTTGACAAAGTATAATGGGTCTAGAACCTGCACCTATTGAGCCTGTCTTCCACCCAACAAGCCCAACAACATCAACTTCAACCAATTATAATTGTTTATCGAAAACGGGGAAGACCCTAAGCGATGACTCGTAAAGAAGGGAAACTAGTATTGTTGTTGCATTGCTTTCATCGGGTTGTGTGTTTCTCTAATTTATCTGCATCCATTTGTCCCCTGGATCTCAAACTCACATCGAGAGGGACCAGACTGATACTTTGTACGTAATAGAAAAGGAATTAGGATGGCGGGCCAGGGTAGTTAAAGGTTGCTCCAAACTATAGCTATTTCATCTGACTGGACCCTTCACTTGACCTAAATTTACAGATAAAATTTATCTTAAGATTAAGCTTTATCTTAGCTTTAAAAAGAAGCAAACAGAACAAATGAAAAAGAATATATCATGAAAGTGCAGCAAGTGACAAGTGACTGTCTTTAAAAAATAAAACATGAATGGAATGTCTAAATTTGACCCATTTTTTTCAGCTGCTAATTGTTCAAATGATTGATGGCCTTCACCGACAGGACCACCATCTTTCTGTCACATGGAGCCAAAGATAAATTACGCGTCTTTGTCTGTGGCGAGGAGTCATTTCTAATGGGGTGATATTAAACCAGGGAGGTCTAAAAGCTAATAATATGCACACCCTTAAGGCTTGGGTTCGTTAAAAAGAGATAAAGAAATTCATCTCGGTCCCCCATCGGTGCAATATCAACGAACTAACAGCACATTACATTGCTGGCATGATACAGCAATATGGAAGGGAGAAATAAGGAAAAAAAAGGCTTGAGGAGGTCAGCAGTGAACGTCAGTTGTTTCTAAAGGTCTTTTGGAGAGAAACAAAGTGGTGGAAAGAACAGAGACCTGAAAAACGCTTCATATGCAAGTTTGCCCTCTTTGATGGAAAAGAAAAGTTCTGTGTAGACAGTCCATGCCTCTGGTCAAACACTCTCTTTGTGTTTCATTTTTAACCAGACACCCCATCCAATCATGTTTTTCATTCTTTTCCTTTACTGCTTTATTCAAATTCTTGTCTTTTGTTTGAATGTCTTCTGTTTTTCTTTTTTACTGTGTGTTTTTCTGTTTCCTTTCCATGGGCAGTAATTATGAGCAAACACGTTAATATCAGTGAAGTGTGTTATTATTGTGTGTTCTTAGATTTACAGTTGGATTTTGGAACAGTCTGAGAAAAGGATATTTATGTGGCTAACTTGTATTTGGTCTTTTACTCAGCTTGGGGTCAGCCTTAAAGCAACTGTATGGATTGGTTTTCATACATGGCAGCATCCTCTTGATGTGCACATCCCGTTTGCTTTATATCAAATCTTGCTGATTTGATTCTGTCTTCCTATATTCATTGGTTTCACACTGACTTTGAATGAAAAGTTTGGTGTGAGCTACGTCAGAGATTTAATGAAAAAAGATTTTCTAATCATTGACTGTGAACATTGACTTTTTTTATTTTAATGCACAAAAGGAGTTCAGCATTTTTATACTGTTATAATATGTTACCATATTTTTCTTTTTGGTAACTTTACTTCCTTTTTCTGCAATCATTCTGCCAACTTTTCCACTCTACACACCATTTTCTTTTCTGCCATTTGCTTTTCTGTCCTTCTTTACAAAAGTCCTTTCAGGTGAACGGTTATGGGGTGGCTCTCAAGCATGCAAACCACATAAAAATCTTTTCCAATATCTGACCGAGCACCTTGTCCGTGCTAAGCCACAGAGACCAATCCGTTACCTTAGCTGACCCTCAAGCCCACTTCCCATTCAGGGGCTCAGTGCAACCTCAGCCTGCGGCTATCACACTGACAGCCAACTTCCCGAAGGCACAGGGGGGGAGGCAGGTGTGGGGGTAAAGGTCGAAAATGTGAATGAGAGCATGGAAAGACATGTTCATACTGACCAAGGGTGGACATTATTCCACGAGGGGCATGTATAAGAATATTTGGATGTAGGTCACGTTCTAAAAAAAATATGAAAAAGCTTCTTCAGAACCAGAGCTTTGTGGGTACTGGGCTTTTGTACATGAACGAGAACAAGTATAGTAAAGACAAGTAAAGTATTTTACCAAGATAGACAAAAGAGTGTCAGTCTGAGCTTATTTTTAAATATAGTTTTTACTGATGTGTTCCATGTGTCTCAGCTGTAAAGAAACACAATTTTACACAATGCATAATCATAGTGTTATTGGTTTGTCTCACTCTTCCAACTTCTTTCTTACCATAAAAGCGTTAGTTACAGCTGATGCCCCAAGTTCTCTTTTTTTGTTTACATTGGATTCCATAAACTCAAAATTGAGGCATGGCACAATGACTCAAAGTGAATAGATGCCCACTTTTCATACAATCTCTGGTTTGGTAAAATATGTGCAAAAGAATGATAATCGATGTCCTGAAGAAGCAGCGGTCAAACCATATCGAGCTGTGGCGTTTGCTTTTATTGAGGTTGACTGAGCACGCTCGCCCTTGAAGAAGTCTAAGACAATGACCTGATTGAGATGCAGTGACAGAAGCTGGTTCTTTCACTGTGAAATCTTCTGGAGCTGGAGAATAAGCAGATCTTTCACGGATTATGTTAGGATAATGGAATCATTCACATTGAAAATGGAAGAAGGCAGTTTAGCTATAATCGTGTCTTGTGTCTCACTTTCCCTCTTTTTGCTCCATCCCTCCATCCGAGCCTTTTATTTTTCCTACTGTCACACACACAAATACACACTTAAGCCATTTCTTCCTTTTACTCTTTCATGCTATTATTATTTTCTGTGAATTTCTGATGCGGCAACGTGGAACGAAAACTGCATAGAAAGCAGCCTCCAATTAGAGTAGACCTTTTTATGTCACTTGCTTTTCTGCATGTTATATAAATAAATAAGGAGGAGGTGAGTAGAGTTCATCTAGTCACTGACAATGTGCACTTTTGTTTTTAAGATTTTATGAAACAGATGTATTCACATTTACCAAATAAGGACCAATTTTCTGTTTATCTCTTAAGACACAAATGAATGCAGAGATGGAATTGCATTGAAACAACATTCCTATATACCTATAGTGTTTGAAGGAAAGTGCAAATTTAAAAATCTATGCTGCCAATGGCGTCACAAAGCCCTTATGGCCTGAGGTGAGATAATACATTTCTACTCTCATCAATGCTCTTATAAATAGTTTGATTGTTTGAGAAGATGTATCTCAGCTTCCTCTGGTGCAAATGAAAGGAAAACAGTGCAGCAACTGAAAATGTCTGCTGGAATATACAGATCATGCTGATTTGGAGAGGCAGCGTGTTCCCTTCCTCTACATTTTCTGTTTGCACCTCTGTAAACTTTAATTCAGCTCTCAGCGTTTGCCCATTTGATAAACACAAACCAGCAGGTGCTACAAGATGGATTTTTAACTAGTGCTGCATTTTCCCACTGCTGTTCTACTATCACATAGTCTTTGCTTAGGTTTTCTGCATCAGATTACTCCATCAGTAAACATCCTTAATGGTTAAAATAGAAGTTTATTAAGAAGACATAGTTTTGAAAGTAGAAGATGTTTTGTCTCTCTTACCAATTTTTGAACGAGGTACAAAGTTCTAGTTTCAAATCTACCTTAAGCTTAAGCATTAGGAGCAGCATAGGACTTGGATAACTAAAAATATTCACATATATCATGTCAATCTTGGGGCTTCCAGATTATTTTTCATCAACAGAGTTATGTCAGAAGGTCACTTTTTTTTACCCTAAATCCATGTAACTTCATGTTGTTCATATAAAACTCAGATAATTCTCACTTACGCAATAAATATGCTATTATCACTGAAGCGTAGAGCAGTCGTCCTATAACCAACAGGTTTGATCCCTGCACCGCTAAATGCAGAGACAATTGTTAAAAGGAGTAAATTTATAGTGAATTATTAATAATAATGAATCCATTTTTATCAACAAATGCAAATGAAATATTGGAAGTTTGTTTAGGTAATACTTTATACATTTTCCATTAAAGAAACGCTAGCTGACCCTAACTATGATTTTCTTTCAAATTAAGTTTGACACTATTCCTCTGTACTGTAGCCTTTTTTTTACATTGTGGATGGAGAACCACCAGGCAAGAGGGATTTGGCTGTATTAAGTGCCATGGGGAAGGAGAGAAAAGTAAAGGGAGCCAACTGGGAGAAGACAATAATTCAGGAGCTGCCAGAATGGTTCTTCGAGGCCTCTTCCCTCTTAATTCCCCAGGGTGATGTGCACTTAGTCAGTAAGCTAGCAGGCTGTGGATCATGGAGGCTTTAGATAGTGTGGCCCTCCACTGTAACACAGAGAGATTTAGATGTCTGTGAGTAGACCTCATCCACTGAGCTGACATATTAAATTTACTCCTTCCTTCTGTTTGTTTGCTTTGACTTTATGCATCAATTTTGAAAACATCCCCGGGCTTTATGAATTTACATGTGTCTCTGTTTTTGATGCTTGCATCTGTCATTGCCCGACGACAAAGACACATTTTGGAAGCTCCTCCAAGCGCAAAACGTGGAGGCCAAATTCTCTCTGATGTCATTTGTTGAAGGTCTCAGTTGACGTTTGAGAATTTACTCTTATGACACCTGCATGCATTTTCACTGTCGAGTTGTAGAAGTGGCCTAAAGCGGTGGAGCTTTGAATTATTTCCCTAGATTTGAACAAAACAGCATGCAACAGACTTCCTGACCTTGAATGAAAACTCAATGTTAGGCAACCTGTTCTGGTAATAACAATTACCAGTTGTTTTTGTGTCCTTGTAACACAGCGGCTTGTATATTAGACCATAACAAAAACCCTTCTAACCTTGATTTGATGAGCTAATTTTGTGCATGAACCTTGATTGTTTAGTAAATGTATATTGTGACTTAGTCCTTGTAAATTGAATAGTTATTGTGTGGTTGTCAGCTGTGCCCATTAAGTTATGTATAAATTTGACTACGGAAAGCAAACTTCAGTCCCCGGTGGTTTTCTGTTCTTATTACTAAGCACATGACAACCCAACGTGTCAACACAGAATATCTCTCTACCATCAGCATCAGAATAGGATAAGATGGATCATACTAACTATATTTGGACATGGATATGCTATGGGACAAAGTAAATAGAGTTTGCTTGTTTTTAAATGGTCTGACTTAATTCCGTTCATTTTTATTTTTTTTGAAAGGACAAACCAGTTAGTCTCACAAACCTCTCCTGTCTCAGACCGCCACTCACACTAACAGCAGTTTTCTTTTATTAAAAAAAGACCAAACTGAAGTTTAAAGCTTTCCATAAACATTTAGCACTGACTTCGCCGTCAGAAGAACAATTAACTCCGCCCACCTTATGTTTCCTCCATTTTTTCTGTTTCTGTTTTTCTTCTTTGCACAGTTTTGATGTAAAAACATATTCAGCGCTAAATATACACTTTTTCCGTTTAATCTGCAGTTTTAACATTCGTGTTAGCATCTGTGTCGACCAATAGCGTGAGCTGTGATTGGCCGGCGCTCCTGTTCAGGACAAAAATTCTCATCTATTAAAATCCTTGATAATAAAGCCTAAATGAAGTGTTAAGGTCTTGTTTTTTCACAGATGATTCCTGTTACAATATGCATTTAGGTATTTAAATAGTTATTTTCTTTACATGTAATAAAAATCGTCTACTCCATGTTTTAGACACAAACCATTACACTATTATTGTGTAGTAACTGTGAAGGCCATTTTCAACCAATAAGAGACTGTTAAAGATTTCAGGGAAATGAGGTATTGATTGTATTGATCCAGTTTCATGCATGAACAGACAGAATTGAGCCCATTCACATTATTTTATAATTTATTGAAGACAGAAAGTCTTTAATAAGTTATTGATTGAATGTAATTGATATTGAGCAAAACTCATGCATGAGAAATGTATTTAAGTCCTGTTGTGGGTTATAATATGGGGTGGCAGTAGCTCAGTAGGTAGAGTGGTCTTCCTTCAACCAGAAGGTAGTTGGTTCGATTCACACTCTCCCCACAGTTCATACTGTCATTGTGTCCTTGGGCAAGACACTTAACCCACCTTGTCTCCAGTGGCTGTAACACTGGTAATTACTGTAGAACAATGTAAGTCTTTGGATAAAAGCATCAGCTAAATGAATAAATGTAAATGTCTGTATGGCCTCTAAGTGTGTATTGTGGTAATTGGAAGAAATGAGGATGAAACCATAAAGTCATGATGACATATTTTGATATAACACAGACATTGCCTTTGTAACTGGGTCACACTGACTGAAATACAGAAGCAAATGAAACTAGAGATGAGTATGTGTGGATGGATGAGAGGTGTAAGAGAAGCACAGTATGTCTCGCTACATTTGACACGTCTCCAAGCCTCTGGCATCAGATAAGTCACCACACTCAGAAGAACTATTCAGAACTCTCTGGGCTTACGATAACTCCAGCTCAATCCGCTCAGGTTGACTCCAAAGATTAATACGGACCATTAAAAAGTGGTGATAAGAAATTGAACTCCCTTCTGACATTGAGCATTATTTAAAACAGATCATCCATGAGCTTTGTCGAGTTTCCGATTCTTGGTAACAGTTTACAGCTTTACATTTACATCTGTTTTATAAATGCTAGGACTGAATTAAGACCTCTGTATATGCAAACTTTAACATTTTCTTGGTAAGTTCTAAATATTAACACGTTCTAACATGTATCAACATTAAGTCCCACATCATTGCTCTCTGCTTATGCAAAAGGTGTTAACCCACCCTGACTTACACAGAATCACCAATAAAGTCTGTGGTCTGTCACAAAGAACCATCAAGTGTTTGCAAAGAGTAAGTACTTTAGATGAATTCCCTGTCAGTGTTTGGAAGAAGAGTGATTAACTGCAGTTTTATGTAGTTAACTGTGGTAACGGTACTGCCACACCATATGTCTGAGCAAAAAGAGATTTAAGAGTTTGTGACCTCACAAATCTCACAAGGATTGAGCTGCAGCAGTAAGTGGTAAGTGGGTTTAATAACCCGCCTATATCCAAAATGGACGCTTAAGTCAGACTTTGTTCTTAGTGCTTTCTTCATAGGTACAAGGCACATTGTAGAGGAATCAGTTCTTGCAATTTAAGTTAGAATTTCACTCTCTAGTTAGATATTCAGAAAATTAGCAGAGCTTTTTCTAAGTTCAAAGAAAAAAAATACAAAATTAAACTGCACTAAATCCTGGTATATTTCCCAACATTAAATACACATGTTCCAGATGTGCCTGTATAAATATCATACACACTTTAGGGTAATGGTGATCTCATGATAATTCCTGATGAATCATGAGATTTAATGCATGTACTAATGCATGAGTCATGCACAACCTGATAAACTGTGTTAACAATTTTTCTTTAGTGTGTTTTAAAGACTTCATACATTCAATAAGCGTTTTATGCAAAACACTGAACGTGTTTGGTATTCTTTCCCTTTGACCATCTTGGCATGTTCTTGCATTTTTTTTAATACATTACACAGACATTTACACAGAATTGGATTGAATTAGGCAGTCCAATTCAGAGCCTGAATAGCATTTTGTGTGGGATTTGTTGTGGTAGCTTGAATCGCTAGTTGACTTGCCAGCACAGAAACCAATGAGCCAATATTTTAAACCAATCTTTGCTAGAGAAGCCTGGCAGAAATAACTTGGACAATGTAACACACTATGAAAACCAATTTGATATCATCTGAAATAAATTCCACCTAAACTTTGTGGAAAGAGAGGCTCTGTTTCTGATGATGTACAGTGCCATCTTTTTGCACAGTTATTTAAAAATAAACAGAGCATTTAGGAACAGAAATATACGCCGCTAAATGGAAAGTCAAACAAGAGCAGTTAATTTTCTGTGTCAAGATAACATTCACAACTTTTTCCTAACTCGCTGAAATAATTGCTAATCTCTGTAAAACCCCCAGAAAAAACTGTCAAGTGGCCTCTGATTGACTGAATGTAGGTGTGTGTGCTTGTTAGACTGAGACAGGATGTGGCTGAGTGTAAATCACCTGTGGTATTAGAGAGTGTCCCGCAGCGTCTCTGTCTGCCTAATAAAATAACTGAAGGCAGCTCCTGAGCCCCCCCGCAGAGAAACACTGCCTCATACCTAAATCGGTACACCACCAACGCCTCACCGCTGCAGTTTATCTCAACCTGGCTCTTCATCAAAACTCACTGACCCATAAAGTGGACATTTGCATGCAACCTTGAAGAGCAGCGACCAAATTTAGCAGTGTATATATGAAAGTAAGACATTTTGAGGAGCCAAAGGGTGAAATAAGCAAGGACCAACCCCTTTGGTTGTTACACTGTGTCACTGCACTAGATGTCTCTTCTGTGTGTAAAGACAAGGATTTAGAAGATGTACTTGTACTATACTTTGGACTTTTATTGCCTTTATTTGACTGATCAGCAGGGATAAGAAAACATACCTGAGCCAATTTTGTGGAACATGTGCAACCAGGCCACCAAAAAAAACACATTTGTATAAGTTTACAGCTCATATTAACATTTAAAGAGTTGCATATATACAGTATATACACTGTATATCCCGATGGACACAGGTTATCATGGCTGTTCGACAAAACAAAACATAACAAAGAAAAGAAAAGCTATTGACTCACACTCACTGTTGAGCTGAGTGGATACCGACCTTGTAGCTGCACTGTGTGTTCTCTTTGAGTTTAAAGTCTAAAGTGTCAGAGGGGTTTCAAACCATCGCTTCACACAGACACTTAATGACTGCTTTAGATTTTTGTGTAATAATCACAGTCGACAGAACCACTTTATATAATTCATTTGAATGTGCTAAATTATACAGAATGAATAAAACATGGTGAATGAATATAGATAGTGTATAGTGTATTTACTGATGTATTTAAGCAGGATTTGACAAAGATCTGTGATTTTATAAAAAAAACTTTGTTCTGTGCCTTATAATAATTTACTTTTGACACTTTGTGGTTGTAAGTTTCAGAAGTGGAAAGTTTTACGCTGCAATTTTGTCAGTGTTTCCCTGGAGCTCTTCATTCTCTGTTCCTCTAATGATTTGTCCAATGTGAAGCCATTTGAGGTCTAGACCTTGGAGGCAAAACCGGGTTTGACAATAGACAGAGACAGAAAGGCTACCATTTTTTCTTCATATGTCTTATTACAGCTACTGCAATATGAAACTATTGCTTCAGGACGTCATCGTGCATTTGCAAGTCAACCTACAGAGCTTTGTTACTTTTTGGAATCTTGACGTCAGAGGTAGATAATTATTATAACAAAAACTCAGCTGCTTACTGAAAAAAAAATCAAGATAATAAATATTTTGTCTTTTTGCATCACATTTGCAGAAACACGCTTTTGTCAATTGCTCTGTCAGATCAAATTCCTTTTAATTTCCTCCTCCTTTTTTAGAGGGTGATGCTCTGTGGTGCTTCTTTTCGTTTAATCTCTTAAATTCTCGGTTCTTTCTGTCTCCCGGTCAAATACTGTCCTTCACGGTCAATTTACCAAGAGTGGTATTCATTCACCTTTAAGCCCTCAAGCTTTCGTCACCATTTTTAACATGAAAGCCCAAAAGGGTGAAGGCAGTGTCTGTGTTTGAGAGAAAACAAGGAAAAAATGGAGTAAAAGAATTGGTTGAAATGTGTTTGATCTTAAAAGCATTAAATCCATTTTTGACAGCATGGAGTAGCGAGTACAACAAATGAGAGTGGACCCAGTTTGTTAGGATGGATCCTATCTATTCTGTAAAAAAATCAAAATAAAAATCCATGAGTGCTTTTTTCTGTATAAAAGTTTTGAGTCCAATAAGAAGGCCTATGTGTGGTGCTGCTGACGGTGTGATTGAGAGCTGCTAGCGTGGCCTCTAGCATATACCCTCAAGCATAGGCACTATCTACAAAAATGTTGATAATATTGAAGACAGTTTACTGTGACTGTGCTGTTTGTGGTTAACCAAACTATCAAATCAATTATTGTTTTTTTTATGTTCAATAAAAAAAAAAAAAAAAAAAAAAGTTAAAACAATTGTTATGATTTGCTAGAACTGCGTACTGACAACTTAGAGCACTTTAAATCTAGCTTTAAGCAGATCACAGTTGTCTGAAGCAGTACTTTCAGCTCATTCATCAAGCGTGCAAGACAGTTTTCTCTGCATCCTCCAGCGTCAGCCAGCAAAGACAAAACACAAAAACACAGCACATTAGCCTCTAGCTGGAGGTAAAAGCCTTAGGAATGCTCTGTTTATAGCTGGGGATTGCATGACTGCCTGTCTGGTTCAATTTTGTGCAAAAGGATATGCTGATCTACTTAATATTTCTGATCCACTTAATGCATCAGCAGATTTGGCCTGACAAGTGCTTCGGAAGAATAACCAATGACAGTTCCCGAACCTGAAGCTTCGGAATAAATATTTATGAACGTACCTGTAGCCCAAAGAGACCTGTATTATACAGGCCTATCACAGCCTCGTTCTCACATCAACAATCTTATCACAAAACCGCTTTGTCATTTTAGCTGCTCAATATATCCTTATGGCACTTTGAAACAATAAAATGGTGTGTCATCTTTAACTTCTTTTATACTTATAAAATCTCGGCTACACTTCCTCTCAAGTATGCAAACCAGTTGCCGCTGGTTCCTTCCATTTTCCCGATCCAGTGAAATGTGAACTGAAGTGCATTGGCTGCGGGGAAGGAGCTGTAAAATCAAATGAAAGCAAAAGAAAGCAAAGGATGTAACAAGGTAAGACAAGATAAGTCCAGACGAGACAGGGCTGAGGGAAGAGAGAATGGAAAAGAGCGGACAGGAAAGGACACCGCATGAAACAGAAGACAAAGGAAGACCAAAGTTTAGAGGCTGTAGTAAGGTGGTAGCTCGACTGAACTTTCTGTAGTTCAATTTATTGATGAAAGTATTAAATATACTAAACCAATTCACAGGAAAATTAAAGCTTTCAAATGTTGTGTACAAAACTTTGAAACATCTTGTGGAAAATGTCATCAAGGTCCCTCTGCATTTGTCAATTCAAACTTGAAATGTGTGTTGGCTTCGTAGATTGTGTTTCATTGTGTGGTGAGAGTAAATAAGATACTGAATGTAGATTCTTGACGAATGAAATAAAACTGCACATAAGAGCTGTCAAAACTTCCTTGAGATTTGTTTTGCAGGAAATTTTCATTGTTACACATAAAGAACTATGACATGGTAATGTGCAGTGAAAAACAGGAGTTTTGCTTTTCCTCATTGAAGTGTTGTAGTTAGATTTGTGGGCTTTATTATTATTATGAGTGGCAGGTATGAACCTCAAGAGATTATTGCTTAGTTGTTAAAAGCCCTTGCCCTTTTCTCTTTTCTTTCGATAAGCAGAACTGGCATCTTATCGACAAATCCCAAGAACTCAGTCACTTGGATAGGGAATGAAAAAATATCAGGTAATCATAGAAGATAACTGCTGTAAAACAGAGAGTTTCCATTTATCTTTTTCAACATCAGGAGATCAGCATTTACATGGACTTGAAAGGGGGTTATTTGTAGGTGTTGGTCTTCGGGAGGTGGTCTTGAAAGCTTTACACAAGATGATCTTTATGTCAATCTTTTATGTCAATTTCTATTTAATTTAGTCATTCATTGGGACAATGCAGAGAGACAACTTGTTGGATTTTTTGTAAATTTAGTTTATATAAAATCATCAAGAGAATGCTGCCGACTGAGCACAACATTCGGTATAACATATAGAAATAATAAAGTGAAAATTTCAAATACTTTTTAATTTTGTGTTTATTTTATAGCAAGAAACTTATATTGTTTGTAAATAGAAATTGGTTTAAAAATCTTTGAAAATGGGCTTATTTTTAATTTCAGAGGTCCAATCTTTCTTCATTTCAGCTACACCATCTACTGCCTTCTCTCGACACTCATAAATCTTACTTGTCTGCTTCTACTGTTCCCCAGGTCTGAATGGTTTATGCTGCTGTTTGTGTCATTTAGAGGAGTTAGACAGCACAACCGCTGGCAGGAGAGGCCGAATTGTGTACCATGCCTTTAGGTAAGAAGGTGAAACATGCTGAGACAATGTACAACTGTTGGTGCGTGGAGCTGATTTAAGGTTATGTCAGGAAGAGAACTTCATTTGTCGGAGCGAGCTGTTGTCATGTGTACTGGATGCACACTGACTGACACATAGCCTTCCACCCTCCGCTGGTTGTCTATGTCTCTACCTAATGAAGTGTCAACACTAATGATGTTCTTTTTGGTCGTGCTAAGTCTCCTGACTGGGACTGTCACTCCAGGCAGAGGTTACCTCAGACCACTGCGGTAAGTTTACCTCAGCAGAACGTGCCGATGTTGGCATGATAGTCTGTCGCCTGCCCTCACTTCTTTTCTGCTAATGAAGCAGGAAAGTTTTGCAGTGTTTGCTTGACTCTTGGCCCATGCATCAGAGCTGCAAAGTCCTCCCTGTAGACGGATGGCTTATTTTAGAATATGGGACAAAATACATTTACAAGGTGATTAATGTGAAGTGACCTATACACAAAGACAGGTGAAGACAGTTGACAGGATACTAATAACAAATGATATATACAGTATATATATATATATATATATATATATATATATATATATACCGAGTAATATGTATCAAATTTGTATCTGCACATTTTAGGGTTCGCTCAGAGGTCATTAATTGACAGGGATTGTAAAAAACAACAACACACAAGAGCTAGACAATTCTGCCAGAGTAATTTAATGCAACAGTATATTACTACGGCCTTAAGGGTTGTTTAAGGACTTACTCAATTGGCAACATTTGACTAGGTCTTGACTACAAATGAAAAAGCCACAAATGAAAAAGCCAGATTAATTGAAGCCAATGGAACTCAATTACGCTACTTTGGTTCAGATTTGTGGTTCTAAAAAGTCTGAAATCCTGGGATTATGTAATTTTTTTCTTCAGACGTGGATTTCAGACCACAAATGTGATCATGAGTCAGATAATAGCAGCAAATGTAACTAATATCTGATATTATTATGTATCATTATTAGACACAGCCTTCTAATAAACTCCAACAAGCGGACTGTTATCTATGATTCACTGGTTTACTTTTTAAAGTCTCTTTGTGAGTTAGAGGGTTATTAAAGGTAGGGAAATGACCTGCTATGAACTGTTCACCAGTTTGTGATCCAAATCTGAAGAGAAGTTTAAACAGACTGTTTTCTTTTCCATGTTGCCTGCCTCTGTTACTTTTCCTCAGCTTCTTCTTCTAATGAAGGTGCTAACTGTCTAAATGTCACTAATGCGTCTGCGTGACCCAGACAAGTAGTCTGCTCTATTATTGACTAAATGTGCACGCAGCAATCTGTGTGATGTAGGGAAAATGTAATTGAATATGAAATCGTCTGCTGAGAAAGTGAAAGTGCCACAGTCCTCGAACAGACGTCCAGCGTGGCGAGGACATCCACTCGCACACAACTCCCTGTGGTAATCGAGACAATGTATTTCTAATGGCACTATCCAGACTGCGCAGGTAATTGTGATTTATTAGCATGCCGCAGCTCCGATTAGATTACAGACGACAGCATGTGTGTGTCTTCAGGCTGCACACTGAAAGAAAGGGTATTGACTCTCTTGGTTTTATTCTAAACTATGACTAATCATGCTGTCTGCGGCTGAGTCACTCTTAGACTCTTAAAAGGTTTCAGGCTGGGGTACTTAGCGGAAGACTCACATCAGCATGTTCTATTCAAACAGCCAAAAAAAGTGCTGATGGGTAGAGTTTATAACATGGATAATACAATATGATTTCCTGTCTACGTCAAACTTGGAAAATGCATGTAAGCTAAATATATTTTTTATCAATAGTAGCATATGGCTTCAGTGCTTCATCAATAAATGTTCTTTAATGCAATGGTCAACATAACATCAAGATACACAAACCATGTAGATCCATCTAAAGATTACGGTTCTTTATTTGTCTCTTATAGGAGAAACTTGTAAAAAAAAAGTCTTGTGTCTCTCTGTGCATAGATTGTGACCTTTAAGACAAAAATAATTACACAAAGTCAGTTCAAAATATCCCCTGCGCTCTTGAGAAGTGAAATGTCACCATGAATTGCTGTGTTAAAGATGCTCTGACCCTGTTGTCTAACCACTACTCAAACCTACATTGAATATTGCTTTCTTGTATCATTTTAACTCCAATGCTCTTCCTTTTCTTCAGTAAGAGAAGTAATTGTGTCTAGGCCCATAATTAAACCACAGCCTGCATGAAACGCTTGTCTTGTGCTGCCAAAAACCCACAAGCAACTGACATTAGACTATGGAAATAATTGCTGCCCTGATCTTGAAGGTGAAAACATTTCTGAACCCTGTCTAATATTTGTTAGTCTGGACCACTGTTGCGCCAACAAAAACTGTGATCTCCTACTCTTATTTTTTTCTATTCTTTTTTTTTCCTTCTGTATGCTGCTTGTGGCCACAGTAGGAGCAGTTTCTCCTATTAGGTACCCATCTAGCATTCATAATTGGGCTGCCATTAGAGCTGAGTGGAGCAGTTTGTGGTGGCAGTGTGGGGAACAGCTTGCTAAACTGGGTTATTATTGAATAAATTAATTTCTATTTTTAGTGCCATAACGTGAAGACAAGCAGACAGCAACAATGTATGGAGTTTATTCATGCGCAGATGTACTCTGGAAAAAAAGAAAAAAAATACAATACACGCTGTGAATGGATGTGCATTTCATACTGACATGCATTTCTAATTGTATCTTTGGAGCAATCCTTACAACAATACACTGGCAAATACGCGTTTATATATCGTATACAGCCAAGGTCTATAACTGATATCCATTATTACTGCTATTGTGAGGAATAGCACTTGTATCCTGTTACACAATGAGTTTGGTTAAAAAGCAGTAAATGTCCATGTTATTCACAAACAGCTACTAAATTATTGAGGAATGTGAAGAAAATGCCTGAGCAGCATTTCCTTCTTGTTTATCCCCGAAGGAGTGGACAGCCTTTTCTTCTCTTTGAACAGTCTTCAGTTTCCAGGAAGTCCACAATATGAACTATTTATCACTGAAGAAGCTAGCACTGACGGAATGGTGACACTGTTGTGTTGCAGGATCATCAGAAACATCAGTGTGTTTATAAGCTAAATGAGGAAAATTGGAAAATGTAGCCCAACTTAATTTTAATTATGCAATACATACATAAAAAATCTAAATATGGCGGTGGTTTGCAGAACGTTTGAACAAACAAGAGACATTTGAGTCACAAAACCACAGAGACCCACTGGACAAGAAAAATAGGGGACCTTTGGACAAAGAACACTGTGCTCAATCAGTCCACCATCTTCAGAAGAATGCAGACACAATTATAAATTATATTTACGTGTAATGGCAAGCCAATTATTTAGCATTTATAAAATATTGATGTTGACATTTCACACTCTTTGTAATGTAGTAGCTGACAAAAATGCTTTGTCTTGCCAAAAAGAAATAATTACCCTGCAAATTAAGCTTTAATGATTTTAAAGGGACAATGGAGTCACCTTACAGCAAAAGACTTATTTACTGAATTTTTCTTAAAGCAATATTTCATCTCAAATACACCAGAGAGTGGGGCTATTTGCCTTGAGTTGTTTCAAGAATTAATCTTTTTTTAAACTAAAAAAGTATGTGTGAAACATATGTAAAAAAAAAAACAAAAAAAAACTCTGGGATTTAAAAATTTTGCAAAAACTAGAAATTTTTTTCAAGTATGATCATTACAATGCAGATTAAGCTGTAGCTGTATATCATCTCGCTTTTGTGCAAGGCTATTAGTTATTTTTTGCTTTAAAACAAATACTTTGCAAAAGCATCATAAAAGCATGAGATGCCCCAGATATCACTGTCATAGGAATGAACCATTCTACAATAGTTCTAGCACTTTCCCACCATTTTTATTCACAATATGCACTTAAAATTTAATCTCGAGATAAAAAGGATCAAAGATAATAATCGGAGAGAGTCAAATCATTCTGATATTAGGCATTGGTAGACATCTGTAATTCATTCCAGCATAAGCAGACAACCAGCCGGGCTCACTCAGCTTGATAGCTCCCTCCTTCTTTTCCTGTCCATCTGTTTTCATGGATAAATCCTCCCCTGCCAGGCTCCATCACTATGAAGAACTCACAAGAGGCTGACCCACACATATGGTCACTTCAGTCCATGTGAGATGTGAGATAAACAGGACTTTTCTGTAAAGCTGTGAATGCTACAGCTATACCTAGAGATGAGTAGGTCTAATGTGATGACTGTGCTTGCTCTTGGCATTAACAGAAGCCCCTGCATTTCTCCTTGACTTATTCTCTCAATGCTGTGACATTTAAAGAATGACAAAAGACAATACACTGATTAACTATACTGTATACTGCCTAAGCACAGATTTTTCAGGGCTCTTTAAACTTATTTTGGACAAACAGAAGCCATAAAATTTCTTACGTTAAATACTCAACTGGTTTGCCAAATCTCAAAGTTTATTTTATGTCTTTATTGCTTGTTGTCTGTCAATTAACCTTCTGGTGACCTTCTGTTGTCTATTTTCCCACAGCCCTCACTTCTCTCACTCTCAGTAAACATGACCTACTACTTGCCACACACTCAGCCAAAGCCACAAATTACACTCACTTCATTAAGGCGGAATGGTCTGATGGGAGTGCTGTAATTAAAAGTTCCAAACGTTCAAAGGCAACAGCAACTCCTTAAAGGATACGGCTCTAATTCTGTTAGTGTCAACAAATCCTATGGAAAACACTGCCCCATAAACACTTTTTTGTCTATATAAATCTGTATTTATTTAGTAAATGTAATTTCTAATCAGCAATGGATAGGAACCTATCAGAATCTTTAATTATTTGCTGTTTTTAATAGACATTAGATGTAGCACTTTGGTGGTAAGATTAAAAGATTTGAGAGTTTTTTATTTTCAAGTTCAATTCATTGTGTCTAAACCACAAGGGAGATACTTCAATGGCAATGTATTTAACTATCTGGTCACACTTTCTAATCAGTTTATTACATATAAGACATCATTTATCTTCAAAATAATATTTGTAAAAAGGCTATTTAGAGTAACCTTGTCATTGGCCATCGGGTCACTCAGAGCTCCAGAAGTCCAGAAGAAAAAAACCCCGACACATGGACTATTTTATAGGTCTGGTTCTCTGTTTACTTACACACATTTGACCAAATACCACAGTTCTGTGTTTAGAATTAAGGATGATGTCAACCACAGAGCTGCACAATATTTTGCAAATTCGTCATTGTCAGCCAAAGCAATATCCGTATTACAAAAACCGTTTAAATTACAATAATGTAATGGTCTTTCACCAAACAACAAACTGTGCCAATGTCAAAATTATTGTCTATTATTGATCTAAAAGTCTTGATTGAGCTCTGGTTTACTGTGTAGTAGTGATTTAGCCCCAGTTTAACCAGTGGAAGTTATTCCAGCGACTTTAATTTTACTGCACTACAATGTCAAAAAGGTCTATATGAATATTGCAAGTCATATCACTGTTGCAAAGTTCAACGTAGTTATCATATTATCATGTTTATTTATTTTTTAATACTGACCATATTTCTGCTTACAGTAGTTCCCCTACTCCCTCTGACCATTTCCCAGTCTGCCATCCCGTCCATATGGATACTGATTAACTAGTGTTATCAGACTGGCTCCACTTCCACCAATCCTGAACCAGGCCCTCTGCATGTACCAGATAGTTTCAATTTTAATGTGAAGAATCTTCCTTAACACTATGGATGCTGCCACAGCAAGAAAATGTCAGAACTGACCTTGGTTGTGTCACTTCATTTCAATCACAGTGTCTCAGCTGCTTTTCTCTGCTTCCTCTGTCGCTTGACAAGAAACAGGAAAAAAAGGAGCTCCTCCTCTCATCCCAAATCCCTCAAAGCCTTGTCAGTCGCTGCATCACTTCCTCATGAGGCTGTGCCTGTGTGCATCAACATAGAGAAATACTTTCAGTGATTAACAGTGTTTGAGTCACAGATGTCACAGTTCGATCAGCCGTGTCTACTCATCTGTGTTCGGTTGACTTATAAACTGTCAGGCTGGTGTGGCGAGAGTCAGCTAATAAGGCAGCAGAGCACAAAAGCATTACAAGGATTGGAAATTTGACTGACGCAACTGACAGCCCTTGTACTTAGTTTGACGGCTCAGTAAGTGAAAATTATGCTGTGTCACAGGTTTCAACCAAGCTGCAACTTCTGGGTCTGATAAATGGAGCCAATGCGGACGAACTAAAATGCACAGTTACTTAGTTAATCGCCACTTGATGCTTTAAGTCAGTTCCTGGAAGCTTGCAAGCACATGTGGACATTGACAAGGGCTACATTGTGATGGTTCAAAGAACATCTTCAAAACAACATCTGTTATATGTTCTTGTGTAGTCGCACTAGAAAGAAAAGCCCATGAGCTGGGGATAACTTGTGTAGCTGGACAAATAAATCCGATCCATTCTTGACCCACTTCAAAATGTTCAGGCCAAGGTGACCCGCCATGTTGTAAAACCACCACTGGTCACATTTAACACGCTGTGGTATGATGTCATGGCTGTTAAGTGTGATCATTGTGACTTTAAGTCTACTCTTGCTCCAACAGTCTGTTGGAAACTTTTTTGCCACACTGTGAAAATTGCATGAATTGCACTAGTCTCCAAAGGTATGAGAAAGGACGAGCCTTTGAAGCAACAGTCAACTTGGAAAACCCAGAGAAATGAAATGTAGTAGGATATGATAATTTCCTTCTTTTCAATACCTTTAGTTAAACAGTCCTTAATATGACTACTTAATCTATACAGGTGCCTGCCGGGGTTATTATTGTACTTAATCTTTCAGCTATGAGAGTAATGTCTAGTGCTAATTCGGCTGCATTAGTCTCTCCGGGGAAGATGCTTTGTGCACAGAGCTTGTTCTGATGGCTGTGCTTATGTCTGTGCTACTTTTGGGGCTGTGTGAAATGTTTACAGTAAAAAAACTAATGGAGAGGAAACACTGTCTGCCAGAAGTAATTTGGATAATTAAAAACACCCAGTAACTTTATCTTTTTATGACATAAAGAGGAAACTTTAAGAAGGCAAATGTGAGGTGTTATGTAACTACAGAGTGTCTGTGAAGGTTCTCAGTCATCCAGGTCATCTTGAACAAAAGGTTAAAAGAAAATTCATTTGGACTCAGTTTTCAAGGTGTAGATGTTTCATCTCTTCCAAGAGACCTTTTCGATTCAGAGGCCTGATGGTTTGAGAGGAAAAAGCCCTCTCTAAACAAAGGAGTTGGCTTCAGATTCATGTTGCCTAGTATTTATAACAGTGTTCTGAAACCTAAATTAAATCAACTTTTTAAATATGAACAGAATATCTATAGCCTGATCTTTAAGATTCTCAAGGTATGGTACAATGCATTTCTTGACCTCTCTTTGCTTCAAAATTTATAGACTGTAATAAAACAAATTACATTTCATTTAGATGAAATAAGATTCATCTTTTTAGAAAACCTTAACCTGCATTTGTAACCTGTTTTACCAGTAGAAGCGAATCCCTCTAAAGTTCAGTTTTGTCTGGACCAACACTACTTCCTTTTCTTTGACCAAAAGGCAGTGCTTAAATTAATTAATAATATACAGTGCACATTTCACTTCTACAAAAATCTGTAGCTCATGGAAAGCAGTTGTTTTAAGTGCAGTGTAAAACCTTTTTTTGTTTAATAGGAAAATAGTTTAATGACCTAATGGCATATTGTAATAAAAAGGATCTGAGTAAAAACAGACCTTAAAGTGTCATCCAGGCTTCATTATTAAGAATTTTAATAGATGAAAATCTTCAGCTTAGAAGGCTTGTCAACATTGAATCAATGGCAGTGGAAAAATCCTGCTGGGAAAGTGGCTGTTCCAGTGCTGGATACATCTGCTTACAAAGAGACAAAAAAGAAAAAAAGAGAAGCTAACATTATCCATCCATCTTCTTCCGCTTATCCGGGGACGAGTTGCGGGAGCAGCAGTCTAAGCTCTGACGCCTAGTCTTTCCGCTCCACAGACACTTCCTCCAGCTCTCCCGGGGAATACAAAGGTGTTTCCAGACCAGCTGTCCTTGGTCTTCAGCGTGTCCTAGGTCTTCGTCTAGGCCTCCTCCCAGTGGAACGCACCCGGAACACCTCTCCAGGGAGACGTCCAGGAGGCATCCAGAACAGTTGCCCGAGCCACCTCAGCTGTCTCCTCTCCATGTGGCGGAGCAGCGGCTCTACTCTGAGCTTGTCCCGAGTGACTGAGCTCCTTACTGTGTCTCTAAAGAAGCGCCCAGCCATCCTGCGTAGGAAACTATTTTTGTCCGGCTGTGTCCTGGATCTTGTCCTTTTGGTCATGACCCACAACTCATGTCCATAGGTGAGAGTAGGAATGTAGCTCAACCGGTTAATCAAGAGCTCCGTCGTGCAGCTCAGCTCCACCTGTCAACATGGTCAGTCAAAAAGCAGAATTAAACACGTAAATATTGGCACTGAATTCATAAGATGAGAAACAAGGCAAAGAGAACTGTGGGATAAAATTGGTCTTCCGCTAAAACTTTAAAAAGCAAATAAAATCAAGCAGATTGCTTTATTGTGAAGCGTAATGGAGTATCAGCTACTGCAGCTTTCAAATACAGTTCAGTTACTTTATCTATGCAACTAAACAAGTACATGCTAATAATTAAAAAGCTGCTTTATAAGTGTACTAATAAAATTTGTGAGTCTGTGCCCCAGTACAGAAATATACCCTCGTTGTGAAATGACCCAACTTAAGCTGGTGTAATTGGATCAGTTCTCTTCAATTCTCTCTCCTCTGCATCCAGCCTCTTTCCACTGAAAATGGCCACTGGCATTGGGCCCGTCCGTAACATAAACTCAATCTGCTGAAAACCCAATTAGAGTGTTCTCAACGGTCGCTCTAATTGTCAGCGGTGGTTTTCCTTGATAGCCTTTATATTGTATGATCTCCGCACAGCCTTGGGACGATGCCACCTTGGCAAGGCTACATGGCTGATTTATCTACCTCTTGTGGCTTGTGTTCTTGCTGTCACGGTGGTTAATGTGTTTTGGTTATCGTAGGTACAGTAACTCATTGAATTTAAAATTGATGAGAGTGTTCGTGCATTGGCGGCAGTCAGAGAGTAAGATAGAGAGATACAGAAAAGTCTTAACATGCAGTGTATCATGTAGAAGGCTCAAGAGGTAAACTATAAGCTGTATGTTTCATTTATCAATCAAGTCGCTTTCAAAGGCAAACTCATGATACTGCACAAGCAAAGATCTTTGTCTAAAGCTCCAAATAATGCAATGCCGTCACAGTGAACCGTTGACATTACTGTTTGGTTTTCAATTTATCTAGTGCTAAAGCAGATGTAGTGCCAGCTGTTTGGAGGACCTCTGAAGTCTTCAAATGAAACTCAAAACACGTCTTAAAAAGGATGGAGTTTTGATAGAACAGGTGGTGCTTAAAGACAACACAAAGCCAGGTGACCCCTGGGGGAAGAGAATGAAACGCTAGAGGCTACCTCAACAAAGACAGAAGTGGAGGATTTGTTGTCAACCATCTTGAATTATACACAGAACAGGTAAAAGTTAAACGACAAGAAGTTTTGCAAGAGTCATACAAATGATGTCAACACTCTCTGTGGAAGAACCAAATGATAGCTTTTTCTAATCTGTATTTGTCTGTTTCATGTATAGGTCTCAAATATATTATATTAGATATCTAGGTAAAGATGTTTTTCACGGTGGCAATAAAAAAAAGAGAATAATCCCACCGCCATATTGAAATTTGATATTCAAAAGCAAAGAGAGTCTTTTTAAGTTTTAGCTGAACTCACTCATAAAATGTGAAGATGGGGCATATTAAGTGTACTACAGCCACTCATCTGAGAACACAAATTTCCTCCGCTTCTCTATTAATACATTTCAGTCTCTGTCTTTCTCAAAGTCCTTTAAAATGCCAGGTTGTTAGCTCTCAGATGCACTTTATAACACCTGGCTCTATAAAATAATTATAAAAGGCCTCCACCATATTGTAATTTCCAACTACAATATGAACAGATTTTCATATGTCATAAAATAGTGGGGAAAATGTAGGCTAATTGTGTGTAACTGTGAGATATACAGCATGTACTTCAAAGAAACAGTGCTGTCCTACTGTGGCTTCTGTCTGTTCCAAACAGAAACATAAATGAATTAATAAACTATACTTGGTCATTTAGCTCTGTTGCATTTGTTTTTCTACAAAACTGTCCCCCAGTCCAAATGAGAGGCTCATGTGCGTTCACAGAGAGTCTCTTTAACAGTGTCATTAAGCGCTGCAGTTCCCCTGACTCGCTCGATGGGTGTTAGCTGGCTGCTCCTGGCTGGCCCTGGTAACAGCAGGGACTCCAGAAATAATTGGGATGCCATTAAATTGCCTTCAACAGTTGGTCTTAATAAAGCTCCATCCGACAAAATACCCCAAAGACATTGTCTATTGGTTAATTTATACCTCTATTCCTCACATAAACAAGTTACCTTTAAATAAGTAATAGGGTCCTAATTAGCTCCAGAACGTCATTGTTTTCCAGCTTTGACGTTTGGATTGAGGCACACTATTAGAAAATGAACAAAAAAAAAAAACAGACAAAAGTGGCTTGACAAAAGTCAAAATAACAAGCAAGACAATATATAATGCACTTGGTTTATTACACAACTATAAAAAGACCAAGACTTAATCATTATGTCGATTAATCTGCTCCTGTTCTTTGTGCGATAAAAAGATTTTCTTTGATGTGAGCTGCTTGAATTACTGCAATTCTCAGTGTCCTAAATTTAGAACTGTGTCTGTACAAACTGCATGGGCAAATGGTATTGAGGATAATTACATAAGCATGTGATTTCACTGGTAAAAAGAAAAGAATAATTGCAGGGATCAGGCTTTAAATATTAGTTCATGTAATTTATCCACACCTCTGGATACAGAAATAATACATCCAGAAAAGTGGTTCAGAAATATAAGGCTGAACACCATCTCAAAGACTTCCTCCGCATGGATGGCTTTGTCTTTTATGAGAATTAAAGAAATAATTTAATTTAAATTTAAAAAGCTATTTATATCCCCTTAAAAAACAAGCTTGAGCTGTTATGTGTGAGTAAATAACTTCAGTGTTGCCTGGTGTTTAATTTTATTTGTCTGAAACACATTGGGGTACCTAATTGCCGTCAAATGGAAAATGGACGTTGGCCAAACCTGACGCTGAATGGTTGCCAGGAGGTGTTGTCCTGCCAGGATTGTTGAAACTGGGGCTTTTTAATCTTGACACATGATTAAAACCTCATCTCTGAACTCAATTCCTTGGTATTTTTTGGATCACTTGGGAAATTACTTCATTGCACTTTTAGTGGGCTGCACATAAATTAGTAAATAGAATTATCTTAAACATCTCAGTAGCATTAAGGTACTCTCGAGATGCCACTAGATGTTAATTGATTCAAATAGCCTTTAATAGATCTTAAGACTTAGAGGTACTTCTTCAGATCATTTAGTAATTATCCCCAAAAACTAAATTGTAATGAGTATAATTATAAATCATCTAACCAAGCTTTTAGGGGAATTTCTTCAGCTTCTACAAATTAAACTGAAGAAGAGCCATGGAACTAAGGGCAGCAGGGCTCTGCACCAAACGTTGGCTGACATCTTTAAAGCTTTGCTTGGCGAGGAATTTGTGTCTGTAGTTTAAATGAGTTTACAGAAAACTAAACAAGGCTATGAACAAAAAGTATGTGACATGACAACATCACTTTAAAATGAAAATAAATAAGAAAGTCAATTTAGTTCATGAATGTCCTAAGCCACATTCTGTTCTGCTCTAGGCTCTGTTTGTCCTGAAACAGGAACTAATGGTCCCTTTAACTGGGTTTTCTGGAGTTTAAATTGTAAGTTTTACAAGACATTTTGCACCTCCCAATCTCTCAAATGTATCAATGTAATGTTTCTGAGCACAAAACCATGAACATATTTTAGAATTAGTATTCCAAACATGCTGATGTTTGAGAGATATAGCCAGTTATATCTGGTTTATGAGTTAAAGAAATCAAGAGTTTATGCAATTCAAGATTTTATTTTTTGTCAAAAGATTATTTATTTGTCAAATTCCTATCCATATAGATGCAAAGGATCATCTATAACTTTTTTTTGAGCAGCTTAATTTCCACTGACAAACGGTAGACCCAGGCACAGACTAATTAACTTGATAAATGGTGGATACTTTGTTGCAAAATAAACTGCATTTCTAACCATTATTACATAGCCTTCAAAATGCCTATGTTTGCTCTATATCATACACCGCCACAAGTAGGTCATTACACAATGGTGTCATTGCATCTGTTAGCCTATTCATTTTTCATTCTTTTGAGCCCAGATGCTGATTTTGCACTTCCACAGACATGAACCTGTGCATGTCCTAATTTCTGTTACGTCTAATGGCAACAAGCTCAACACAAGCTTTGCTCCTGCAAGTTTATCTTCACACGCTCCCCATGTCATCCGCCATCATACTGTACACGTTTTACATAAACACTGTCATGTGCTTTCAGCCCGCTACATAACTGGCCTGCACGATGCTCAGTGGCTCCTATGAACCCGCTAAAGCAATACTCACACAACAGGAACTCATTAGGTCAGTCGCTGGCAAGAAAAACCCCTATGGGACAGCACAACACATGGACATGTGACCCAGTACCGCTGACACCTAAAGCACTCACAAATGAGGTAAAGAACCACAGCAAGCTACAGGGCAGTAAATAAAGGAGAAAAAAAATGATGGTGAGAATATGTTTCAAGAATTGAATTTCTAATGAGTAAGATTAGATAAGGAGGCATAAATAATCAAAAAATGTATCTGCTGAGTTTCTGCTGGACTAAATGAATTTGATGTGTTTTGTAGAGAATTGTAGGAGAATGGCATAGAGGCCTTCAGGGCTTGACATTATTTCATCAGGTTACAAAATCACAGTGTTGGTGTACAGGGATTTTTGTTGCAAAGGACACAGGGGCAATGCATATCAATATGTCAAGTTGGTTTTCAGCAGTGGAAAGGGCACAGTGCTGTAAATGGTGTGACATTTATAGAGAAAGGTGGCAATGCCAAGATTTAGAGATAGGAAGAGCCACAGTGAATTTCCTATGTTAAATTATTATTATTATTTTTTTTATATAGGCTACATATGCTTTGTATGAGCCTCATCTGTTACGCCCCTTTCTACTTTCTAAAGCCTGCCAACACCTATAGTAGCCCTATAGGACAGTGCAACTTTATGATTGGCCAATGTGCACCAGGTTTAATTTTAATACAGCTCTAGATGAGTTTATAAATTTAAACTTTCCCTTTTTTTCTACAATTGGGTCAATCTCCTGAATGTCCCTGGTAATCAAAAATCAATTATGTGTGTGTGTGTTTTATTCCTGAGTCTGACTGGCTCATCTGACCTTTTCTTTCTTCGTTTTACTTTAAAATGTGGTAGAAAAGGCTTATTCACGGGTTTGCAACAGGGCACAAAAGCAAGCAGTGGAATCAAAAAGACATAGTGAGTGCTTTTCAATTACTGTGCATGACACACGGCAGGTGCACTCACTTGCTCGAATATCGCAATGCTATTACCTTTTTAAACTGTGACTAGTGCAAGAGCGGCTCCCATTTAGGGTTTAGTTTTTTTAAATTGATGTTGATGAAATGTTAAATAAGACCAAGCTGAAAAAATTCAATTCAATCTTATGTTAAACTAAGCAGGTGTCTCTTCTGGTTTGACAGAAGTCTACCCTAGAGGTTGTCTGTGTTTTCTTTCTTACTTCAGCACACCCATAATTGCTTATTAAGCACTATTGAAATTCTGGCCCGGTGTTTAATTGTCATCAGTCTTTTTAATTTGTCCAAAAGAAATCTGAGAAATGCATGTCTTTCCTGGAGATTTTCTCAAACTACATTGACTTTTAGAATGCCTTTGGTTGAACATTGTGCTAGAAATGGTGGACACAAACACACTTCATTAGAAAGTATTATTGAAGTTTATTTTGATTTACAGACAATTTCTAATAAACAGCTATATATTAAACACTTTTAACTGGTTTGGTTCTAGTATAAACATAATTATAACTGCCATTTTACATTTAAATAGCCCCATACCCTATGAATTTTATATAGACAGAATAAACACACCTCAAACCCTTCCTTTCTGTGAGCACTTATACAATAGCCCAGCAGGTTCACACTGTCTACAAACAAAACCACTGGAAATAAGTCAGAGTTTGCTTTAAAAGTTAAAAAACGAAATCAGTCTAGTTCCTTAAATGTCCCAGGCCTTGTGTGTGCCTGTCCTTCAGCTGTGTTTGCGCTGGGCAGTTGTACAAGAACATGAAGCTCTTTTATCACAGGGTCATGAGTGGCAGGAGCGATCCTAGCTGTTATGAATGTACATGCTGGAAGATCACAGTCAACACATTCACACTAAGCCTCTCTCATGGAACCTCTTAAATGGTCCTCGAGTAAGGGCGATATGGCGATATACAGCGAAATACAGTGATATACCTCCATCCACCAGAGGGCAGGCTCCAAAAGCGGAAATATGAGGAGAAAGTTTACAAGTGTAAAAATCCTGTTTAAAGCCTGGTACAAAAGATGGCTCTGGTCTCTAGAGCTAAGTTTTTACTATGTGACAACTCTCCATTTTATTGCACTTTCATAACGACAATATCGGTTGAATAGGGGACCAATGTCCGGATTACATCTTTTTTATTTACAATCTTTGATTCACATTGGGACATCGGGAAGAACCTGCAGACTCCACATATAAAAGCCATCACTGACTGGCCCCTGGACTGAATCCATGACCTTCTAAGAGTGCCATGTGACTATGCAACCATGCACCCCAGAACCGGATGGAACTAATGGCAAATGTCATTTTAAAGCCATATACTACTGAAAGCATAGTTGACCTTTGAATTGGGTATTCATCTTTAAATATTGTAAATCTGTATGCAACTATGATACATCCATACATCTCCCACTTTTTCCAGCTCTTCCTGGAGAATACCAGCCGAGAGACATGGTTAAAGGTTGGGGACAATGATACATATTTTTAATAATTAAAACAATTTTTATTTGACTTCTTACTCTAGTTAGTACTATCTAAATTTCTAAAAACAATAGATAAGGTTGGTTTAAAGGCTGCAGAAACTTGTAGTTACTGTAAACGTTTTTAAGATCAATCCCACTGCAGCCTCATCCATAACACGTTTTCAGTTCAAGTTTCCCCTTTGGGCAACACTGAATAGATTTACCCTTTATAGCAATACCTTTAGAAGACAATTTCACCAGGGTTTGTCCCGTGAAGTCACAGTAAAAGTGGATTTTGAGCAATTACGGCTGCCGTTTGAAGGCCAAGGGAACAGCTGCAAAGGCACTAGAGCAGGTGTGACAGGCAGAGCAAAGCAGAATAGTACAGAACATCTGCTAAACTGTTCTCAACTCACATCAAGATTAAACACATAAAGATTCATAAGAGAGTCAGTGGCTTGTGAAATATCGATCCAGTAGAGCCTGATGAAACAAACCTTTGACACAAGTTTTGGTGTATGGCTCTTAACACGTTTACATTGAACGCTAGCATCAACTTTTGAACATCCCCATCTGTGCATCATTTACACGACTGAGTGTAGCCAAAGCCTATTTGGCGCTCTTTGACAATGTAACAAAGATAAAAACATTCCAATTGATTACATAAATAGGATATTATTAATTACATCCATGAAAAAAAAAGTGGTGCACGTGGCAGAGTGGTTAGCACTCCTGCCTCACAGCAAGAAGGTCGTGAGTTCAAAACCCGGCCGACTCAAATATTCTCGGCCGACTCCGGTCTTTCTGTGAGGAGTCTGCATGTCCTCCACGTGTTACCGTGGGTTCTCTCCGGGTACTCTGGCTTCCTCCCACCGTCCAAAGACATGCATGTACAGGTTAATTGGCAACTCTAAAGTGTCCCTAGTGAATGAATGTGAGAGTGAATGATTGTCTGTCACTGTCTGTCTCTAAATGTCAGCCCTGTGACTAACTGGCCATTGTCCAGGGTGTACCCCGCCTCAGGCCCAAAGCTGCTGGGATAGGCTCCAGTCACCCGCGACCCCTAACGGGACAAAGCGTTAGAAAATGAATGAAAGAAAAAGTTTCTCGTTGAAAAGCTTCTAGTACCATTGTGTAGTTCGGAGACATGACCTACATACACCAGCAATGTACCCTCTGTGTGTTAAAAAAAAGAAAAGAATAAATAATAAAACACATTTAGTTTTAGTGTTAAATCATGACTTTCTCCTGTAAATGTGTAATTGCATGACAGACATAAAGCAATTAGTGAAGTATATAAAAGTTAAGTTAAATAACATAGTAATTCAGTTGAAAACTGAGATAAACCTTTTAGGACAGACAAAAAGGAAGGACTAGTATTAGTGCATCATGCGTAAAAAAAAGTACAAAACAATAATTTCCACCCACTATTTATGTCTGTGAAGGTTCTCAGTCATCCAGGTCATTGTGAAGAAAAGGTTATTTTTCTTTAGATTACAGATCTCATTTCCCCCCTCAAAATACAAATAAGTCAACTCTGTAGAAGTATTTGAATACAAATGATATAATTTGCCTCTACCCTAGGACGCTTATTCATATTTTTACAAAGGCATCTATTTAGTCAGATAATGTGATTATTTGTGTCAGGTGAAACCGCAAGACCAGAAGAAAAAATGAAGCACTGCCTACTTCCAATCTTATGTAATGGCTCCTAACTGTGCAGCCCAAACACCAGGCCAGAGGGGATTTACTGCTCACATGAATTAGAGAAATGAGAGAGATATATTCTGACTTTATTGGACATAAATAACCCAGCTGGGTGGCTAAACTGCGCTATTTCCATGACGACTTCTATCAGTGTTGACTTTGTGGAATATCTGTGGAACGTGGTTTTCATTCACCAAGTGCAGTATGTTTCAACATGCGTCCTTTGTATGTATGTTATGCATGAGAAGTTAATACATTTTTGCATTAGCTGTCATCCAGTGGGGATTCATGCCAGTCAGCAGTAAAGCCAGTGATTTACTCTGCACAGTCTGGAATATTCTGTAAGTGATATCATTACTGCACACTGCTACCCATCCACCATCTGTTGACTGGCTTAAAAAATGAATAAATAAATAAAAACCTTTAGATGAAGCAATATAGACCTGGAACTCAGTTCTAGTCACAAAAAGTTTTCATATAATGCAGTTTTTAGTCATCAAAAGCGCCAGAATAAAAATAACTTAGTGTTAGGCTTCTCCTCACTGTCCAGAGACAAAAAAAAAAATTTAATTACCAATTGAATCTGAGAGTAAATGGTTGTCTGTCACTGTATGTCTTAAAGTGTCAGCTCTGAAATGAATGAATTGTGCAGTGATTCAAAAGAGATGAGAGAAGATGCATTTTGGCAGAGTGGTTAGCGCTCTTACCTCAAAAAAGGTTGTTGGACTGACCGCACTGTCATGGCCTCTTCTCTGGCATTTGACATAGGCAGGCTGTTGTATGTGGCAAGCAGCTCAGTACACAAAATAGCCTCATCGCCAGACTCGGTTTTCCACATGAAGAAATAACTGTTTGCAGAACGCGCTGTAATACTAAGCTTTCAACCTCATTTAACAATATGAGATATTATATGAATGTCACTGTGTCTCTGGAGAATGAGCAAATATTCTAGCATTTGTGTTTCAGTGCAGTATTCTGAAGATTTTAATTGTGTGATATTACAATGAGGACTTACTGGGATGTGTCAGGGAAAGAAAGAAATTGGGCTTTGACACAGAGATCCAGATCCGGATAATTAATCCTGTCAAAGTGCTGGCTGATTGATTAGCCAAAATAGATGGCCGGTGATATGGAACCAGTTGTTGCACTGAACCATAATGTCTGTATTATTTCATTTGGTTCCACCTAATGTACCAGGGCAGTGGCACCTTCACATTACCTGGCATGGAAAATTAATTGAACAGTCTCTCGGTCTCATATATCACGCTTATTATATGTTATTCTGGGGCGGAAGTCATATTTTACAACTTCAGACTGAAAAGGAAAGCACCTCAAAGGTTCCTGCCCAACTCTCACCTCATGATTGAAGATTATTTTTTCTCCAAAAGGCGAGGCTTTTGCCTGAAAAGTCTCACTGAACATCTTTTGTCATTTACGTAGAAATAATAAGCCTAAGGTACAAATTGTAATATTCAGTTACACACAATGGAACTTGTAATTAAAATTATGCTGTCAATAGGATATGTATCAAAGTAACACTTGTTGCATATCATCTTGTAAAAATGAATTAAATGTTCTCCCTGGTTCCACATGTTCCTGGCCAGAGTGAATAAACCGAGCACTGCTTGAGGAGAAACACGTTTTTTTCTTTTTTTTTTTTACAAAATATTTTGTTTAAAAAGTTGTGTTCATCTGCCCACTTTCCACTGTGTTTGTTTACATCAGCGTGTCCCTGCAGGGCTACCATAGTTGCTCACAGGCTGCAAAAAAATGAGTGGTGCGGCTTGTGAAATAACAGTCTGCAATGCCTCCACCAGATGCCACCACAGTTTTACAATACTATCCAAAAGAACAAACTGTTGAGACAGAGTCCACATGGTGTGATTGATCGTTTACTTGAGAAGATGTTGTACAATGTGCTCCAATAATGCTTCATAGGCTGTATCTACTTTGTGCTCTGCCTCAAACAAAACTTTTATTCACATTTAAATAAGTTAGAAATTAAGTATTTATACTTTAAGCCCCTTATGAAGTGTAAAATAATTATTATAGACATGATAGGGATTTTAAGACAACCATGACCAACAACATTTTTATACAGCTTATTAGCATTTTGTGTGCACCACATCAATGTCTATATCACCACATTTTCCTTATACAATTGTCCGCAGAGCACCCAATCTCCCAGCTTGACCATCATGTTCCACAGCTTCAAGACTTAACAAGGCCATTAGGGTCTTATTTTCACTCGTGACATCAGATCAATACTCAGTTTGCATTGCCTCGCTCCAGTGGACAACCACCTCCAATCACAACCACTGTAGATGATGCATTTCCCACTAGGAATTTCCACTTGTCAAGAGGACGGGCACAATGTCAGTGGAATGTTGAGGGCAGTGTTTTTGAGGAATAGCTTTGTCTTTTATGTCTTTTATTACAAAAGTTGCATTGCTTGTAAAGACAGATGCCAGTGAGTGTTTGAGGCTGTAAAACTGATCACCTGATCTCCTGCTGGACTGAAATCCCTGTTGTTTGAGAGTTATTGTGGACTATTACATTTTTAATGAATATAAATGTGCTGTTATTGGTTTCAATCATGCTCTCAAAAATGTGATATGTGCTTGTGGACATTTAGATGAGATAAAGCTGTATTTATTCTTAGCTTTACCACTGATTCCACTTGGACAATGGTGGTGGGGCTCTAAAATTGACTGAAGACTTACAAGGTATTCAACCCTCATCTCAAATAAAACCCTCAGTTGGGGACCCAGCGGTCAAACCTCTCTGTGGATATATTGCGCACATTATTGATTTTTAACACGCTACTTCATCTTCATCAAATTACAATGAGACCTGAATTCTCCAAAACAGACAGCTCCGATGCCCCCATTCTTTTTTGGTCCCTATTCTTCTCTGTCCTTCTTTAGGTCCCCGCCAACCAAGAGCTCCCCCTCCTCTTCCAGCCCCATCCCAGCCTCCTATTGTCTGCTTCTATATTGTTGATTCTCTGGGGATCATTATTGATGTGAACAATTGTGTTTCGACATTCTCTCGCCGACACACGTCCCTCTGTGGGGCTCAAGTGATATGTAGAGGTCAGCAAACAAACTAAACAAACAGAAGGTGGTCTCTCGAAGAGCAGAATAACCTGGGGATTTGGGCTTTGGGTTGAACTTTTAGATTTTTGAATTGCAACATCATAAATGTGTAATACAACCTTGAAACACATACTGGAATGATAAAAAAAACAAATGCACATTGCTGGGTACAGTGATTTCAAGGAATACAGCTTTGTTAAAAAAGTGTTTGGAAAGGTTGAGGGCTACACTAACAGTTGAACATTAGCATGAACAGGGTATAGTTATACTATAAACACCGGAACCAATAAGAGATTAGGGTTAGCAACATTGCAGTTGCTCTGCTACTAGCACTTTGAAATGCCATTGTGAATGCTTTCTGGTTAATTGCACATTAAGGGCGAATAGTTCAAAAGCATTCCACACAATCATCCAAATAAGTTGTGTTTTCTTAAGCTGGTATTGTATTAAAAATCATGAAATTTGGAATTTGCAAAAAACAGAAATATTAGACTTACTTTGTCAGCTGATTCTAGTTCCAGAGACGACCATTTGTGAATATGTATTTAGGACAACAAGAAGTCAAAACTATTCCTCTACTAAAATAGTGACACAAAACATTGAACATAAGAAGGCTCCATGTGCAGTAAATCAGCCGCTATACAGTCCTGACGGGGGCAGTAAAAGAAAGACACAGAAAGGAAAAGCAAGTATCCTCTGTCTTATCCACACAAACATCATTAAAATTTGAAAAGTTATATATCTATTTCCTCAAGCGTCTGCAAAATCCAACAAAATGTGTTTAATATTTCATTGAAACATGACTTCAGATGCAGTACATGAAGATAACCCACTAATATTCCTGTGAAATGTCTTCTGCAGTATGTATGTATTACTTTATGGCAGTGACAGTTTTAACAATAAGTTAATTGTCTGCTAAAAGGCTTTTGTGACACTATTGCCCTAACCAGTGTATAAAAGGTCTGTTACAGAAGAAAGACTAGCTCTTTAATGACCTTAAACAGTGGCATTTTGGGAGATAACAAAAAATAAATAAACATAAAAACAATAGACCAAACACACCACAGAGGAGCTTGCACAGTGCTCCGACAACTTCTACTCGCTACTCACCACAAAAAGTGTTTACTTAGTTCCTTAGCGCTGTCAAAGGAAGGTGGCTGCTTGAGTGCAAAATGTGTTAAAAATGAGTCAATTTTTATGCTTGAATCATTGTTTAGTCATTGCTCTTTTAATGACAGCTGACACAACCGGACACAAAAGATCTGGTCAAACCTCTGCTGAACGGGTCACTGAGGGAGCAGCTTTTGAACCGGTCACTTTTCTGCCAATGGGAACTTCTTTACTGCTAATTTAAAAGGGGGTACAGTAATCCGAGTTCAGAGATTTTGTTCTACTTGAAAAGTAAGGGGTCTAAAAGATACCTTAGATAAAATAATGTGGTGTGCATCTTAAAAATTGGTACTCAAACTATCCTTCTGCTAAAAAAAATAAAATTACATCAGACTAACTGAAGAAAAGAGTATGTGCATCATGCCAGTATACAAATGAGAATGTGGTTTTGGATCATATTTATGATTCAAGGCTGCAGTGTAAAAAGCTGTTTCATTATATAGTTTACTTTCTACTATCGTCATTAGCCTTGCCATTGCAATATATATATATATATATATATATATATATATATATATATATATATATATATATATATATATATATTTATATATATATATATATATATATATTTATATATATATATTGAGCTGTTTTTTCCTTAATTAAGATTTCTATTAGACATGTTCTCATTTTTTGGGCTCATTTCCTCGTATGAAACTTTATTAGCTCCCTGTCTCATGTTTCTTCTTCCCTGCATCTCTTTCAGACAAGTTTTAATCATTAGCTGCTGTTTCAATGAGCGCCGAGCGCCACATGGATCTTCTCCGCTAATTGAATTTTGTTGCCTGACTTTTACAAACCTCTTAATGTATTCTTTAATAATAAATGAGTGCTCTGTTTCACTGTTTCTGCAGCTCTGGGGAGTGTCTCATTCAGACCTTCAGAGCAATGGGCTTGTGTCAATCAATACAAAGCAATCAGAAAACAAATGAGCCACATCTGAATTTTCAAAGTAATAACATAAAACGTTATACACATATTGCTGGATTAACCATAAATCACCATGCTACTCTATGCTCACTCCCTGTATGTCATCTACCAGAATGTTTCTGTGGATCATCATGCTTTCCCCTTATTTTATCCCATGTTTTATCATTGGACAAGTCGAGTCAGACCCAATCAGAAATTTAGAAGCTTTTATTGACAAACAAGGGATGTGTTGGGGAAGTGGATGGACAGAACATTTTAGTATTTAATACCTACGAACAGAAGTTTTTACAAAAGCACTTGATTACACATGAAGACATAAAAGTTTCAAAAAAGCTTGAGTTAAGTTGTTAATCTAAACATCTACTTGCAGCTACTTATATTTGCAGACTTTTCTAAATGTGATCAAATACGAGACGTGGGACCAGTTATGTCAATATAAAACACCAATGGGCAGTGTTAGGACGAGACGGGCCAAACATTTCAATATTATGCCTTGCTGATAATATACTTGAAACAATGTGAAGGTGTAATTTCAAAAATCTATTTGGCTTTACTGATTATTGGACAATTTGATATTTAGCCAAAGGTTATACAAGCTTCTTGACACACAATGATTACATAAAAAATTGATTATACCAAGGAACAGCACTGAAATGACAGCAGTAGTTATATGTTGGAGGGGATATTTATCATAGCTGCAGCTTTGTAACTGGCTGTCATGGTGCACTGTCACTGTGTTAAATTCTCAGCGAGTCTGCCCCACCAAAGGGCATTATCAAGCACAGAATAAGTGCACGCCCTGGTCCATAGCATCTTAATGTGGTATGCTTCAGTGGCACATTTATTCCTTACTCTGAGGCTGCTTTGCCTGCAAGGCCACAATCATTCCCTCAGCACCAAAGGACACAACGTGACTGTTATTTTGCAATCTGTGCTTAAAGAAGCATGAAACATCTCATCAACAGAAAATGGTTGGCAGTGGCTCGGTTGGTGTGTCATCTTGCTGCTCACTTCCATAACACAGGCCACAACAAAACCTTGAAAGATGTTTTTAGTCGGGTTGTCACTTTTTGTGGGCAACAAACAGCTAAGAGGCATGACAAATCCTAATGTGCAAGTGTCACAGAAGGATTTTGTTGCTGTAGCCTCTTTGTGGTAGTTATAAATAGAGCTTCGTGTTACTTTGTCATCAACCCCAGGTCTAATGATGAGTGAACGTTCTCCTTTTCCATAAATCCAAAATTGCATGTCAATGAAATCACTTTATAATACTTCTCCGTCTCTCTTGCAACATTGAACAAAGTTGATGGGATGATCATAGGGCATGCAGCGCCTCAAATGCATTTCTGAGCTGCTTTAACCTCAACATATTTCTAGAGCACATTTCTCACTGGCAGTTTGTCTAATTTAGGTTTACTGTATAGTACGCAGTGCATATATGATACAGAGTTTTTGAACGTTACAATCAGACGTCTTTTCAAGCGTTTCATTTTAATGATGATGTCCTGCGCAGAGGTGGGGAGCGTCCGAAGACAATATTACAGAAACTCATTGTAAGCAGAACATAAAATGTGCAAAACAAAACATTTGAAGACATAAAACATTTTGTCTGTGGAATGATTTAGTCGTTTAAAGTTATGACTCATGTAAGGAACACCTCCGAGTTCTACAGAATATGATGAAACAAACTTAAATCTGAGAGAGTTTTTGAAGTCTAAGAACTTAGAACTGCGCAATGGAGTGTGCAGTCCATAGGAAACAACCTTTAAAGATTAACTGACTTGAAGTAAATACTCTTTAAAGAATAAATGATGCATCATAATGTTTGGCACTTGAGAAATATTGCCTACATTTAAACCCAATATTAAGGAGACAGAAAGCAGGAGGTGAGGACGAGACTTCAGATTTTACTTTATTATCTTGTGGCAGAGAGCAGCACTGGGCTGTAACAGCAGAAGGAGCAGAAGGACAGTGAGAAGAATGAGGTTGTTCTTGAGGATATTGGAAATGTGCACAGTTGAAGAATGACTTGAAGCTTTAATAAGACTGTGGCCTTGTTTTTTGGTGCTGTCCAGGTGTTCCGCAGGATGTCCCCTGAGAATAATGCAACATCCATTCTTTCAAACGCTGTCATTGTTTTCATGTCTTTGTGTTGTCCATACAACACAACCAGCAGTTTTCAAACTAAAACTGTCTTCAAGTCATTTTTACAACAAGATGAATTATGGTGCAATTTTAGTTACCCCCCTCCCATCTCGCCCCTTTCTCGTTTCATTTAGAGCCCAACTGATGACCCAGGTTATAATCCAGTCAACTTCCCAAAAATTGAGTAATGTGGACAAACAAGCAACACATTCACTTTTCAAAAGCAGTTGGAAAGAAGCCTCTTTAAAAGTCACATTGTGAACATCATGTTATTCTCAAAGATTTATAAAATATTGATGGAACAAGCCCTGAGGAGAAGTTTTAGAGGTAAACTGTCCTTTATTCAAACACAATCCCTGCCATTGAGCATTTAAAGTTTTGATATATTTTTTTTTTGCAACAAAACTTAAAATCGGTAACAGAAGGACAACTCAGGAAATAGGCTGTCAACACAATCACAGGGTATTAAGGGTAACAATGGCAGACCAGAATAAGAGTACCCTATATTCGGGTGTTTGCGATTTAGCCAACAGAAGCAGAATGTATTCCTCAATGCTCCTTTTGTCCCTTATTACACCGATAATGTCACTTGACACTGTATTTTCTCTTACAGTTTTGTGAATCACCTGATGGCAAAACCTTTCAATTATGTGGTTGGCTGATTTTTTTTTTTATTTAAAATTTTCAGGAAAAATGTCTGCTTTCACTGAGCCTGAGGCGGAAACACAGAAATGGCCCGTGTTAACCCCATAAGACGCTACTAAAACAATATTTAAATTGATGATACAATGTTTGTTTTTTTAGTTTAGAGAATAATTGGGGAATACTTTGATAGCACTGACTTTTCAACCACCTCTGACTCTTCTCTTCCTTCCATCACTCCCTCCTCTGTTCTTTGCCTGTTGCAGTCCTTTCGTGGCCTCTTTCATCCGAGTACTTCACACTGTGTTCTTTAATTTCCTGCGCATGAAAGATTCATCTATTCGTTTTAATTTTTAATAAAGAGGCACAGTTGAGGAGTGCACTCCTGACTGTTGGGGATTCAAGGATTCAAAGGACAAGGCAGACTAATATTCCTATGTATGTGTTCAAATCTTTTAAGCTCTGGACTGATGCTTTATCATGTCATTGTTTATTGCTGTCCCAAAGTAAGACCCAGAATAAACATTAAATTCAGGTTTGCGGTCAGAAACAGTTTTTGCTTTTTAAGTGTCATTAAAGATTTCTGTATATTTGGAGTCTAAAATGTATTAAAGCTGATGACAACACATGTTTTGTCTATAGTACATACTGACAAAACCATAGGTCTTTTTCATACTTTTATGCTTTATTTACTTTATTACCATTATGACATGACCAGAGTAACAGTGAAATAAAACAGAAGAGGTAATAAAAGCAAAAAGCAAGCCATGGGTGACGCCCATTTGCTGCTAAATTAAAGTGACACACATTAAAATAAAGTTACCCCCATGTTTGGAATCCCCATATCAGCAAATTAATATATACAGTTTCCTGTCTTTCTCTTGGAATATGATCATAGTGTATGCAGTTTGTGTCAGCCTACACATCTAAACTCTAAAGCTTTCACATACATCATGGATCCAATGAAGAAACATTGTCCCCAAGTCTTACTCCCTCCGAGGGGGCTCTCCCATGAACAAGGCGAGCTTCAAAAGCAACAAGCTGGTACATCTATAACCCTTATAGCTCCAGTCTTATAAAACAACTCTGAAGCTGGAGAATTTCTTCAGAAGTTGGTCTCGGTGGACAAGTACTACCAATGGCTCAGTGCAATGGTATTAGCCGAGATTGTTGTGTGCATCTGTGGCATGTAGAACTAATGCAGATGTATTTTGTCTCTCTGATAAGATGCTGCAAATAAAATTAAGGGCAGTGAATATGAACACTCTTGTTACTGGAATGTAAATATATGCAAACCACCAAGTATTCTGCAGTTTACCATTTCACAGCTCACAGCCCATTTCACTTCTAGTTTTTTTTACCTAAATTTTCTATTAGATCTGAAGCAAGTTTTAAGCTGTAAAAAGTCCAAATATGAATTTTACAAGTTTTATGAAAAATTTGTCTTGAACAACAAATGAGCAGGGTGCACGTGGCAGTGTGGTTAGCACTCCTGCCTTACAGCAAGAAGGTTGTGAGTTCAAAACCCGGCCGACTCAAACATTCTTGGCCGACTCTGGTCTTTCTGTGAGGAGTCTGCATGTCCTCTGTGTGTTATTGTGGGTTCTCTCTGGGTACTCCGGCTTCCTCCCACTGTCCAAAGACATGTATGTACAGGTTAATTGGCAACTCTAAAGTGTCCCTAGTGAATGAATGTGAGAGTGAATTGTTGTCTGTCTCTATATGTCAGCCCTGCGACTAACTGTCCTCTGTCTAGAGTGTACCCCGCCTCAGGCCCAAAGCTGCTGGGATAGGCTCCAGTCACCCGCGACCCCTAACGGGACAAAGCGGTAGAAAATGAATGAATGAGCAATACTGCATTTTTGAGGGAATTTGGGTTTAAGTCGGGTGGTAATGCTGTTGTAGAATGACAAGCATCTTGTGGCAACCTATGTATTAGATTTCTTTATTCAAATAGTAAAGATTAGGCTCTAAAGTAAACTGAATGTTTAACATACTAACACATGGCTTGGATAGCTTTTTAAAGGTGCATCAGGGGACATGCCAAAACCAAAAGGAACCAAACCAAACCGTGGAGTGCTATCATGCATGCAAATGTGCTAGATAGAACTGCTCCACAGTACCATCCGGGAGCGCCAATTGTGGCCGCGGTTCGGACACAAATACTTTGCTTGGAGCAGTTGAGGATTGATTTTTATGAGTTTGTAAACTCCCAAATCTTGCAAGAATCCAGCTTACACACAGTTATACAGTTATTCCATTGAATTCCATTTAGAAATTGCCACAACTGACATTTGCGTGAGTTATTTCAGAAGCAGACAATAAATAATGATTCCTCTTTGCTTATTCAAGTAACAATATCACTTGAGGTTGCACAATGTTGAGTTACTGCTCAAGAATACCAGCAGACTATTTTAACCATGCCTTCCTAGTTGATGTTGAAAAAAAATAAAAATACACATTCATATGTATAACATAATATGTATAGTAGTATAATAGTATAATATGTATTTGGAGACCGTGCCTGGGGAGTGACAGAGCGTTGTACTTGCAACACAACCCCTGCCACCCCTGTGGACTGTAAAGTCACATTGTCCTCATAGCGTTGCCTACGAGAAGCCATAGATCTTGATCAGCTGAGCAATGGGGGTACAGCAGATGTTCGGGGAGCAGGCTGGAGTTATGGCCTCAGGGACCGCCAGCTAAATTGTTGTTAAAGTGTATCATTTGTCTGTGGACGAGAAGAATTTTTTTGCAGTTTTGGTTTTGTGTGTTTGAAAGGAGCTCCTTGCTCTATGTCTTTGCCTGTAGCTGTAACATTCAGACAAACCTTTCAAATGCTCCTCAGTCCCATAGAGAAAGGCAGGTTGTATTCATTTAAACTTTTTACTGAAGCAAGAACAGAGTGGGAGAAATTGTTATTAAAGCCCTCTGCTTCATTGAACACACACTAATTAAAAGTCCTCCTAGAGATTTTATCACTGGATTCTAAATAACGCTAATAAGTCTGGCCATGGTTTGAAAGCAGTAACTCAGCAGCACAAAATAAGCAGATGTTGACACTGTTTTATTAGGGAAGCCAGAGAAAACGGGAGAAAGTTATCTTGATGTTTCAGAAAGAAAAAATAAATAAAATAAAATAAAATAAAAAGCTCCTCATCTGTTGATCATAAACCAAATGATCATTATGGAAAGCACTGTAGAGCTTTCCACCTGTAAGTGACATTTTGGATGAATCATAATTACTTCAGCCATTTGTGTGTTTGTGAGTTAGGGATAAACAGATGAAAAATCAATCAGAACCAGACGCTGAGACGATGCATTTACCAATCTGACATTTATCTGGCTGACAGTCTCACCACTTGTAAAGGTCTGTTTGTTTGGTATATTCTCATATTTTCCTTACCACAGCAATATCACCTTATGGGTCTTTTATTTTATTTTATTTAAAGAAAAGCCCTGAGCCTACATTTGCAAAGCTCAATCTTGAAAACTTTTTAAAATGCAAATATATGCCTTGTGGAATGTTTGTTAAAGAAAATGTCCTCCAACCACAAGATCTTGCATTAAGGGGAACCTCCAAACCTTAAGAGGAAAACTGTTAGAATAACTATCTAAATGTAGAATTTAGTGTATTTATTTTAAGTGTATAAGCTTTATTTTAAGAGTATAAGCTACTCAGTGTAGCACACAGCTTATGTAATAACAAAGAGTTAAACACATACATTGTGATAGAAATGTATCTATATCTCAGATGACCTTGTATGAGGAGGAATAATGGGAGACTACAACGAGGAGATTTCAGAGTCGTCATTAGACACAAAGGTGGGAGGACTACACTTCCTCCTTCTCTGGAAACCTAAGGTATGTGATGATTTTACAGGGACATGCCACATCTTTACATCAGTCACTGGGGACTTAATGGTGTTACGTGAATACTCATGTGAAAAATGTGGATATGAAGATCAAAGTTGGTTAATAATGACAAGATTGTTCATGCCATTTGTTGAAAACAGGCTGGTCCTATAATAACGTTGACATTAACTAGACTGATTGGCCTTCCAAATGGATTGAGATGTCTGCATTCAAACTAAAAACAACTCTAAAGTTCAGCACACTGTACATCACCAGACAGACACCAGATAAAAGCTGTGAAAATTGAAAGTGATACCTTCTATTTAACTAGCCACTTATGTTTTCTTGTAAAATCTTCTCAGCTCCCGTATTACTGACTTTCTCTTTTGTTAGTCTGTGATCACTCTTCATTCTCTTCAATCTCCTCTATGCTGTCAGTTTTTATTTTGTTGCTTTTTTATTTCTTGTACTCCCCTACCTCCTCCCCTCCTCCCGGCTTGATGTCCCGGCTTTTCCCACAGTCAGTCCACTATGTAATGGTCTGAACCATAATGAGCTCATTTAAGAGAGTGGAGCCAGGGCAGCTGCTGGTTTTCTGACAGACAGCCATTTAAGACTAGCTACTGAGGTGTCTGCACTCAGGCTCTCTGTCAACTGGCCAACCAACTGTTTTTGCTTTTAAAACCCTTTTTGTGTGCACATTATCATCATGGCTACCCACACTCTCCTCTGGGTCTGTCAATCTACTTTCTATTCCCTATACTTTTGTGTTTCAAGCTCTCTGGCGTCTAGGTTTTGAAGATGAATTATGGATCAAAGGCTCTTAATTGTAGTGCAGTCATACAAAAAGTCCATTTGCCATAGCAAATGGACATCTCATGATTCCAATGAGGAGTAATAGTCCTTTTATTGCAGGATTAATGTCAATGGCCCTGTTGTCCATTGGCTGGCCAAGGACCCTCTCATCCATCAGCTGTGAGGAGTTGGATAGAGGGTGACTTAAGATGATAACCTCTCTGGTCCAGTCCAATTACTCAGGGTTTCAGGCAGCCCTTCTAGTTTTCATTCGTGTTTGATAGCTTTTGCTCCAGGCATATGCCCTACTACACTGCATGGGTTTTTGCACAGATATTGGCTGTTATCTGTATATATATATATATATATATATATATATATATATATATATAAAAATCAGACTGAATAAGGCTGTCACACAAGTTGGTGCGTACCATGGTGCTGCCTTGGAGCACACTAGATCATAAACGCTGCACTATATGCCATGTGATACCTGTCCGTGCTGTTGTGCTGTTATTGGTCACTGACAACAGTGACCCCCAATAACCCCACCAAGGACCAAAATGGCAGACACAGACAAAATGGCAGTTCAAAATGTTTATTAAATGAACACAAGTTGGAGCAGGAGGTGGAGATCCAGAGGATGGTGGAGCTGAGGAGGCAGCCAGACAGGTGTCTGGAGCAGAGCTGAGGCTCTGCTCAGAGACAAAGGTAGGCATTACGGTAAGTTTCCAAAAACCCCAAACACATTTGAGCCACACAGTGAACCACAAAAAGTAACAGACAATCTGGTGACAAGTAGATGACTGAAAAGGCTTCTCCTACTGTGGCAGGTGAGTCGTGATGAGTCTGACGAGCTGCAGATGTGTTGGAGTGAAGGCAGGCTCCAGGGACTCCGCCCAGCTCCAAACAGACAGACACACAGAGATAGGCACAGAAGGGAGGGGGGGACAACAGGAGAACACAGAGAAAAGACAGGGATCCTGACACAAAACATCAGACCTAGTTCTTACACAATAGCGCAATAAATCTGTTAAAATGAATACATGTCCTCTCAGAGTTAAAGAAACACAATTGCCCCAACTTTGCTATGGCCAAACACAGTATTAGTCCAATTAGGGCCATCTTATCTATATTTTGGCTCAACTTTTCCTCGCAGACATGTACAATTTTCCTGTGGTTTAATTGACCTTTTTGTGTGAAGTCTGCATGTCTTCCAAATGCTACCATGGCTTTGCTCTGCAAACTCTGCCTTCCTCTCACCATCTAGAGTCATACACTTTATTAAAAAAACAAAATTAATATAATTAATATATTAACAAATTAATATATCCTCTGTGAAGGTTGTCAGTCATCCAGATCATCTTTATGTTTTTGCTTTAACCTTTTCTTCACATTAATATATTGTCCTTAAGTGAAGTTGTACTTAAAATTCCTGAAGCTAAAGTGAAATCAAATTGGACAAAGTTGATGATTGGGAACTAGGCCTTCTGTTAAATCTTCTTCTGTTTAGAACATTTTTGTGTTTACCTAACCTCTTTTCTTTTTCACAAAGTCAGTAAATATTCTCTGCCCTTAATTAATGAAGTGTTAAGTTATTTCCAAACTAATTAACAACTAAAGTTAATTGCCTTAGCTAAGCAAAATCCACTTAAATTGCTTTGTAGAAAACATAGAGCTCTGAATATTTAACCAGCTTTTTGAAGAGAAATTGGGGAAGATTAAAGTTGTATATTGGCCAAAACTAAAATACATCACAAACTTTATAAATTAGGCTGGTCCAAAGTTTTTATTTATTTATTTATATATATATGTATAATAGTACTCTTGAAACACACCTGGGTGATACAGGTGTGAAGCTTCTTTTGAAATATCCAACATTTTGTAAATATTTTCAGCACACCTTGGGTTTGGAGAAGCAAGTAGCCAATGACACAGGTTTTTAGTTCATAATGACGTGTGACAATTTTTTATTCTCTACCTCTCGTATACAGTTGCAGAAGTTAGACCTCTTCAGAACTAGTATATCAATCTTGCCATCTGATCCAAAGTGCAAGTAATTTCTGAGCAACTTAAATAGTGTAAATCTCCTTTCCGGACTACACATTTAAACTGACATTGAAGCGGCTTGGTGATTTTGTGTCACTGGTCCCGTATAAAAAGTTATTATGGTTTTGTTTTAGTGGCTTTGCTCCTGTCTGCTTCAGCAAGTGTGATGAAGTCTCTGCTGTATAGGGAATAAATTAGCTTTTATAAAAACATTAAATAGGACCACATTTACAAAATACTGCACAACTCTTTCAAACTTATAACAGCTCTGGTGATATTGTTTGCACCTTTTATATAAATGACTATTCACTCATTGGTTTGTTCAATTTGACTGAGTTTTCCAAGATTTTTCCTAAACATCTCCATCTTTTCTTTTATTAATTCACTCTTGCCAAGTTTTTAACAACTTCTATCAACAACTCAATGTTTTCATGGTATTACCACAGTGCTTCTTTCTGCACTTAATCTTTTTATTTTTTCTTTGCCCTCACCTCTGGTTCTGGCCATTGCCTAAGTCGTCATACCTCCCTGCTGCTCCTCTGCCTCCCACTCACTCATACTTGCCTGTGGTTTTATTACACCTCAGCAGCAGAATGATATCGACCTCTCTCCACCGCCAGCGAAGCCTGTGCTAATAGAGAGACGGAGCGGCAGAGTGACCAGAGCCAGGTGCTGCTTGACCTGGGTTTCAGAGCAACAGCAGGGGGCACTCTTCAGCCTTCACTGCCATTTGTTGCCGTTGGTGGCTGCTTGCATTTTATTTGCAGCAAGTGGAAGAAAAATCACAAAGCTGCAGAGATGAGACTGTTAGTTAGCATGCGCTGTATGTTTGAGAACATCCATGTGTGGAAGAACTGTGTCCTAGTAAGTAAAGGGCAGAAGCTTAGTGGGAAAAGAAAAAAAAAAAGATGCTGCTGATGTCTCATTAATATGTATTGCCTGCTGCGTGTTTGGCTGTGATTGTGAGCTCATGTGATTTGTGTGCTGTTTACAGTGATGACATCGAAGGTCATTTTGGTGTAAATGTAAGGACATTGTTCACACTGCAGTATCACACGCTCGTCCAAGAGGAATCAACACTTTATAATGGAATGCACACATTACCTTTCATGTTCATAATCACGTTAATTGTTTTATACAGTATTTAAAAGAGACAAAGGATAGCTGGTGACAATGATGTCAATGTGACGGACTCACTATTGAGTCAATAATTTCATTTAATTGTTTTGTTAAATTAAAGGCTCTGTTTTCTAGTCCATTTATAACGTATTCCACGACACCCCCAGTTCACTAGTACTACTGGTCATTAGCATCACTAGCTACATAATATAGCGACTAAACTATTCTCCAACAGCTCTCCAAACTCTCAGTTGTTTTTCAATATGTACGACTTCTGACTCAATAAACTGTGGCTACTTCTACAACCATTACATTAGAATGTTATTTAATTTAACCTTTTTTTATCCAGGATAGTCCCACTGTGATTACAGATCTCTTTTGCAGGGGAGTCCTGGCCCCATGTGTGTTTGGGGGGGACTATTGTACATTGACATTGACTGTTACAACTACTTTACAGTTTTTGATCTTCTTCAACACAATTATTGTAACCCTGGTAATGATGGCTATAACACCCTCAGGTCTGACATAATCAGTAGAATAACAGACAGTTGAGAGATGTGATTGAAAAAACTTTAATTCAACAGGAAGGCAAGATGCTGAATTGGATTTACCAGTCTGAATCCACTATGATGAATCATAGTTGATTCAGACTGGTAAATCAGACTGGTAAATATTATGATTGCAAGGGTCAATAAATAAATATTATGATTGCAAGGGTCAATAAATAAATATAATGATTGCAAGGGTCAATGTAATTTGTTTCCAATTGTTCAGTGTTGAAACATTGTTGTGCATTTAGTCTATGGTAAAAATCCTACATGTCAGAGTGGATACCTTGACATTAAGCATCAGCAGCGTTTCTCCTCCACTTCCTCTGGCACGAAGAAATAAAATGAAATAAAAACTCTGAAGAACGCCTTCCAGCTATGGTGCTAAAAATAACACCAGAAAGACTACGTTTCTTTTCTCTATCACAGAACTGTCTCATATCACATCAAACTTTCAGACGCAGATAAAATACTTTTCCACATCTTTTAGTGTTGCTTAGGCTGCATGTTGTCACCGCATTAAGTTAGGAATCAGATTATCTCTAAATTCATCACTTTTCATGACCTCTTCAACATCCTTCTGGAAGCTCCACTAATTGTAGTGGGATCAAGGTGTTTCCCTAATGGTCTTTACAAAAAAGCACTGAAATTGATGATATAGGCCAAGAACATACTGTACAAACCAAGAATCAAATATAAGACCCATATTATATGATTTAGCTCCTCTCTCTTGTGTCAGAAAGCAGTGACTGTATATATAGTCTGTGTGACAGTATGTGGTGGAGCATATGTGGGTGTGAAGGTGTAATTTTCAGTGACCCATACACCTCCCTGCTTGAGCTGCAACATGGTTTTCCCACAGCGACTCCATGCCACTTCCTTGCGTCTTGCAGTGCCTGAAAAAGGAGCTTAGCACAGAGAACCGGTCAATGCACGGTCAGGTAAATTTGCATAAGGCAGCAGAGAGAACAATGTTTATGCAATGATCTACAAAAATATCTTTCTACATTTTGAACAATCTTGTCTTTTAATTGGTATTTTGCGTAATAGATGACTTCAAGAAATTCTAAATGTTACCATGGCTAAACATTTTCCCAATTATATTTCTCATGGCATGAGATTAAGAAAGGGTTTGATTCAGTTTAGACAGTGTTCATGTTTTTTCAAAGAATTTATGCATCTGGGTGAAACTGGACATACAACAGGGAGGAGTGTATAGAGCACACCTCATTTTATGTAATGGGCAACCATTGGTCCATGGATTTTTGCCAAATGGAAATGACTGTGAAGGAAAGGAAACCAAGACCCATTTCACCAAATAAAGTCAAAGGGTATGGGCTGGCCAGGGTAGCTATTGTGTAAAGCTGATTTTTTCTTTAACTTCTCAAAGCCTGTTGGCCACTCAGTATATTAATGTTACAGGTGACATAGCCAGCTTAAATAGTGTTAGGACCAAACTTCCCAAGACCAAGTTCTGGTGATCCTCAGATCAGAGTGAAGACCCAATAGTGAAGACCAAGACCATGACAGGGGGTGACTTTTAAGAACAAGACAATTGTATGGAACATTTGAAGAGATCTAAGGAAACAGTCTTAACAGGCCAAGTCTAACCATAAACAAAGTTGAAACTATTAAAGGGATTAGCATTTGGTAAAGGGGGGAGCTTTAGAGAAATATATAATAAAATTATAAAAACCTAAACACAAGAAAAAGGTCCACATGAGTAATGTAGGCCTGGTATTGATTACTACAACACCACCATAAAGTGAGGGAAATTGACATTAATAGACACTACCCATAATTCAATAGAAGGCCATCCATATCCTTTACTCATCTGATGTTACATTGCTTCCTGATGGAAATTAGCTTTTTGGCCGCATAGGAAAAATATAATGTCAAACAACTTATTAAACTACAGCTTTCAATTGCTTTTAGCCGGGGCATTTTTTCTCATTTAGGCCATCAAAGGACATTTTTCTGCCTTTTCTGCCAGGAAGGCAATCTGGATGACTCAGTATAACATCTTAAGTAGTCCCTTCAGCAAGTAGAATATCACCTCCAGTATATGCAGTGAAAAATTAGTGTTAACATTCAACAGGAAGCTCGGGAACCATTGATCATTGTTAGCTACGTCAATATTGTTGTCTGAGCGGAGGAGCCAGCAATAAATATCCCCTCCATAAGTGACACAGAGGCAATAATTAGACTCACACATTGTATATTCAAAAGGTCTGAGACAACCTTATATAGATATATTCATACTTGGATTATTGGTGCATTGATTCCACTCTAAAACAACAATATCATCAGTAGCTTGCAACAATACTATCTCTTGATACTGACTATGTTGTAGTATGATTTTTTTTTTCTTTTTTGGTATGTTTTATCTTGTGTTAAACATAAAACATAATGTTTGTCTTTATACATTTCCTATGTTTACTTTTCTTTTTTTTTTTACTTTTTATCTGAAGTTGCTTGGTTTTAAAAAATTACCTACCTATTAATAAATAGTTAAAACAATTCTCTAAATAGGTGAGATGGTTCAGTTTAGAAAATCTGCCAATGTTTAAGCAGTGGTAGTAATAGGTCATTTGCACAAATAACTTTAAATCCTGGTTTGTGGGAGTGTAGTGGGAGGTTGTTGCTAGCTGTTGCTGTTGCAGTGCAGTAGATCGCTAAAATACACCGTCAAGCACAAAATTGTGAGGTGTTTCCTAAAAGGTTTACGAGAGGGCTATGAGGAAAATTTTAAATCAGGTCAGCACCATTTTCAAATGATTAGTTTGATGGGGTCATAATGCCAGGTCAAATGGTTGCTAGGTGTGAACACAAGCCCCAAAACACGAGATTGGGAAAACAACATTAATATTGTGAGAGACAAGGACAGGAACAACGACAATGACCCTCAGTGTGTTTCTAGTCAGTGAACTCTTTGTTAACAAGTCCGGCCAAGTTCTCACCTACCTTCAGCAGCCCTGTCTTTCCCTGAGGTAGCTGTCAACCTCCCTCACCAGACAGCATAGTTTAATGCCAGTACCTGCTCTGGGCCACTCTACTGTGTGTTTGTCAGTGCATCCTCGCTCATGTCCTGTGCGCGACAGGTAGGAAAATGCATTATTGATAGTGTTTGAGGTATGCAACGCAAAGCAAGGAAACACTTTGATCTCACATAGACGCCATGTCGCCGGCAATCTCCCTCAGATTCAGCCTCCAGTGCCAGGAGGCAAGAGCCACAAGTTCCCCCTTGATCACCTCTCCCTTTTATCTTTTATTATTTCTCCACTTCATTTTTCTTTTTGCTATTTTAACGACAGCTTTTTATGCTTGGTATTTGAGGGTAACACTGATCCAGACGGGGAAGAAAATAATATAATAATTGTTCTCACTGTAATTGCTGAATGATTGAAAATGGAAACAGGGAAAGTTGCCAGAAATTAACTACATTTTCATAAGGTCTTATTACTTAAATTAAATTTACATCCCAAATGATGCAGCATGTGTCGGAACAGGGGGCATAATTAGAAACCACGGCAATGTTACTGAGCCACTACCCATTCACATAAAATCTGTTATTATCATAAGTATAACACTACTTAATTGTTGTTTTAGGCTTACATTCCGTATAAATGCTACTGCCCATAGATTTGTCAAATTCTATTTAAAGTAAAGGCTGTGTTGTTGTTTGAGATTGATTTAAAGAAAAATTCGGTTTAAAATAATAGACTGTTGTTTTGAAGAGAATACAAGAGGCCATATGGAGCATTATCGCAGCTACATCTCGGTCACTTTTGTTTCCGCAAAGTGAGATTGGAAGCTTGATATCAGGCAAAAACACCTGCGGCCAGTTGTAGCCACTGTCAAGGCGTGTGAATGTGAACACAGCCACTTCATACAGCAGTGAAGAGATCAAGCTTATCCTTTTAAGACCTTTTGGATACTGGTTGGTTCAATTTACTATTGTCGTGCCCCTACACCCCGTTCAGACACACACCTGTCCTCACTCTACTCTGATGGGCTGTTGGACAAACCATTGACCTTCACTTTGCAATCTCTGAGGTCGATCAGTAGGCCATTCTTCCATGTAATGTTTACATCTCTGTGGGCTATTTGGCCACAAAGGAAGAGATTGCCTTTGGTCAACAACCTGTGTCTTCAATGGCCATTTTCACCGACTGGTCCCAGAGGAGGAGGGCTTTAAAGCAGGACTGCAGGACTTCACTTTTCCCCAACCATTAAAAGTCTGAAGATATTGGGATTTCAGGCAACAAATTAACTTCAAATCCTTTGTGATACATTTTGTTTGGCTTTAAGGGTTTCACGTCTGTCTTTTTGAAACACAGTGTGCAGGATGTGACATCAGCCGTACTCTAAATGTGTGACACAAAAAAGAGAAGTCATATTCAAACGCAGAACATGATTAAATTTTGTTGCATTGTTGGGTATTGTTTTACAATAACCCAACACTGTATGTAAATTAAATTAATGCTAGGTCTTGTTATAACTATATATGTAGTGTTAGTGAGTTTTTTACTTATTGAATTTCATTTTTGTGGATACACAAATGTATAACAATTTTGGACATGTGTGATGTGACTGTACCTAAAACAATCCCAGTGAATTAACAACTAAATAAACAGCTACTGGCACTGAGAGACATGGATGGAAACGTGTCAAAAACATTTTTTTCTTGAACAAAGTCAAGCAAAGTCAAATTGCTAAAACAAAACAAAGTTCAATCGCATACAAGAATTTCCATTTTGAGACATTTAGTTGAAAATGTGTGATATGATTTGTGTTTTTTACTTCTAAAGACAATGATACTTAAACCGAGATGGCTTTTTGTTGTTTCTTATTTCTCCATGATTGTCTTTTGTACTGGGTATGTGCAAGTCAGACTTCAATGGTCACTCAATAGTCACCTTTCATTTATTGTCAAATGTACGTTCACAAAACAAACTTTTCCTCTTTCTACTTTCTAGCCCCTCTGAGTTCACACATTTCAGGCAGCTGTTGCGTCGCTGGTCACTGGTGTCAGACACAAATATTGAACTGAAAAGTCTCGGGAAAACCACTGGCACTGTCTGGATCCGAAGTAAACACAACACACATGGCAATGATTACACTCACTGACAGAAATCCTTCAAAATGAATTGAATTGACTTGTCCTTGGCCCATGCCCTTTCCCTTTCAGCAGGTGTTTGGAAAATCTGGACTGGACTAATATTACACCTGAATGGTAAATGGTGTGCACTTATATAGCGCTTTTTGTACCGCTTTTGGGTCCCCAAAGCGCTTTACATGATGCTTCCATTCACCACATTCACCACATTCACACCTGGAGCAGACAGAGGTGCTACGGACACTGGAGGCAAGGTGGTTTAAGTGTCTTGCCCAAAGACACAATAATAGTATGAACAGGGGAGAAGGGGAATCGAACTGCCAACCTTCTGTTTATAGGACGACCGCTGTACCCCCTGAGCCTCATAACCAGGGATTACATAAACAGGTTTCTTAGACATAGCTCTACTTTATCCTTTCAATCTGTACGTGCCCATCGCTTTTACATCATCCAATCATGCTGTTTCTCCATACTTCTCTGCAAAGTTTACTGTCAGTCCATATAGTATCCCTTCATAAGGAGTCTGGCAAATTACTGTCAATAAGATCTAAGCTGCACAACTGAAAAGTCATTATTCTCATATTTTTATGATTTTATGGAAAATAATTGCAGTTTCTGTCAGGGACATAAACAGTTAATGTATAATTAGTGTTTTTGCAATAAACACCTCCAGTCAGTTCAGGTAAAAATCTTTGTTGATTTATACATCATTAAATTCTCTCATTAGATGCACTGTGTTTACCCGGATGCTCTTAGAGTGCTTTGCTTCAGGGTTTTATCCTGCACCAACACAGGTGCTTGAGATAATTGCTAGCACTGGTCTAAAATGTTTTGGAGTTTGTTAGTCAACAGGGGTGTTACAGTGGGAACTTTGTTTTAAATTTTAAAACTTAAAATGTAACTTCGCTGGAAGAGCTGGAGGAAGTGTATAGAAAGGGGGATGTCTGGGTCTCTCTGCTTAGACTGCTGCCCCGCGACCCGGCCCAGAAGAAAATAGATGGATTAATGGATTGCTTCTACAATAAGACATTGTTAAGTGACCCAGGACACATTTAAATACACCCTGAAAGAAACTTGTTATTGCTCATGTTATTTTTTTTCTTTATGTAGACTCTTTTTCGTATAATGCAGTTATTTCACATGACCTTAACAATTAGTAAGAGATAATATTGTTAATATCGGCAAAGCTCCAACTGTTAGAGATCAAAGCCTTGACAACAGCTGCTGTTTCTGTCTGACTTCCACAAAATGACTGCAGTTGGCTTTTAAAGTTGGTTTGGCTGACCTGCTTTATTAAAACAAAATGTGTTCTGAGCCTCAGGCATAGTACAATGTACACAAAGGCATGTATTCTGGGAGTGTGTGAGTTCAGGGCTGCACAGTGTGTTTCAGCCGCCTGAGTCTGTGAAGTGTGTAAAGATCTGTGACAAACTGATGCTCCTTTGATCTACTTGAGGCAACATGTCCACTCTTTTACATTGTATTTTTTGAGCTTTTGATATTTAAGATGAATAAATGTATGGCCACAGCCCTGAAGGGGCAGCTTTATTACTTTTGCTTCATCGTGCAGCATAAACTATTTGACATTTTCTATTCAATTTCAGTCATTTCTCACTGTCCACATCTGATGTTTTTTTGTGACAATACCAAGAGGAATGAGTCATTTTTGGACATAATTTGCCCATTTAAACCACTTTTTTTCCACATTACACAAGTTATATCATTACCCTCTTCTAAATATCTGAAAGCACACCCACACATATTGGACATTACAAGTCTGTTTGTGTTTCAAAACAGTGAGTGATTAATCACAGACACAGTCCTTGAGGTCAGACATAATCCCATTTCGAGCAGCTTCATCAGAGCAGGTTCACCAGGTGTTTGAATAGTGTTATGGGTAATAACATCACTGTTATAGTAAATCATTACAGGGTAAAGGGACTGCCAGTTATAGGA